>JARYHS010011408.1:133741968-134178807 GCA_031002005.1 Vandiemenella viatica | reverse complement strand
CGTGACGAGCACCTTGACGACGGTGAAGAGGCTTCCAGCAATGTTCGGAACTGCAGCAGCAGAGCCCCAGATGCGCCGACGCACCACGTCCGCCAGGTAGATGGTGGCCGTGAAGAGCACCACACTTCCCCCCAGCGTCACCCAGCCAGAGCCTGCGAACGGCAGGAACAGGCTCCGGAAGGCCTCGAGGCGGCCCGCCTTGGGCACCACGAAACAGTACGAGTGGTCGCGGTACGGGTACGAGTACTCGAAGGCCGCTATACCACCGAAGGCTCGAACTCCTGTCCAGTTCATAACGTACTCGATGCTGTAGCGCCGGAAGAACGCCAGTAATGCCTGTGCCGACAGGTTGCCCCCAAGGAATTGTCGTTCTTTCCGAGTCATCACCTGTGCGGAAACCAGAAGCCGACGGACAAGGTTGCAAGGTTGCCAAGCATTTACAAACACAAAAAAAATATTGGCAAAAGTTTAGTGTCTAAAGATCAATAATTACTGCATTTCCTCTTTTTTTTAAGAATTCCGTATACCACGAATGAAAACAGAACCCTTACCGTTTCCCTTATTTGTCACGGTCACATAACTTATTAACACTTTAACTTAGAAACTTGTAACTGCACTCCATATTAGGTCTAACAAACAATAACAGGAGTACTTAGAATTCGGAAAAATCATTGGCATGAAAGTAATTGTATTGAGTATAATGGAGCGTAGCAGGACATTTTTTTATATAATCTTCTTGCGTATCAAATAATAGCTGACAATCTGCCAACCTTCAAAATGTTTGGATTTTTCTTTTTAGCTTATGATTTGTGGAAGCTTCATGATAAACTATTAATTATTATATTTCCTCCCCCATTATTTCCGAAACTACTGACCTTAAAATTCTTTCAGAACATATAATTATATGCTTTCTAAAGTTAACAGAAAGATGTTTTCCTAAGTTTATGGTGTTGCCAAAATATCTAATGATTAATTCTAACAAATTTTATACTTCAGATGATCATTATATTCGACAAAAATCATATGCATTATTCGATAAAGAATTTAACGAATCAGATAATATTTTTTTTTACACAGTTTTCAAAGTTTTTTCGTCATTCATTATAATTTTTTAAACTGATTTCTTATTATGTTTCATTAATATGTGTACGGAATCCTGAACGGGTGAGAGTAACCACTTTTGAAGGAATTTTTTAATTGGGTTAGATGTCTGCCAGGTCATCAAGAATAAGGATTAGATAAAACTACCCACTGAATCAGAATGGAGTAAACAATGGCCAAATGTGTTTTTGTTACTCGGGAGGCTATTATGTTTGTAATATACGCCTTGAACCATGGAATGGATAAGGTTTGTTTCAATAATAAAGGATAGTTATAATTTACAGCGTGAGCACCAGGCTTTTAAGATGGCGGCAGAGTTTGTCGCATAAAGCTCGTCTTTCACCTACACGATCCGGCAGCGAACCCCGAAGATTATATTTCGGCAACGCCAGGAAAGCCTTCGTTCACACATAGTCATAATTCAGTAGCCGAAGAGAGAAATCCTAGACAATTACAGTGTTACACTGCTGTCACCTGTGGCGAAGTACTAAATGCCAGGTTAATTGCGGCCACCTCTGCAACACATCCTACGAAGAAAATTCGAAAACAGTACCATTAAAACTGTTTTTCGGGTCGTTCGGGCTATGACGGTCAATCCCAACCTTTCTGATGGTCGCTTTTCTAAGTTATTTCAATTATGTAATTTCACTAAGTGCATTGTATCAACTTGTATGTCATGATAGCTATTTGTTAGGAATCGAAAGTACTGAATCAAGTATGCACCGAGCGTCTTTTCGTTAACATTGTGCATTAGTGCATGGGAGACCTCGCTATTCGTTGCAATGTATCAAGTGATATATGACAGGACCATTTCATCAATCGTATGAAAATGTTAATCAAGATGCCCAGTACGCCGTAGCAGTGATTCTCTCGATGAAGCGTGTCTGACTTCTCCGTTCTGAGTATGGCATCACTTTAACAAGCTCTTCGAAAATTTCAGGTATCGTAAATACGGCCCAACAAGACTTCACGAAGACATTACCAAAAACTCGTGAGCTAAACTTCTACATTGTTAAAATATTCCTGGGATGTCTGGAGCCAAAGATGAAACAGTTATAGAGAGTGGTATATATTACTAAATGTATTGAATCGTTCTTTCTGAACCTGTTGTGGTAGATATGATTTATTACTAGATACATTTCTCTCAGGTATTTTGAATACGACCTATGACACGGATGGGACCCTGATTAGGAGCATATTTTTAAGAGAATATCCCACTAATAATAATTTCGTGTGGCCTTAAAGAACTTGTAACAGGATTTCTCGCCGGCTGCGCATTCCACTTCTATTGTAGCCAGGTAATGCTGCCTGGTAAACGGAGCAAACAGTTTAATGTGATACCCGAACCACGAAGAGTCTTAGCATCTTAACATAAACAAAGCAAAGCATTACCAAAGGTGAAGGCGAATTTTTTTAAATTTATTTTAATTGCGATGGAGCACATGCTCCAGTGGCAATTACCCTACACACCCATTTTACCCCTTTCATATACCCACCTACTTTTGCTCTCTACAAATTTCAATTTTAAATTGTTTCACCATTTTCGGTAAATTATTCATCAGTTGGTAACTTATTCCAATCCTTGACACGCTTACCTAAGAAAGAAAATCTTCCCATACCCTTTTGACTGAAATCGAGTGCCAGTTTGTGGTCATGATCATCTCTTCCCTTCCATGCATTACTTCTAATTCCCTATACCAATATCTTTCCAGGCCTCATCACCGATATACATCTTGTACACACGCATGAATCTCTTCACCCTCCTCCTGTCTTCCAATGAATCCCGTTGCAGGTCTCTTATCATATCGGTTACTGATTGTATTCTTCGGTAATTTCCAGAGACAAATCTAGCAGCCCTTCTTTGAACCCCCTCCAACTCCTGTATTTGATACCAAACTTGTGGGTCCCATACCACACTACCATCTTCAAGGAATGATCCAACCAATGTTTTGTTACCAAATTCCTTTATTCTCTCGTACATCCCCTGTTCACTCTCTCCAAGAACTGAAGGATTTTGAAAACTTATGCTACTGTAGTAATGCCAGAGGTTTTACTTGAGTAATTTATACACTTGTTTGGGGTTGGGATAGAGGACAGACGAGCGAGCAAAATTAAGCAACATTACGAGAGCCACAACCTGCAAGTACAGCGCGAGTCAGCGATTCGGCAATTGTCAGGCGCCGAAAAGAGAACGCAAGCTGGCATTATGACCGAATGCAGTTAGGTGATGTTAGAGTTTGCCCTCTCCAAAGAGCTGGAGTGGAGTGGGGGTTGTCATAGTAAAATCCTGAGCACAGCTAGCTAGGTCTGTCTATCCGTTGGTCGAGTTGATCGTCGTATTGTGCAGCCGGGAGACGACGAAAGAAGTTACCGGGCTCCGGCCTCGGAGCGGAGCCACGGCAGCTCAAGAGATGTCTACAGCAACGCAGAAGGTAGGCTCTACTGAGATTGGATATGAGACGGATAGGTTCAGTTAGGCAGAAGTTCAATGTATTTCAATAGTCCTGTCGTGTTTGGGTTAGAGGTACCCATGTTGTAAGCTCGCTCTGTCTCTCCTCGTTCCCATAATGTTGGTGGGGGTTAGCAAGGCGCCACTGCACCAGTTTATCAGTTTCAGAAAGTAATATTGATAGTAAATGTTATTTACAACTAAATTCCATGTATGTGTAAATATGTGTACAGAACCTTCAGAACCTGGTGTAAATAAATATGTAAATACTCATCAGTGATTAGCCCTGATTTCCAAGTAATACTCCTATCACAAGACTCATATCCGAACAATCCGTCGATTTCCATATAGACGCTTATCCATGCCTCCCTATGGCAATCTGTCCTTGTCTCACCGCTCGGCTGGACAGAGTGACTGTGAGGGTCATCCCAAACGGGTGGCAGCCAAGTCACTACACTACTACCGGTCCAATGTGTGCTGCCCAGTTGAGCTTATTATCAGAGGTTATGCCAAGATATTTTAAGGCCTATATTAAAAAAAACCGGCCGAGGTCACACCATTGATCCTTATTCAAATCCATTAACCGACTGCTTTACCAGGTCGATATAAGGAACAGAAACTGACCAAAATAAGCCAGGAGCACACCGAACAATGGAACGCCACGGTTCCGCAGGTCACTCCACCAACCTTGTAGCTCCGAGTGGCGTTCAAGTATCGCAGCAGCAGGTCGTACATGTGTTGGCTCTGCCCCTGGACTCTGACGCCGCCTCCCTTGACCCTGGTGGCGGTCAGTATAGGCGGGTTGTTGGTGATCATGCCTACCAGGGGGTGACCCCACATGTTGCCATCGAAGCCGGGCCTAAAGTGTATCGCCTCCGTACTGCAGCGGCGCTCCACAGGTTCCGTCTGGGAGAACGGGTGCGGCACTAAGACGCAAGCCTGTCCGAGTGAAGCGCTCCAAGTCATGAGCACAGTGCCGCTCATGTCGCGGGACCACGCCTGCCTCAGCACCGACTCGGCCTCAGACAGCGTCACTTCTCCACCCGCCACCTGTAACATACACAACACATCGCTCTATCAAAGTTACGCCTCAGTGTCTAGCACTAAACTAAGCACTGCGATGGTAGCGGGAAAAGTTCTCGTCTTGCTTCAGAGAAGGTACTGGTATCAATAATTTTTTTGCCGTGAACACTATGAAAGTTCTTTGATGGGGGTGCGTTCCAGCGCAAACAACAGGCAGCAGGCGTCCATTAATTATGTTGAAGTGTTTTCCCCAAGATCTGGACCTCCCTCCCCCCCCCCCCCCGTGGTGAGATTTGGTGAGATCCCCTATGGTGAGGTGAGATCTTGAGGGATCCTCCTCCCCTACCGAAGACATCGTAATTTTTTTGAGACCTTTTTTTAGCTCTCCTGTTTTCAATAAATTTAAAAAGATGACGTGAAATTTCCATCGACCCCCTTCCCTTGGTAAGACTTCGTGAGATTTCGCCGGAGCCTCCCCCCCTACCCCATATTTCACCCCACGTAATTAATGGACGCCCGATTACGAAACCAGTGTATTTTCAAACTCGTAAATCAACCGTCCAAACATAAAGATTAGATGTCTATTTGTGGGCGCTCCTGTCATCATCGTCCTTCAAGGTCTAAATTGACGACTTCAGCACTTACAGAACGTTCAAGGAGAGGTTGTCTGACACTAGAGCAGTGCTCTGGTGAATTCTAACAACTGAAATTTGGAAGATAGACCTTGCAGCTACAATATACTAATGTAAAACTAAATTTTCCTCTAAAAATTTTGAAAAACTACAAGCATTTGGCTCAGAAATGTCTAGAAGATGGAAACGAAGGGTACCTAAATCGTCCTGTAATGTGAGCATAACCAAACGAATACGCATATCGGATACGGAATCAAATAGGAACTACACACGGAAAAAACTGGCGCTGGGAAATATGGCTTAAATGAAAAAATATGAACAAATACCTGGAGAAATTGAACAAAATTACCAGCCTTTTACATCAAGTTCAGTTAATCAAAATGAAACTAAATCATTGCTAAATGAAGAGCATTGTCAACTCTAACGATTAAAACAATGGAAGAAAAGAAAGTTGCAAAATTGATAGTCCAACAAAAGAGAAAATTACGTCAATCGACAAACAAACTGCATGAAATGTATATTATCCTCTAGATTGTAAGGAATGTCAGAAATCTGTATGCTTCTAAACTATAACACATTTGGTCAGTAAAAATGTTTCCAGCAATGTACCATTCTCGGTATTCACGAAACCCCCGACGGGAGTAGCCTGCTTACAGTCTATTCCTTAATTTTTTATGATACTCATATCATAATAATAAATGTTAAGTTTCAATTTGATCCGTGAATTAGTTCAAAGTAGACGTATTGTGGATGTCCCGTTGAAATGGATACACTGGAATATCGAGCCAACTTCAAATTATTTGTTTTGGATGGTTTATTACCAACTGAAAATCATCAAAAGTTGCCGACAGTTTAAAAGGAGTCTGCTCCTTTATTTTCAACAGAAATAGGCAGCTCAATGTAACTTGACAATGAATTACGCGAGGGACGACAAAACACAGCAACCACAAATAAAAAACATCGAGGAAGTGACAATATAGTATTGGAGGATCGGCGATTAAAAGTGTATGGCATAGCTTGGTTCATAAGCTATCAGAACAAAGGGTACGATACATTTTTCACCTATAATTAAAAATATGAGGAAGATTTTGGAAAAATGGGTGTGCAATTATTAAATCAGCAAATGTAAAAAAAAAAAAAAAAACATTATGGTCAAATATTGAGAGACCGTGGTTCAAGTTACAACGAATTTAGCTTCTGTCATGGGCTTAACCTACTGTGCAACTTTAAATCCGAAATGCAGATCGTTTATACCAAGTTTTACATAGCAAGCTTTGACCATTTAGAAACACAAGTTAATGGTCTGCAAAAATCTTAACGTATCTGGAATTCAAACCGACAGCAGAGACCCACGGTGCAAATATCTTAATAGTGAGTTGCGAGATCGCTCGTATATGGAGAATCAAAAGTTATCCCACAAACTCAGTCCGGAAAAATGTGTGCAAGAAATGACATAAAAAGCGCACGGACTGAGGCAAGATGTTTCCACGCACAATCCTCATTGCTCCACAAAGATATATTTTTTAATGTTCTCATATTCTTCACCTGATATCCGCTTCAGATTTGAAGTTTGCTATCTAGTACGTTTTATAAATATAATATACTCAAATTTCACAGCATTTTCGAATTGCATCTCAATTCTCATTTTATAAATATATAAGAAACAAGGAGCAGGAAAAATGCCATGAGGTGATTTTAATATGTATAAAATATATTAAACGAGGTCACAAGTAAGGAAGAAGGTAAAACGGGAGGGAAAAAGAAATATTATTTTATGCTTCATCTTCAACAATGTGCTGTAACCGAAATATTGTTTATTTTGTGTTTGGATAGTATTTTTTATCATTGTAGCCCTCCTGACTTTGGTAAGTGATGGGACTAATCTATCTTCCCATATAAAGACATCGGTTGTTTTATGAATCATTTCGGTTACAACTTTCTTGATTACGAAATTCAGTTTCTCTGCTTTTTTCTTCTTCTGCTTTGCCTGCTTCATATCCAATATTTTAGTTGATTTTTTTGACTTGTTAATAGTTTGTGAAGGCACTCGCACGCTGCCTGAGAGGACACACAGGACTCAGCTCCTCACCACGAGCAGTGTCGGTGTCCTCGGGTCTCCCCTATCCAGCAGCCACTTCCAGGGGATAACGCTAACAGCAGGCAGCACGACCACGACAGTGCAGACGCCGGGCAGACCTCGCCACGTAGAGACGCCACTGGTCCAGGGCGAGGCGTACAGACGGCGGAGCACTCGAGTAGCCACGGCGTCGGTAGCAGCACCAGACTGCGGACACACGACAGACCAGAGAACATCGTGGCAGAGAGAGAGTGAGAAAGAAAATGAGATTTAGCATAATATGTTGGTAATGCTACACGGTTTTTGAATAAACATTAATACAAATAAAGGTGTGTGTTACGTGATCGTGTGAAAAATTTTAGAACATTGTGTCTCTTTCTTTTTGCAGGGATGTTCCGATCTTATTTGTATGTATTATCTGCCGTAATCACGCTTTCGTTACACTAAACCTGTGATATGTTTTCTCGCGAGTTTATTGCCTGGTTGTCACCATACTAATTGTAATGTAAAAGCGGCGAGAAATGTAATTCGTACAAACAAATATCTACGTGAAAAAAAAAAAAATCAGATGCTGTAAACTGCATCATAATTATAGCAGACTAGTGTAAGCCCGTGACTGTTTTTAGCGTTGTCACGGGTCTAGAATAGTTCCAGTTTTTACGATGAAAGATTATGACAGGTTGATCTGATCTGGCCAAATATAAGCTTGACCTGTGTTTCACCCTTAGGATGAATAAAATCTCTTGAGCTTGAAGAACTCAGAAGCATTAATAAACGTAGGTATTAAACACGGACACGAACGATCGCGCTATGGTGTAACTGTTTCAAAGGTCATACACTCGAACTTGCTTAAATACGAACTTGTATTTGACCCTTAAAGTTAACTCTGCAATAAATTTAAAAAAAAAAAAAATTCTGTTTGCTTCGAAAGCATCACCTTGTTTATTATTTAGACTGGGCAAACACTTATAATGTAAACATAGGTCATAGTATCTGTGACGGCCTGAATACTTAATACACATTCCATATTACGAATCAGTTGAGCAACTCCGCAGAAATAAGTTGCCAGAATAGTCGATTCGGTGACACATTTGGTCTGATGTCTACTTACAATAACCTAATACCTCACTTACAGCGAACATGAATAAAGACCAATAACGAAAGTGGTCAGTAAAATGCCTATAAAGCAAATAAACCGTATTGCATAAATTTTGGTCAAGCAACAACATTAGTAAAAGTTGTGATTAAAATGAAATTTATCCTAAGCCGAAATGACAATTGGCATTCGTAGTTACAGCAGAATGAGTAATTTAATTTATTTTTTTAAGTTTTTTAAGTTGCTTTAATTAGTAACATGTTACTGAAAAGCAGATCCACGTTTTTTCAGCACAAAATTTATTAAATTTTTTAAAACTATGAAACGCTATGAAAAGCAAACTTAATGAATGTATTATGCCACTTAATTTGGTAGCAGTTGCTTAGTTATTAAATTGTGGACATAACCACGAATTCCTTCTAATGGTATCTCTGGTCGCTGTTTTGTGAGCGAAGGCTGACACGTGACACCGTTCTCCAGTCAATACCATCGAGGTGAGTGGGTGACCTTACGAAATTATATAATAGAGATGGAGAAAATACGCTGATGAGCCAAAAAAAATTATACCACTGCCCGCCGTGAGGTTGAATACAGTCTGGTGACGTTGCGACTACGTTATGCGGTAAGGAACGTATATAAGCGAAGTAGAGTCGCATTGAGAGTCATTGCAGAGACGAGACATGTAGCAAATGGGTTAAATCCTCTGTCATAAGTAGCTTTGAAAAAGAGCAGACTGTTATGGCTCGGCGCCTGGCAAAAACATCTCGGAAATGGCGATGTTGGGCTACTGTTCTAAGCAGAGTAGATGACAAGGTGATGGACGTCCACCCTTCATTACGGAATATGTAGGTCGGAGCATTGCTGCTCTATAAAGCAGAATAGGGGGTGATATGTGGCAGACCTGACTCCAGACTACAATGCCGGTGGAGGCAAAAGGGTTTCAGAGCCTACTGGTCAGAGCATCACGAGATCGTCGACATTGGACCGTGGATCAATGGAAACGTATCACCTGGTCAGATGAATCACGTTTCTTGTTATATCAGGTCGATGGTCGGCTATTCGAAACAAACACTGCACTAAGGTGCAGACTGGTGGGGGAGTATTATGCTTTGTAGAACATTCACCTCGGCTTCTATGGGACCAGAAGAAGTGATCAAAGGCATTATGACATCAGTGAACAGGCTGAAAATCATTGCGTACCATATGCTCCATGTCTATGGTATCTTCCAGTAGGATAACTGTCCGTGTCACAAGACCAGAATTGTGTTACAGTGGTTTGGAGAGCATGATATTGAACTCATGTTGGTGTCTTGGCCATCAAATTTGCCTGACCTCGATCCGACAGAACACATCTGGCCACTATCAGACGCCAGCTCTGCGCACACAAACCACCTTCCCATAAATAAATGGAACTGAGTGGTTTGTGCCAGATGTTTCCAGATACCTACGGAAACGTACCAAGGTCTTGTAGAATCCACGCCACTCCGAATCGCTGCTGAATTGCGTTCCAAATGTGAACCCACACGCTATTAAGCAGGTGATCATAATTTTTTGGCTCATCAGTGTATTTTGAAGTAAATTTTTTAAGTTTATTTCATGAAATGCTGATGAGTAATTAAGTTGCGTTATATCACATGTAAAACATATTTTAAAGTAAATATTTTTTGCACTGTTTGGCGAAAAGCTGAGAACTAATTCCACTGCAACGTCTTACGCTACCTTAACGAGGTCTATAAGTTCTTGTGTGTAATTATCCAGTAGTCTGTCTTAATGGTGCATGCGCCATTGCGTGTCTGCAGACGGCTGACACATGGCACATGCGAGATTGTGCGGCGCTTCAGTGATTCGTGACGCACCACCTGACACGCCGCAGCCAGTTCATGCTTTAATCCAGGCACAGCCTTAAAAGTTCTTACTTCAAAAAACCAGTCAAGTGCGAGTCATTAATTGTGCCATTAGGGGACATCCATAAATTACGTGAGGTGTTTTTTCCGGAATTTCGAACCCTTCTCCCTCTTCCTATAATGACGTTAGATGTTGTGTGTACCTCTGCTGACCAACCTCCTAGTTTTTTTTAGACTTTTTAAGCTCTCCTGCTTCCTAGGCGGTTATACCCCCTAAAGTCGATATCATTTGTAGACTTTTTTTAGATCTACTGTACTTCCGTCGACCTCCCCCCCCCCCACACCCCTGTGGAATATGATCAAACTTTCACACTTCAATAAGCTAGCAGTTATAAAAAAAAAAAAAAAAAAAAAAAAAAAAAAAAAAAAAAAAAACAACATATCTTCAAATTTTTCAGATCCGGATTCGAAAGAAGGAAGATAATCGAGTAAGATCTCACGTATATTTCAGACGATAGGATCGTGTTTAGAAAAATTCGGTGCATACAGAGCGATATACAAATATAACACTGAAAATAATTTTAATAGCTTCGACGAATCAAAAGATCTATTAAAATCTACAGTGTTTGTTATGGCGGTCAGGGTGACTATATGGCAGGCACATAACTATCAGTCGCACCTGATGAGTGGACTTGGACACGCTGATTACGACGACGGCGCCGGGACACGAACTCAGGCCAACGGCCACCGCTGCCAGGGGCTCCCAGGATGGTGACGTCACAAGAGGCGGCGACAGACAGACCACTGCGGGGAGAAGAGTCACCACCAGCAACCCGGCAGCAGGCATCCCCACAGTCTGCACTCGACAGCCACCAGCAACAACAGACAAACAAATGTTACAAGTTAGCATGAAAATATGACTACTGAACAAATGTACATCCTCTTTCTTGTACATAGCTTTCTTGGCCTTTTTTATATATATTTGCTTATGTATTTACGCCTCGTCGACGTCGAAGTCATTAGAGGCAGGATAGGACTAGGGACAAGGAATGGTAGGGACTCCGGCCATGGTCTTTTGAAGGAAGCATCCCCTCCTTCGCCTGGAGTGATTTGGGGAAACCATCGAAAAACCAAATCTGGATGTCCGGACGGAGATTCGAACCCACGTCCTCCTGAATGCGAGGGCACTCTGAAATGTATAATTATAATCATGTTTGGTTATTTGTTGAATCTGTTTTGACTGCTTAGTTGAAATTAAAAATTAAATATTTCGAAGATCATTTGTTACTAATAAATGCAATGAAAATTAGTGAAACAAAGATAAAGAATTTACCGAGCGGGGCGGTGTAACGGTTAGCGTTCTCGCCTCGCATTCGGGAGGACGGCGGTTCGAATCCCCGTCCGGGCATCCAGATTTGGGTTTCCCCAAATCACTCCAGGCATATACTGGTATGCTTCCTTCAAAAAGGCCATGGCCGAATTCCTTCCCATTCCTTGCCCCCCATCCTTTCCCGTCTCTAAAAGACTTCGATGTTAAAAAGAGACGTAAAGCAGTTACAAAAAAAAAAAAAAAAAAAAAAAAAAAAAAAAAAAAAAAAAAGATAAAGAATTTGTCTGTTTAATACATTCAGTTCGTGCGGCGCTGTAGAAATGATAACGATGAAAAATATTTGTATCCTACCAAAAACCATAAGGATTGGACAATGGTAAATATAGCGCGTCTTCTTCACCATCTTCAAACAGATGATTCAGCAGCAACAACGTCGTCAAAGGTTCGAAGACGAAGAATGTGAGAACTGGACTATGTTTCGCCTCTGTTTCATTTTTATTTTCTCTCTATCGTAATAACTACAGTTGTACTGAAGGGATACGAATAGCAATAAAAACTCATACAAGAAGTAACAACAGCACTAATCTCGAGGCGGAAATCACTGTACCATTCAGAGTTGTTTCGGTGCTCTAAAGGTACACGAACAAACACTAGCTACAGTGCGGAATAGTACGCTCCGACTTCAAAATGGTGTTGATTACTTCCGCAAATACAGTCTTGTGATTCTATAATTCTTATTTCTTCATACAACACAGTTTAAAGAATTTTTCTGTTTCGAGATTATAAATTACATTATCTGTTTTGTGGGCGAAGCCGTCTGAATATGTTGGGCAGCACCAGATACTTATTCTTTTCTTAATTGTTTTAATTCTCTTTTATCGCTTAGTTCACACGACAGTTCCACTGCAATCACACTTTCTTTGTACCTTTTTTTTTAGTTCTCTGGCTAAGTGTGGCCTTCAACCCGAATGCTGTTTGCACCCTCCCGAAGGAAGCATACAAAGCTTGATGTCAGAGGTAGGATAACCAGTTCCTTTCCTCCTTACCTAACCCGATAATCCTGTCAGGTGTCAGGTAAATGGGATCTACAGTTTAACGTGGAATCCGAACCACGGAAGCGTTCTAGCGCGCTTCACATTGCTCAGTAAGCTATACCAGAGGTTAACGTCAGGCTAACGGCCTATGGAAATCCCCTCTGACACAGGTATTCGAACCTGAAATCGATCTCCAGTCAGACGCCTTAACCACTGAGCTACCTGACCGCTCATTTTTGTTATCATACACTGGTAACGTGGCTATCTGAAAGAAAAGAAAACGTTCTCAAAGTAATGAAGGCATTCCGCGAGAAAGTGATGCTATTTTATTGTGTTTCAAATGACAGCGGTTTAATCTGAACAACAATAAAAAGCTGGTCGCATACGGAATCAAGTGAAAAGCTTAGCTCTCCAAATCGTCATGACCAAGCTATTTCCAGCGACCTCCAACCGGGTCGAGATATTTATAGCACTTATCCACCTCCCTAGTCCATACTTTCATCCACCACTCTCCTTCACCGTGAAGTCAACATGATCTCCTACCTTCCCGGTTAGTGTCATTGTAAGATGTTCACAACTTTTCTGTATCGGTTGTTCGGCGAACTAATTTTTTTGTGAATTCACAGTGTTCTTCATCATAAATAGATTGTTATAAATATTGGATCGCTACTTCCAAAGGCATTGTATACCTACAGACTGCTTGCTTTACGGACAATTCCTTTCATGAGGAACAGCCATCACCTGATGGTTTATTGTGGTCATGTAGATAACTTTCCGCCACCCAACATATTGTATCAGGCGCCTTATGGAATGAATTTAGAAAGTATGTCGTGCAGACACGAAGAAAGTATATGAAACAGTTGCAAGGGATCACTTGTTTCAGTTGCCATATCGTTATTGAATCATAAATAAAGAACACATTTCAAGGATAATTGCGTTTGTAATTTGTTGGCATAATTAACGAGGGTGGGTCACGAATTTAAGACAGTTGTCTACCTCGGTCGACCAGGAAACCAGAAAACGAAGAAACTGACTGAATGGAAGCTTTTACCATATAAAATGTATATATATATATATATATAAATAGAGTGAACATAACATAGAGTGAACATAACATAGAGTGAACATAACATAGAGTGAACATAACATAGAGTGAACATAACATAGAGTGAACATATCTACACTGGCAGACTATTTCCTGCATGGTCACGATGTTCAGCTATTTTTAAGGTTATCTATTCTTTCAAGGTTCCTTGAATTATTGGCATTATCATATTGAAAATGGTGGTAAGTGATTCGAGTCACAGCATAATGTGGCGGTACGTCAGTGTTACATTGTCGAAGAGTTCTTCAGAAATGGTTCAGACATCGCTTCTTCGGTTATGGCTTTGCACCTCGCCAATGTCATGGTCATTATAGACGGATAATTACGTGGGACAAGGAACAGTAAGGAATTCGGCCATAGCCTTCTGAAGGCACCATCCTGGCATTCGTCTGAATTAATTTCGGGTCCGAAATCTGGGTAGCCGGACGGGAATCTGAACCCGCGTCCTCCTGAAGGCAGAGGTTACGGCTCACCCATCATGCTTGGTGGTTCCAACAATGGTGATATCTCTGTCGGAAGTACTGAATAGCAGTAGCTTAAGGACTTTTTCACACACACCGGCAAATCCGGAGCCGTTGCCGGAGCAGATTCCGGGGTCGGCCAGAGGAGATTTTCACACACACCGGCAAAACCGAACTTTTCACACGGAGTGCAGTAAGATTTTAACTTTCGCGGAAGAAAGATGCATGCAACATCAACAAACGTTACTTTATAAGGTTATTTTAGCTTAGAAGGAACTATATGAAATATTTAATTAACACACGGTACTGGGTGCATCCTCTGTCGACTCAAGAATAAAAAAGAGGATTAGGAAAAATAATCAAACAAATTAAGTAAGCAAATATTCTGATGTACCCTTATTTCATTAAATAATTTTACTGAATTATTAAATAAACTGGACTTTTTTATATTATACAAAAGTTATGTCTGTAACTGGAATGAAACCAAGTAGAATCTATAAATAGGACACAAAAACATTCAAGTTATTAATTTTGTCTTTTGATTTTAATTACGTTGCTACAGGATCAACCATTACTGACTTAAATCGCAACTATAGATTGGGAATAAGCATAATAAGTAAAGTTGTAAATCTGCTTGAGCAATTATTTGTGGTATCAACTCAATGACACTTTGTCAGTACTGAGGGCGCGTTGTGGCGGCAAATTTACAAAATAATCTTTTCTGTATTGCTATTACTAATAATAAACTATACCTTATCTACTTTCCGTTGTTCTTTTTTTTCTTCTTTCACTTCAAAATCTTCTATCAAAAATGTATAGCCTACATTTCTACTCTGTCTTTGAATAGACAAACACTGTTTACATTCCACTATTTTAATTATTGTTACAGTATCGTGCGAAAATCCGGACCGGCGAATCTGCCGGACCGGATTACGCGGGAAGCTCTAATTTGATAACATTGCATCCGACGCCGGAGCCGGCTCCGGTTTTGCCGGTGTGTTTGAAAAAGCCCTAAAGATGAAGATGGTCAGAGACACGAAGTTGGGTGTTTTCCATCAGCACCCAAAGTTCTTGAACCGATCTCTTAAAAGCAACTCACCTTATTATACGCGCAGATTGAAATATTCTATTTAGCACTTCTGAAATAGAGCTGCATCGTTGAGCAAATCAGAAAGTGGTTGTTTACAGGCATTACCTTTTGTGAGGTCATAAAAAGAGCGTTTGTCGTGTTGAGAGGCCAGTGCCGTTTGCCGTGGAGCACTGTGTTTAAAACAGTTGCCTGCCGAATCCGCATTGCATGTCTGCCTAGGCTAGTCACGCACTGTGGCTCTATCCTCTCTAATCTGGTGGCCATCATCGGCAGGAGGAACGCATCACACGACTTCAAAAATTAATATGAACGTGAATAAACTAACACATAAACCAAAGTAATTAACAAACTGACCACCAGGACTCGTTCCTTTCATTCCAGTTCCTTGCTGACTCTAGAGCTATTGTATAATTAGTTCACCCACACCTCATATATTTATACTCTACTTAATATGATTCTTTCTTTCTTGTTAGAGAAATAAGATTCTGTCAGCTGCCTTAAAGTCATGGTCGTAACTAAAGAATTCTCAGTATTCAAAGCTGAGATAAAACGTCCTTGCAGCAACTGAATCCATTAAAGACAATTCATTCTGTGGGGAGAAATGAATAAATGTTGTACTTGTCTGCAAACCTCGTACGTAACCTTTGTGCTAACGTATTTTCTGTTATTCGGTTTGTTAAACGTGCTTAATCAAGATGGAAGCTGTGGATCACACCAAATTCTCATAAACAGAACAAAGCAACGTGAACTGGAATCAGTATATAAGATCTGCTCAATGTTGTTACAGGCTGTTCTTTCTGCAGATGCTAAGTCAATTGAGTTGTTAATGCATAACAGTTGCAGTGATGTTATTTAGAAACAGTAAAATTAATTTATGCTCAGTTTCTGAGTGGTGTGTAGAATATTCAATTAACAATTCAAGACGTAAGTGTCAGTACGAGCGATTTCTCTCTTGATGAGCTTTTGCGGATGTAAAATCGAACTTTGCCAGGAAGTATTTTCTGTTTTGCACTAAGATGAACCGAACATGTCTCGTTACTATGCAACAGATCTGGTCGCACCTTTGCCATGAATAAAGTAAATAAATGCACAGGAATATGTAACCTGCCTCCACCGCCTTCCCCAGAAGAGCTGTTAGCTATAGAAAACTACAATGGATCCGACATTTTCCTGAACGATTTTGGCGCAAAGATTAAATTCAAAAGGTTGAGACACTGGCACATTCTTCTGTGAAAAATGCTTGGTGATATGAAACAGAAACTCCATCGTGTGTTCAGTAAAGGCGATAGTATATCGCTGACATGACCACTTATTCCACCATGGATCCTCTAAAGCAGACATTTCTGGCAGTAAAATATTGCTTTTGCAACCAGCTACCTCCGTGATCATCCTAGGGTCGGTAGGTCGACCAAATGACTTCGCAGTTGACGTCATTCAGTAAGAGACAAAATGAAACACTGAAAATTTCCTTTTTTACCAATCGTCGGGTCGGAGTTATTAGAACTTGGAGAGAACGTTTTGCAAGGAATAAGAAGAAAATCAGGGATGGTCTTTCTGAAGAAACAATCCTAGCATTCGCCTGGATTTGAAAAAAGAAAATCAGTATAGCCTGGCCGAAGATAGACCTACACGTGTTCCCGAACGTTAACTATTAAAGCACCATTCTCGGTAATTATAAAAATTCTAAGGAGGATTTTAACGATACATTGTGATGAAAAAAAACCTTATCAGAAACAGAAGGTTTTGAAGACGCATTTGAGAGAACGCAGATTCGAATTTCCATCCGAACATCGAAGCTTCAGTTCCGCGGTTTCCCGGAATTACTCTGTAAGGGTCGTTTTGGGTTTTAATAATATTTAGGAGTGATATTATAAATGCTAGCTTGGTGTGTAGTTAGAGTGCAAAGCTTTAGATACTCGCTTCTAATGCAGGCAGAGTTCAGGAGTGATCAGTAGGATGTCACAAATACCTTAGTGAGACGCAAAACAGAGTTGGAGTTGGTCCTGATAACCAATAAACCACTCTCTTAGTTACTATCCACGTAGAGAGCAACATCGGGCAGTGAACCGCTATAGCTCGCCCTGCCTCGGACGTCGTAACGATCTTAAGTTCTATCCAGTAATAATAGACTGACTGTTAGATTAGCATTCAGTATATATATATTGGCCACAACATCTTCGCAGATGATAGTTGCAGTAACTGTGAGGAAACTCAGTTAACGCCAGGATTGAGTGCATCACATCTTCTTTTGAGGCTGAATAGTCCGATGGCGGCGCTACAAATTTTGCCACATCTATCGCACGCCGGTGGACGCTCTTCCCTGTTACGAAGCTTTTTCTGCTTAATTATATCCATCCATGCTCAGTGGCGTAGCTAGATCGACAAGGGCCCCGGTACAAAAAATTTATTTGTGGCCCTCAGGCAAAATGGGCGATCTTTTGTTGCTTTGTGTTGCTGGTAGGGGCCCCCTGAGCTGAGGATGGAGGCCCCTTAGTTATGCTTGGGGGCCCACTGAGCAGTGGTTGGGGGCTCCCTGAACAGTGAGGGCCTCTTAGTGAGGGGGCTCCCTGTGACTCAGGGGCCCCCTTAGGCGACGGTAGAGCTAAAAAAAAAAGAGTTGTCGGTTTGCCGTGAAGGTCCGTGGGCCCTCTAAACTGCGCTTGGGAGCTCCCTGAGCGTAGGGGCCCCGGTGCACTGCACCTCCTAGCCCCATAGTAGCTACGCCCCTGACCATGTTCTGTCATGATTGGACATGCCGGTGGCTATATGATGACGCCATAAGCGTCTCGTGCTGACGCAAGCCTCCCAGTCGGCAGTACGCATGCCGAAGATTTCCAAGTCACGTTTGCAACAATATCGTTGCTCATTTTGTCCTGCCACTTGACTCCAAGTATTATCCGCAGGCAGCGCATATGGTAAGCGTTCAGCTGTCTCTCTTACCAGGTGTAAGTTGACCACGTCTCAGATGCGTACAATAAGATGCTCAGGACGCACGTATGATATACAAGAATTTTGGTGGAGAGTGTTAGCTTGCAGTTTCTCCAGACACGTGTGGACAGCTTCCCTAAGGTCGTCGCGGCTCTGCCGATTCGTGCGTCAATCTCCTTCTGATTAGACTGGTTGGATGTAGTGATGGAGCCGAGATAGCGTAAGTGTTCTACCACTTGAAGAGGGATGCCGTCTCATGTTGTTTTTTGCAGACGGTCTGAACCCTGAACCATGACAACCGTCTTCTTGGTATTAACACTCATCGAGAACAGATGACATGCACGACCAAATCTGGTGAGCACCTCCTGAAGCTCGTCTTCCGTATTAGTGACAAAAGCCGCATCGTCAGCATAGAGAAGTTCACGTACAATTAGGTCAATACACTTTTCGTAAACCTCAATAGACTCATATTAAAAAGTCTAACTTCCCTCCTTTTATGAAGGTGTACTCCAATGTCGCAGTTTTTATAGGCTACTAAGAGCAGAGCAGAGAAGAAAATAACAGAGAGTGTGGGCTATCGTACACTGCGGCTTACCTTGAAGGATGCGGAAGCTTCACCATCAAATATCTGTGCTGATGGGCGTGAGCACGAGTGCCAGGCGTGATTTCCGTCGGTGGGACAGTCCATTGCGGCTAGGGATTGCAATCCAGCAAAGCGGGATCCCGCAATCCCGCGGGATCCCGCATCATTTGACAGTCTGGCGGATCCCATACAAAATTAAGCGGATCCGCAATCCGCAAAATCCGGCGGAAACGCGTGTCAGTCTGCGTGACTCGCTGCCCCACTCGGTCTCCATTGGATGTGTTGCACTGTTTGCCTATATCATCATCCGTCAACTATCTGAGCAAAGCTCATAATATCTTTCGTGAGCCAGGATACCCTATGTCACGTGTCTGGTTTGCTTTTTCTGACTTGGCTTGCTGTAAATGTCATGAGGTTGTATTGGAGTCTAATTTGTAGACAGTCTTGGAATGAGGACGGTGATTAGCTGGATGAGCAGCGTCACCACCGTCGTCATCTGGTCGTCGGATCCGGTACGGCAGGCGTGGCAGGTCCCCTCCGGCCGACCTTCCAGTTGGCCGGCTGGCTGCCGTCTGGATCCTGAAGCTTTTTTTTTTTTTTTTTTTTTTTTTTTTGTGTGTCATTGCCTCAACGGCTGTGTATGAAGCCCCACTACCTTCGGTAGCTTTACTTCTGGGTTTCAGGATGGTTTGGTTTTGGGACACTTTTTATTTGTTCACTTTCAGGGGAAAACCAGGGCTTTGATCATCAGAGATGATCTTAATGGTGAAAAACCCCTGCATTTTTCATGTGCTTCTTTGTCTGTTTTGTGGCTGGTGTAGTTTTTGCTTTATTTATTGTGGTTGGTAGAGTATACTCAGGGGCACTTTGTACTTGTGCCATTGCATAGGCATGACTGTACCGATATTTTCGGTTCTTTCGTTTCTGTTTTCATTTAATTTCCTGATGAATTCTTCTGTTATGGTAAAGATTTCTGTGTTAATTAGTGGAATGCCAGTTTGGTTGTGCAGTACATCTATAGGTGTGTACATTGGCGCATTGAGTATCATTCTGAGGCATCGGTTTTGGAGTCTTTGGATGTGTTGGATGTTGCTGTGGCTTGCCATCCCCCATATCTGGCAGCCATAGAGGATGAACGGTCGAATGACAGATTTGTAGAGTCTTATTTTAGTGTTGGTCTGAAGGTTATTGCTGCGTAGCACTGGTGATAGGTTCATTGCTACTGCTAAGCCCTTGGTTCTTCTGTCCATGATGTGTTGGCGGAACAGTAGTTTACTATCTAGAGTTATCCCTAGATATCGGTGTTCTTTTGTCCATGCGATGTTTTGTCCCATGATTTTTAGGGTTTCATTTATTTCTGGTCTTTTTTTGGTGAAGTATATACAGGCACATTTATTGGGGTTGATTTTGACTTTGTTTTTCCTGCACCAGTTGCAGAAGGCGTCTAGTCCTTGTTGTAGGTGTCTGATGTTCAGGTCCTTTCTTCTTCCCGTTGTGAAAATGGTAGTGTCGTCGGCGAATTTGGCCATCTTCACGTGTGGTGGTGTCGGGATCCTGTTGATATAGACGTTAAATAGCGGTGGGGCTATGACGGAGCCTTGTGGGATTCCTGCAGGTATTGGGTATATTGATGACCTCTGTCCTTCGACTGATACATAGAACTTCCTGTCTTTTAGGTAGCTGCCTATAAGTTTAATGTAGCAGTGCTTGATTCCGGTTTCGGTCCTCAGTTTTTGAATAAGTTTGGCATGCCAGACTTTGTCGTATGCCTTTTCTATATCCAAGAACACTGCTGCAGTAGCTTTTTGAAAATTGAAGTTCTTGGATATGTCTTCCGTGATGCGGAGTAGTTGGGTTGTGGCGGCGACTCGGCTCTGGAATCCAAATTGCTCTAGCCCGATCGTTCTTTCCTCTTCAAGGCTGGAGTTTATCCTCTTGAGCAGGATTCGTTCCAGTACCTTCGACGTTGATGAGAGCAGGCTGATTGGCCGGTAGTTCTCGACTTGTCGATGGTCCTTTCCGCGTTTTGGGATGGCCTTTACTTTCGCTAGCTTCCAGGCTGTGGGGTAGTAGCAGTTGAGGAGGCAGCTGTTGAAAATTCTAGTAAGTAGAACCATGCCCTTTTTGGGTAGGTTTTTAAGGTGAAGATTTCTTATTTTATCGTGCCCAGGGGTTTTGTTCGGCACCAACTTCTTTATAATACTCCGGACTTCCCCTGGGGATGTGAGTTGTGGTTGGTCGGCGGTTGGTTGGTTCAGTATGTCTGCTGCTTGTTGCTCGGTTTCCTCAGCTTCTCGAATTTCAGCCTCTGTGAACTGGTATTCCGCTGTTGTGTGTTGGGCTGCAAAGTGTTCGGCCAGTAGCTCCGCTTTTGCAACTGGCAGGAAGCAGGGTCCAGCAGGGCCATTTATTGCTATGTTGGCCTGGCGTGGTTCTTTCAGGGCTCTGATTAGTTGCCAAGCCTCTCGGTTTTGTAGCATAAGGTTAGACATTTTGTCTTCCCATTGCTCTGTTCTGCGTTCCTGTAGTCGTGCCTGAAGTTGTCGTGCATATTGGTGGTATTGTCTTCTGTCTCTGGGGTCCCGGTACCGCTGCCAGAGCTTCCGGTAGCGGTTTCTTAAGTAACGTAGGTCCTCTAGAATGGCTGGTAGTTCTTCGTGGTGCTCGTGGTCTATTATGGTTGTTGTGGAGGCTCTTCTGTCCGCTTCAGTGACCACCTTGTCGAAATGGTTAATTGCTGCTTCTATTCGTTCTGTGGTTGATACGTTGAAGGTGGGTTTGATTTTGTTGTGTACAAGTCTATTGAAGTAGTCCCAGTCCACTTCTTTTATTTTTCTTCGTTGTGAATGCGGTAGGAGCCATCTCTGAATTTTGAGCATTACAGGGAGGTGGTCTGATTTAAGGTCGTTCTTGGTGGTTAGTTCTATGTTCCCTGTAATGTTCTTGGCAAGCGTGATGTCTAGCACGTCTGGTCTGTGCCGTGCGTTGAAGGGGATGTGGGTTGGTTCGGTCGGTCCTTTTACTTCAACGTTTCTTGCTTCACACAGTTGGAACAGCCGAGTGCCTCTTGCGTTGTCTGTGCGGGAGTTCCAGCTGAAGTGTTTTGCGTTTAGGTCTCCCCCGATTATGACCTTGTTGCCTGTTGAGAGTAGTTCGTCTAGGTCGTGTTCGTGCAGGTTTCTATTTGGTGAGAGGTAGGCACTGATGAGGACTATGTGCCCTTCCTTTGAGTGTATGCGCACTGCCGTAGCTTCTATGTCGGCCAGCGGGGGTATCATCATAGGGGCGTGTGACAGATTTTTCCGGATGGCGATTGCTGTACCTCCGCCTCTTTGTCCTACCCTGTCTGTCCGGTACACTTGGAAGCCTGTTAGTCGGAGTTTGTCAGTGGGTTGGAGAGAGGTTTCTGTTATTAGAGCAATGTCTACCATTTCCTTCTTTAGGAAGATCAGGAGTTCGTTTCGCTTGTTTTTTATTTTGTTTGCGTTAAGCCGTCGTGGGCCGGTCTTGGCGACGCGGTGCGGACCGCGTATGGAGCCCGCGCGTTGTCGCCTGTCTGTCGGTGTGGGGCGGCTTACTGGAACTGGTCTCCGGCTGGGCTCTCTTGGGCCCCGTAGCAGCTTTAGAGCCTTCCAATTGGCATTTGACTCATGTGAACAAGCGTTTGTTTTTGTCAACCTTCGTCATTTGTAAGTAAATAAATACACTTTTACATATTCATCAAAACTTACATTTGTTTCGAGTACACATTTCTGTAATTTGAGTTATGGTGCGTGTTTAGTACGATTTTCCAACTAAATAATTATTTTTTTAAGTGTCGCATACGTTATCTGAACTACACGGTTACAGCTTTTTATTCACGGTTTCATTATTCCCATTTTCTGTATTTGCAGATAAAGTAATTGTGACAATTTCCTAATTTGCGGCTGAAAATTTGATTATTCTTGATGTGATACTAATGTTATCGTAACTTTAACGATCGCGTACCTATTTATTTATCAGCTATCAAAAGGCAATTGTATATCCTTTGACTTGTTGTTTTGGCCGCTGCCTCAATGCGTTTCTTTGACGAAAGCCGCCTGCTTACATGTGCCGCTCAGGCATTCGATTAATCCCTCTTCTCCTTGTTACTATTTTGACTAAAGGTAAAAAAAGTTATAATGGAATTTTCACGGTTGTATCGACGAATTGTGTTGTAGGAACACCATACTTCGACGGCTGCCTCCGCCGTCTTCCTCACGTGTGTATTTCGTGTGTTTGCAATGAAATCCGGAGATACAACCTATGAGGACTTCACTACAATCATTCGCCGAGAAAGTCTCCTTTCTTACTAAAAAAATAATAATTTCCACTCTAAAAACGTCGTTACGCCACACAAGTAAATCTGAAATACTTGACAGTTTATGTGTTGGTGAGTAGTTTCTTCTAATAACATTGAATCAACTGTAATATCAATCAAGGAATCAGGAGATATAATAATGAATCACCCAAAAAAGGGCCAAGTCTCGTGCTTGTGCAGTGACAAAAAGTTATGACAGATCTTGTTCTGGGCCAAGTCTACACTTTACAGAGTATATTCACTTCACTTTGTGAAATGGAATGCTTTTCTCGGTGTTATGGAACGTTTATTTAGAATTAAAAAAAAAAAAAACTCTGGTAACTTGGCCATTAAGCAAATCATATTTTTAAACTTATGAGATGTATTGTAAGGCACACAATTGACCTAACATTCAATATTTTCCATTTTTATTATTTATTTAAAAATTGGTTTAGATTTAAAAAAATATAAAACCTCGAAATACACCTAAGACACGCTAAAAAAATTTAATGTCATTTTGTCAATCAAAATATTGTTAACTGTTAATTTTTATCATTTAACATTAAAAATTATTTATCAATTTAATTATTATTTAATTTATTAACGTTTTAAGTAACTATGTTTTAAATATATGCGTTAAAAAACTGTTTGTACTAATCCCGCACGGATCCCGCGGGATTGGCGCAAGTCCCGCGCGGATCCCGCGGGATTGAAAACACTGCGGGATTGCAATGCTTAATTGCGGCTAACTGATCAGTCACCGCCCACCACATACTGGGCAGCCCCCAGCCAATTAGGTACTGATCCGCCCCTCATCTTGCGCTTCTATAGGTGTGTGGGGCAGCAAGCATGTCAAAGTATTCAGTGGGATTCAGTGGGGCAAGTGTGAACTCTACTCCTCGGTATCATCGTAAACTGTATTTGCCACTAACTAGATGTCATTAAAGTGTTCATCCACACTTTGTGTTTATCATTTCAATACATAGTTCTCCTACAGTCAAAGGGCATGATCTACACATGGTGTCAGACAATCCCTGTTAAATTAAAAGTCAAGTCGGTTTCCGGAAGAAGAACAGAAGAAGAAGTAAACGCTACGTTCAGTCACAATATAGCCACATTCCCAGTTAATGGTCAAAACGCCAAAAGTTGCCATTTAACCGCAAGGCAAGCCGTTACAACTCCTGGCGAATGCTGTAAAGGTTCCTACAAAATGCAATGGCAGAATTACTTTATGTTCCTTGCAATCAGTCCTTTCCCGCCTCTAAAGACCACTACGTTGACGAAGCGTAAAGTTGTTATGAAATTTGCTACAACCATTACAACACATTAGTGCCCTCTGAACATGTGTTTGATATGAAATAAAACACATCATTTAAGCTTTGTTTTTATTTTTGCTAATTCGAAATCTTAGTCTTGTGACAGAATAGGACTATGTTATATTTCGAAACAGTGCTTAAAGTTCTTTCCTTCAGACGTCAACAGAAACCTCGTCTCACCCTTCAAACTGTTGAAAGGACGTGCTCATTTCCTAATCATCTTTAATTTATGAAATGTCTTGAAGTTGATCGGAGTCAGATCATTTGAATGGGGTAGTGCCGAAGAAAAACATCGCTTTTCGCAATATATTATATACGTGCTACGTTCAATAGTGGTATTTCTAAAAAGCCACAAAAAATAGTTACATTTCACCTTATGGGTCACATGGATCAGCTTGGTGGTGAGAAACTAATCCGCGCTAGGCCCCTTTCACACGCAAAGATAAAAAGTCGTATGAACATTCCATCAGTGAAGTGAAGAGGTGCATAGAGCTTTTCACACGAAACGACTAAGACACGACGTCGTGATCGTGTAGTCCTTTGCCATTCCAGAAGACTTTTAGTTGTACGTTAACTTCTTTCGGTGGCTGAAAGGATTAAAAAATGGCTCAGAATGTTTATGTTGAATTACTGAAGGCTCTTATTGTAGACTTTACTTCTTTGTAATAACTTATCATGACCAATGACGGCTGAAGTGAATCGTTTAGTGTTAACACTGAAATGTTTCGACGAATTGTTGACCTCCGTTTTCGAAGTGAAGGATGCAATGGAGAACAGTTCAGTGTTGACTAAAAATCTAGAAACTTAAAAATCCATTACGTCTGAATATTTCATTACCTGCGTGTGCACCCGGATTAAGGAAAGAATTTTTTAATTGAAGGTACCAATAACAACTACTTTACAATTGACTAAAGGGTCAACAATGACTGATTAACCAAAAATCGTGGAGTAGAGCTACAGGCAGAGATGGATTCCCTAATAGGATCGACTAGGCGAGGTGGATTCCCTAATAGGCTCGAATAGGCGCCCTGATTTTAGGGACCCCATGAGAGTTTACATCTTTTTCATCAAATAAAAATAATAAAAATTAATAAATTAATCCAAAATATTATGAAAAGCATGCAAATTAATTTTTTGCTTTCATTTTTGTGTAAGATAATTTTCATAATATCATAAAATGTAAAATTCGTTTGTTTAATTGAATAAAAAATATGACCAGTTCAATTAGTCATCTATCAAATTTTATCTTTGTTCTTACAAGATATTGACCTTTTTTCACAGACAGAGGACTCCAACAATTCTGAATGCCTATAGCCCCTTATTTTCTTAATTAGGCACTGTCTACAGCAGGGGTGGCACACCCAAATGATCTTGCTGGCCACTTTGGAAGTGCATCATAATTCCGCGGGCAGCATATAAAATTATATGTCCCCACTAGAGTCATTTTTTTGGAGTAAAACATTGAAACATGAGTTATTATTGTGTTTACTATTATTCTTACATGTAAACATAGATAATATAGTAATAATGATACTAAGCGCATATTGTTAAGAAATATATAACACAAAAATGAAATATAAAAGATATTTTGTAAAAGTGTGATGAATCTCGCGGGCCAGAAAAATGTTCAAGGGGAGCCGCGGGTTTTAATTTAATTTAATTTAATTGCAATGGAGCACACGCTACAGTGGCAATTTCCCTACACACCCAACTTCCCCCTATCCTGCACCCACAAACATTTGCCCTCTACAAATTTCAACTTTAAATTCTTTTGACATTTTCGGTAAGTTATTCATCATTCCCCTTGGTAACTCATTCCAATCCTTGACACCCTTAAATAAAAAAGAAAATCTTCCCACACCCTTGTGCCTGAAATCGAGTGCCAGCTTGTGGTCATGGTCATCTTTTCCCTTCCATGCACTACTTTTCATACCTACACCAATATCTTTCCATGCCTCATCGCCAGTGTATGCCCTGTACACTCCCATGACCCTCCTCATCCTCCTCCTGTCTTGCAATGAATCCCATTCCAGCTCCTTTATCATATCTGTCACTGATTGCATTCTGCGATAATTTCCAGAAACAAATCTAGCAGCCTTTCTTTGCACCTTCTCCTACTCCTGTATTTGATACTCAAAATGTGGGTCCCATACTACACTACCATATTCGAGCAATGGTCTGACCAAAGTTTTGTAACCCAATTCCTTTACTTCTCTCGTGAAACCCCTCATCACTCTCTCCAACAAGTGCAGAACTTTGAAACCTTTTCCTACCACCTGTCCTATGTGACCTGCCCAGTTAAGCTTGTTATCAAATGTAATGCCAAGATATTTACATTTCAAGTCTTCAGCAAGCAATTCTTTCCCCACCTTATATTCATAATTAACCTTTTGTTTTTTATTTGTGTATCTAATTAGCTGACTCTTCTTTGCATTTATCTTCATCCCATGTTTACCAACCCAACTAGATATCCTGTCCAGATCACCCTGCAACTGTTAACAGTTCTCTGTCGTTTTGATCCTTTTATACAGCATTATGTTATCTGCAAACAATCTAAATTCAGATAATAAACAATCAATTAATTATTCATTAGAATAATGAATAGCAATGGCCACCCCTGGTCTACAGGACAGTCACTGCATTCAATAACTACGATGGCAGTGACACACACTTTACTACATACAGGGCGTTCGCCGGGAAACGCAACCCACTGTTAGCGCTACAAGGCAGAAACTGCTCCCGGCGAGCGAGCGTTCAGCTTCCGGCATTGTTCGACCGTCGGCCGCGGACTATTTCATAATAATTACGCTTCATAAACTTGTATGTGCTAAGCATTTAAATGTGACGTAATTCATTAGCTTACCTTATAAAAGATGCTGGAAGTGTTGACCCTCTTGTGTAATGCACATTTCACATCTTCTGAACATATTTCGAGACACACGCTGCCCTAACTGACTAAATGATTTTTTGGGTGACTGTTCTAGTCGAAAAGCGATATCGTCAATTTTCTCATCTGTGAGAATACGGTTGACCGACAGTCTCTTTTTGTTAAAAAATGAACCCGTTTCTCTTACTTTTTTAACCAGACGCAGAATTGTTGATTTAGCTGGCAGTAAAGCGCCAGAAAATTCGCGACGAAATTTACTGCGACACTTTTTAAACGACTTCTTCTTCACATATGTATCGTAGAGAAATATTCTTTGTTGCAAAATGTAACATACCATAATTTTACTCACACTCAAACACGGTACAGATTAGAAAAAGTATGAAGCCCCAAACCAGCCAAACCGCAAAGAAACGTTTATTCACAACACTGATTAATAAGAGACTGAAGTCACAAACTAGCTACAATGCAAAGAAACCGTTCTTAACAATGTAAGGGTCACATTATACTGCGTCACTGCACTGTTGGGGCAGCGGAGGTGTTAAACAGTGCGGTGATTCACGGTGCCGTGTGGCGGAAACTGCTGGCACGACTGACCGAGCAAGTTGCCGACGGCAACAGACTGGGAGGGTAGCGTTTTCCGGCGAACGCCCTGTACTTCGTTTGAGAGTCGTCTTCTGCCACATGCATTCATAAACGTGTCTAATACTTCTCCGAAGGAACTATGAAATAGAAACAATATTGCCTGTTCGCATTGAAAAAGCTTCTAGGGCATGTAGTTGAATTTCTGTATTACTGAAAGCAATATTCAGCAAAAAAATCAGTCTTTTTTATATAATAATTCAAAACAATATAGCAAGGACATGCAGTAAAAATCAACAGAATTTTGTTTAATCTTCAATGACTTACCATACTGGAGGGTTGAAGTTTCAGAATCGATTTGTGAAGGAACATCATATTAAACGTTATGGTTGAAGATTTAATTACATTTTAATTACAAGGAAAGGGAAAATGACTCATTACTCACCAAAGTTGAAGGCAGCGACGAGAGAAGAACATAAATAACGAACACACAAATAAACTTAATATTTCGGTTGTAGCAACCCACGGCGTGTGCACACCTCCCGAGCCTCATGACTCATTTTCTTCATCATGAATAAGGTTGAATAACCAAAATATTGAGTTTATTTGTGTATTCGTTATATATGTTCTTCTCTCGTCGCTGCATTCAACTTTGGTGAGTGATGAGTCATTTTCCCTTCCCTTGTAATTATATTGCCTAAAGCAGTTTCCTTTTTCCTTAGTTTAATTACATTTTAAGTCACACAAAACAAAATAATAAGAGTCACTATAATCAATGAGTTTTTTTATGGCAAATTAATCAGTAACTTTTTTCATGAAATTGCCAATGTTACTCAGGAGTGATATTTTGTAAGAAAGCATAGCTAAAGCGGTGAGTCGGTCCACTTTCATCGAGTTTCTCAGAAATTTTTTTTACCTTTTACATTATATAAAATCATCTTCTGATGTTGACATAGGCATTTTTATCAATAGTTTTAACAATTTTGATGTTTCTTGAAATTCATCAATTAGATCATTTTCAATAATGAGTGATAAAAATGGAATGGCACCAGAAATAACTCTTAATTCTGGTCTCGAATAACACACTTCAAGTTCCCCGTTCAATCTTTTCTCTTCCTAAAAAATGAATACTCTTTTAACATAACACTGAGGTATTTCTCAGGAAATTTTTCATCAAATAAATTTGATGCTGCGAGTTGTCCCGTAAGCTGAAATCTAGTTTTTATTTCTGAAATAATGACATTACAAACTTCTAAGGATTTTTCTCTTTCTGTTCTCAGAATCATCACATCGTCATCTTTTCATACAGGAAATTTTTTTTCTACAATTTTATCAATAATATCACCGACCTGCTCCCTAACTCTCTAACTTTGAATAGAAGTTCCAAAGGCCTCTATAATAATTTTAACTTTTACAGGATCAAAGTCTTTCTTCTTTTGTAGTTGTTTAAAAACTATTTCCAAATGTGGTACTATCTTATAAAATAGCGTTAACCAAAATACATAGTTCTTTTTATTTAACATAGTTTTATATGCACATGCTTGTTGAAGGAAAATGTATTTGTCTACTGTTTTCAATAGCTTTCATTATACATATTAAATTATTTCTGCATTCGTAAATACAGTTAGCTTTACCATGATTCCAAGCATTCCACATAAGGCATGTGACAAAAAGAAGCAGCTACTGCTGTGCTCAACCTACTGTGTTACTTTTTCGATCTCCTTGAGACAGAACAAAGTTGTAACAAAACCATATTTGCCTCCTCCCACCCGAATTTCCGCGCAGCTTTCGTTGCGCATGCGCGATTTGAGACATTTGGTATCTGACTTCACGAGGCCAACAGAGGGTGTTCAATATTTCTCCACCTGTCATAAATAATCGTATATTAGAGACTGCCGCATTATCAAATATTTATTTCTCTTTCACTACATTTACTTATTAGTTTTTTTATTCTTGATTATCAAGTAGTGACATCTCACAGTGTCACTACGTCCAGAGCCGACTCTGATCATGAGCATTCAATTTTTTTCTGTATTGAAAAATAAAACAACTTTGTAAATTTTCTTACACGAAGTTAATTGATATAAATTATATCAATTAAACTGTTCTCTATACAGAAATTACTAAATTAATTTTATTAACGTCAAAGCAAATATTTCAAAAGATAGCATGCAATTTTTAAATTTGTATTTTGTCGTTGTATAATATCCTTGAGCCTCACATAAATTATCGAAGGAAGTAATTGACATTCAAAAATAATTTTTAAAAATTATTTCCGTCATCCCTGAGCTCTTCAAAAAGAGTCTACAAGATGCAAACTTCCTTTTTCCTCTGATTTATGGGATCCACTCAAAGATATCGATTTCGTTTATTTCTTTTCCTACGTCGATGAATTAACCACAGTGCATTAATTTTTCCATTAGTCGTAGCAACACGCTGTGAATGATACCGACATTCGGTAAAAACCTGCGCACAAAAATGACACAAGCAACGTCTAAAAATCGTAGCGTGTAAAAGCATTCCATTGGAGCTGCGACAAATTGTCGCTCGACTTTTTTCATAAGACCAAAACTCGTTGTGTGTGAAGCTAGCCTTAGGAAGACAAGTGTCGAAGAGGAGGTGTGCTAGAACACCAATCAGCTGTCAACTTCTCATTGTGACACAGTGTATGTAGTAGTGAAACGTTACTGGGACGTTTGTGAGCATTTGTTGAATTTGTGATGACTTATCAACGAAAAAGTTTAAAATAGTACTTCCTAAATGAAATTTTTTTCCCGAAAAGCCAAATTATAATCAGTAAGAATGCTCGGACAAGTGAATTATTAAGTAGAGTATTAAATTAAGTACTAAATTTCATGTACACTAAAAGAAAAGGTTTCACAGAATAACATTTGGTATGGAGATGGATGTTAATAGAGTCAAAGAAAATATTTAATCTAAGAGTATTTAGAATATTATTAATTGAGTTACTCTGCCACCACTATGTCTCCCCATGCGGACTGTTACTTTCTTTGTTTGACTTGCATTTGTGCAGTTCATACGTTGGTTGTTAATCTGTTCCGTGCAGCATGAATCCGTTCATGCAGTTCTTACCTATTTCACGCAATAGTGCGTTGTTCAGAGCACGGATAAATCTCTCAGATCTTAGTTTCTCGATCTGGGATACATTAGTCTACAGTGTCAATGTGTTCAATATAAGTTTTTTCTTTTTTCTGGCAAAGTACTAGTATCTGTCACTGATACTAATGGCTATTTAAAATTGTTGCAGGCATGACACCATGCTTTCTAGATCAATAGTAAATTGTGAATAATAACAGTGACCAGGGTGCCTCCAAAATATGACAAAAACGAAACTGAAGATCACTCGGCGCTATTTATTGTGTGCGCGTACGTACTTTTTCAATCTATACCAACTGCGAAAAGAAGGGGATGATTAGTTATAATGGTCTGTGTAGACCTAGTACTATGCGGTGAAATCGTCTAGCACTAATGAAGTGCCTGATGGCCAGAAGGTTTGAAGTCAGTTAACTTCGTTCCTCTGTGTGTCTTGTGTGTCTTTTAAATGCAGCTGTGAGGTCATTCATGGAGGCCCTGCTGCTGGCAACATGATTATATAGTCATAATAAGCGATATATCAAAATTAGCGACTTAAGTCAAACTCGTCTACCAGTCATCAGCGCTTAAAAAATGTTGAGCCAGTTTCCATTTGGAAGGATAGAGTCTCTGACTCACGAATAGTATGACAACTATTAATAAAATCAGCAAGCCAGGTGTAGTATTTAACATCGAGAGCGTGAAATGGATATTTGGATTTTTTTATTCTGCGATAAATACTTAACAAGTTTAGTTAGATGGATTCCAACTGGGTGTGTCGCTTTTTCTGTGATTTTTGAATCTTTGAATCTTCACAAGAGGTTTGTTACCAACAGTTTACTGGACAAAGGCACTCATAAAAAATTGTGTGAAACACATGACGGGTTGAGGGTGCTCTACATTGTGAAGTACTTACCGAAATTACAATATCAAAATTTCGCCCAAACAACTAACAAGAATTTAAAGATGGACATTAAATTACAATATTTATTAGTTTACCTGTGGTATGAACTTGAACATTACAGACATCTGTATGATATTTTTCGCTTCCGCGTTCCATCTAATTTCCTAAATTCTTAAAGACAATTTTATTATAAAACATCAGGAGTTTGAAGGCCATACGTTATCTAAAATGGCCATAAGTTAACTAAATTTTATGGTAACAGTTTGAGTACATTTCATGGTGTTTGGAAAATAGTTTAAATAAACATGTCAGACCCAGATTTCTAAAGACAGCTTCTTAGGATGCAAAATGGCCAAAATTGGTGCAAATATGCGGTCTAGGTATACAGAAAAAATGTTACCTTCTGGAGTTCTTGTTGACAGGGTAGCCTGCTATTCCAACTCTTACTTTAGGAATCTATTCTTACAAGTATGCTCTCTTGACTTCCAGATTCTTCTTCAAGACCTTAAAATATTTTGAATGTTCATTTAAAATGCTTTGGAAACTGCATTTCGGATATCTAAACAACGTAATAACTATATTCTCTTTTTTAAAAAATCGTTCTTATTCTTTTATTTTAAGATCTCATGTTTCATCCTGCCTTTTTCATATGAATGTATTGAATTCTTATAAGGAATGATGTCTTAAATAGCCAGACTCTCATTATATTAGAGCTCTCAGCTTATGAATTCCACAAAATTGTTGCCATCAGTGTGGAACGTATTATCACGCATGCAATCAGGCCACGCGATTGGAGTATTTCACTATGGTTAGTACTTGTACCGTTCCGACCGTATCAAATCAAAAGATCAAACGATATGATTCCAAGCTTCCCGCACAAGCAGAGTGCCATCCAACATTAAGCGATCTGATAAATTGGATGTTCGTAAGTGTTTCAAGATATTAAATCATGAAGGACACTCTGAATGCTCTTCGATACTTCGTTTTCATTTATTTATTACTTAGTCAGATAAATCAACATCAAATTATCAATTATCGTGTAAAAAGAATGCTTCTTGAACTATGAATCCAACAGTTATGTTATATCACTAATAAACTTTCCATTATTTTCGTATTTTTTCTCCATTTATGTAAGTAGTATAGCGGCAAAAATTTCGGATTCTAGATGAAGGCATAAGCAGTATGTAAACACACCATATATAGATGATTTTTAGTATCGTTTATTCAGTTCCATTCTTAAATACTCAAAGTAGTAAAGGGAATGTCTTATAATGCAGACCCCAAGCTGCGTCAAACTGGAGATACTTCTATACGTGGACCGTACGCTAAGAAAACTTTAGTTATTTGATGTATCTCAGTTCTAGTTCTCCATCGTAGATGCTCCATCCGACTCACACGGTTTTACAATAATTGTACCAATAGCGGCAAACCTACGAACCATTTTTCTCTTCCTAGAGAAGGGACTCTAGCTAAATATTTTCATTGCGGGTTGTATCACTTACGCACGTAGGAGCAGAAAGTCTTTACCCTCAACTTACAAGGGAGGCCACCACTACAAAATCTGGATTCCATTCATACTTTGTGTTACAAAAATGGCCAAAGGTATAATTTGGCAAAGCAGTAACATACGCTTCTTCGTCGTTGTTGAGAAAAAAAGCATTGAAATATTACGTTGGTTTCAAATACAAGGGGTGATCAAATGAAAAGGTACGAAACGACACGATGGGTACAAATGTAGACTTTATTGAAAATATACACCATAGGCCGGAGCACAACGATCCCACTGATGAACAAGCCGCAGGACTCCTTGTTCCCAGAACTCCTGTGGCCGTGACGTTCGTTTGTGTTGTGTTTTACTACTTTATATGGTTCATACAAAGCAGTTTAGAGCATCAAAACCAGGAAATAGTGAATTCGTACAGTCTCAGTTCTGTTATAGGCAAGTCATGTCTGAAACTATAATTAATACCACGTTTCGATGTATTTTGTACGGTCATGGGCGCCTCAAAAGATTGAGAGTTAATGCGTGGCCATTAGGGTTTCCTCGGCAGCCGTGCCTCATTGTAAGGTAATGCTTGAAGCTCTTTACCATTTGAAGTATTGCTTAAGGCGCGTTCCCACGGCGCGTGGTAGGCAGTACACGCCTTTCATCTTTTACCGCCTGGCGGTGGGTCGAGGCGTGTCGTCCCTGCTAGCATATGCGGCAAAGATGAATGGCGTTGCCTACCACGTGCCGCGGGACGTGCCGTGGAAACGGAACTTTAGAGGTATCTGAGGTTTGTATAAGCCACCCACGCTGGCAGACAGTTGCCTAGTTCAAGTTCAGGATTTCGGAGCCACTTTGAGTTCGAGTAATTCGGCGTCCCAGGAGACATCTCGAGACTCGGCCGAAGGACGGGGTAGAGATGATCGGGCCAGCCTCCGCACCTTTGACCGTCGCAATGTAAACATACACTACAGGTATGGGTCGTAGTATATTTCGAGGGATTATCAATTAACATTCATGTTCGTGCACGCATTAATCTCTGTGAGAGTACTTATAAATATACTTCTTTATCCAGATACTAGTACTAGTATACGCTCCCATGGAAGCGCTAACCCCTCAATAGGAGTTACCGCTGCCGAATAGACATGTTGTATTAAGGTGACTGGATCTATCCACCCACCATCCCATCAGCTCGAGACTGAAAATCTTCTGGTAGCTGTTTAGCTCTGGTCTCTGGACGAAAGCAAGGAGCGTCTTGTGGGACTAGATCTCCTTGGTTACCATACCGTTTGCGAGTGTTTGCCAAGGCAAATCCGTTGGGCACAGTCTGTCAGTGTGATCTGAGCTCCACCATTGGATCATATCAAGATTGTTAATTCTGATGGCAGCAGGATTTGAATTGGAAGGAAGCATGGTTCCGGAGTTCTTCTCCCACTAATCTATGTACTCATTGAGGGAGACTTCTTTACATTTAGCCATATGGGACTTTTCAGAGTAATTGAAATTTGCACTGGTGATAGGCATGTCATCTTCTGTTCTATTGTTGTATCAGAGTTCTCATTTATCAACAGCTTCTCGTTAACGATTCAGCAATTCCTCTGGCATTAGTTTTCCGTGAAAAGTTGAAAGGTCATCTCTTTCCACTATGCTACCAAATTGCTAATGTTACCTCTCGGTTTTCCTTGACAGTTCACGTACTTCCGATCTTATACTAAATGCATGTACCTTCACTACTTAGTTGTAATTATTTCGGGAATTAAAGTCGCCATAAGACCTAATCCGACAAACAAACCATAATAGCTAAATAATGTCCCTGAACAGGTTCTGGCACTAGTATTGGTGGAGATAGAATTATGCATTTGCTTCCACGTAACTAGCACATGAATTCAGGTGTAGTGACTAGCATCTTTCTGTGACAACTTTAATCTCAGTTGAAACCGTCTCCTCGTCCTTTCTCCGATTTCTAGCGTAACAACATGTTAATTGGGCCAGATAGGACGATTATGGACATTCTGCATGGATGAAAAACAAAGCAGGTGCGAGTCGAGTCACTCGTAAATAACCTCAAAAATCAAATCATCATATGGCATTGTTGGGCGGGAGTTCCTGAAGGATTGTTCGACCGCCTAGTGATAGAGCTTTCGATGTGGAATCCTAACCACGGAAGCGTTCTGGCTTTCTTCACATTATGCAACAAATTCTGCGAGAGGTGAAGGTCGGATTAAGGACCTTTGAAAATATCAGCTGAGACCAGGAGTCGAACAAGGGACCTTTTGAACTCAAGACGCCGTAACCACTGATCCATCACACCGCTCCTGAATTTACCTAATCATATATCTCGCATGTGGTAGGTCATGTGGCGATCACTTGACACAAAATTCAGTGCCTGACACATTTTTAAGTTTCATAATGGACTTCGCTCCACGGCTCTCAACGCCTCGACCGAGTGTGGTGGATGAGTGGTTAACGTTCTCACATCGCATTTGGGAGGACGCGAATTCGAATCCCCGTCCGGGCATCCAGATTTGGGTTTTCCATGGTTTCCCCAAATCACTCCAGGCGAATGCCGCGATGCTTCCTTCACAAAGTCCTTCCAGTTCCTTTCCCCCAGTAATATCCAGCTCCTAATGACCTTAGCCGTCGACGAGGCGTAAAGCCGCAAAGAAAAAAAAAAAAAAAATCAAGGCCTCCTTATGTTGCCATTCTCACAGTTAATGCTCTCAGTTTGAATCAGATTAATTATAGGTAAACTAGCCTCAAAGCCCGTCACAAATGGCGGGTTGAACGTAGTGGTCTGGCAAGTCATGTCTTCTTAGTTGCTTAACTAAAAAAAATTGTTACTGAATAAATCTCAATGCAATTCTTCGTGACCTGCGCTGTAGTAAAATGTTTCAGTTGCCATTCTGACCCAGGTTGCATTTCAAACTAACCTCTATCTCCGCTAAAATTGCCGTTAGTAAATGAATGTTTCATACGCAAATTAATGCATTTACTGTATCGCATTTGAGTGGCAATAATGCATCCCGATGTAAACTTGATCCGTAATATTCACGGGTTCTTACAACTTTCTTTTTTGTTAAACGTGATACAGACCGATATTACAACGTTTGAATGGCTGACACAGTTACATGTGACTTTTTTTTTTTTTACATAGTATATTAGTATTTGTCGTTTAAATAAGAGATTTGGTCGATATCAGAGACAAATTTAAGGTTCACAGTAATAGCGTCTTTGAAATAGACCCGGTAACCAAAATGATCCATAATGTCTTACCTTACAGTGAAAAAAAAAAAATATCTTTTAGTCCCCTGCCCGACGAGCTTTAAAACCCAAAGCTATCACACTACGTCTGAATTTTTTGTTTGACTCTTTTAGTTCTACGAGGGTAGCCCAGAAACTAATGCACCACAGCACCACACTTATTTTCTCAGCCCCCAACAATGAATGGTACGAATGCGAAACTTTATATATGAATTCTTTGATGTTTTCAGAGTGCGCGTGCAAAGTTTCCGTTTCTTTCAACTCATAGCGTACTTGCAGCAATGGTTCAACATGACGTCAGGGCGACCTTTTTTTAGCTTTTACAATTTTACCCCGGACGGCAAAAAATCAAGTGCCTCTTCTTCACATTTGCTACGGGCCTCGCGCTGTCATAATCCGGCCCTGCATGGCGTCTGTGACTGATGTACGTTATAAGCAGCGTGTCGTCATTGAATGTCTCACTGCGGAGCAAGAAACGGTTGGAAACATTCACAAATGTTATGTGAAGTTTATGGAGCATCAGCAGTCGAGAGAAGTACGGTTAGTCGCTGGGCACAGAGGGTGAGGCCATCTGAGAGCTGTTCTGCAGAGTTCCAAGATTTGCAGCGGTCGGGAAGGTCACCAACGGCTGTAACACCTGACAAGATGCAGCGTGCTGATGTGCTCATTAGCTAGGACCGACGCATAACGACTAGGCAATTGGCGCGGGAGCTGACAATCAGCAAAAGAATTGTGGTGTAATCGTCAGTGCTCCTGATTACGCGAAAACGTGTTCACGATGGGTTCCACTTTGTCTTACGGAGGAACACAAAAAAATCTCAGAAAAAATCATTTCTTCTGATTGCTGCAACGTTTTGAAGCTGAGGGAGAAGCCTTCTTGTCCCGGATTGTGACTGGTGATGAAACCTGGGTTCACCATTTTGAGCCCGAAACAAAACGGCAATCGATGGAATGGCGCCATCCTGACTCTCCACAGAAGAAAAAATTCAAAGCAACTGCTTCGGCTGGTAAGGTCATGATCACTGTGTTTTGGGACTGTGATGGTGTCATACTCATTGATGTGATTCCGAGATGCACCACCATTAATTCTGAGGCATATGTGAACACACTAACCAAACTCAAGAAGCGCTTCCAGCGACTTGGATCCCATAACAACCCTGGTGATTGTTTGCTTCAACATGATAACGCAAGCCCTCACACAAGTTTGAGGACGTTGGAACACATCACCAAACAGGGTTGGACAGTGTTACCCCATCCACCCTATAGCCCTGACCTAGCTCCTTCAGACTTTCACTTGTTTGGTCCATTGACGAATTACATACCTGGGAAACATTTCAAGGATGTCGAAAAGGTGATTCGTACAATGAAGAAATGGTTTCGTTAACAGAACAAGGAGTGGTACCGCTAGGGTATACACGCTCTTGTGTCTCGCTGGAGGAAGGCCATAGAATGGGAAGGAAATTACTTGGAAAAATACGCAGGGTAGAAGAAACATCATTCTTTATCTTGTATAAGTTTCATTGTGTTCAATAAATAATAGTTGAAGAAAAAAAATGTGGTGCATTAGTTTCTGTGCCACCCTCGTATATCAATATCAGACAGGTTTTACAAATTTCATGAATACAATACTCCGTTTGGGGTCTATGAAATTCATATGTAAATTTGAAGTCTGAAACTTGTTTCGTTTACAAGCTAAGAGGTCTTTGCCAGTCGGATAGACAATGTAACTACAGCAATTCGGTGAAACACTAAAAATATTGCTGGGGTTCTGAATCCAGGTTTCCAAGATAGTAGTTCTCTTACTCCACCAATTGAGCTTTCGTTCGAACTTCAGAAATGTCACAAAACAAACTGAACAAAATCGTGGAAATAAAACTTTCTTACAATACAAAATCAAATTTAAACTAAATTAACTGACAATGGCCGGAAAGCAAGAAAATTTATTAAAAATTGTAGAAATAAGTAGTCCAGTCAAATTTTACAATGATGCCAACATCAAGCAAAAATTAACGATCCACTCTACAGGTAACTAGGTTGAAACCTTGAAGCTCGAGTAATGACGTCAATAATGAAATACTGAATAGGGTGGTTCAGTTCCTACCAGAATAATCCGAGTACATATTGAGCATTTTTCGCAGCTTTGCAGACTATTTTGTTTTGTTTTGTATTATTTTCCGTATTCTACTTTGCTTAAGAAAATTAAATTTTTCGCTCTTTCTTTCTAATTTTATTTTTTATTTTTAGTAAAAAGTCTAATGGTTTACATAAAAATTGAGCAACTGAAGGTCAAAGTACGAATTTGTTATTTTTGGCGAATGTTTAAAATCACTTGCTAATAAAAAAAAAAGGGGGCTAAAGGAGGTGTTACATAGATTTTGATGACAGCGTTCTGAACAACTTATATAATTATTGAATAAATAGATATTTTAGTTTAAATGTGTTTTTAATTCACCTGTAGGAAGACTACGGTCATAGTAAATATTGAATTTAAATAATGTGCTATGATGAAATAGGGGATACTGAAAAAAGAAAACATCATATTTCCAAAACAGTAAAAAATATCACTGTACGCAAGTTGGGTTTATCATATTTTTTGCCAGTTTTTCAATTTAGACGTCAATCTACAGGGCACCTTGAACACTACATATTTAATACGGAAAAGTCAAAATGAAATTGATCATTGATAAGAAATTCGTACCTAACTTCGTACCTTGTCTTACATATTTGTATTTGCAGTAGTGTATAACTATGTTGTATACACAGATACCTTCTTCACCGTTTCATTAACGTTCAGATCCTCCGTACACATCGTAGTAAGCAACTGACCCTCGTAAATACGTTCAACTACCTACCAAGGACACCAGCACGTATTACTTTACCCTCATTATTAGCGTGGCACGAAAGTGTTGACTTTAAAAGCTTTTTGTCGCATGCGTGGAAGATACGAGACCAAAATCAGTACATAATAACACAGCTATTCTGTAAATTGAGCAATGTCGTGGCAGTGCACGAAACTAATTTCGTTACTACAGATCCTCTTGCCGCTAGCAAATGTGATCGCATCAACGGACAAGCTCAGAGTGCGTAAAACAGCGCTTGTGGATACTTGTCTAAAAGTGTTCGAAGCAGCCCTACATCCTTTTACAATTGATCATTTCATAAACAAAGCAGTGGTGATACACAGCTTTCTCTTTACCACAACTTTTTCTCTCTGTAATCGCTTCTATTCCAAACAATGACGTTCGAACTTAGCCTTTGCTGCCCAACGTTGTGCATTCTCATCTCTAAATTTACGTATTCAGAAGCGATTATTTCATCACTTTCGCATAGCACTGTGAAGACAGTGTTAAACACGATTCTCATAGTAAATTCTGATGAATCCAAATTGCAATTGACAGGAAGTTGATAAATTTGATGCCTAACAAGTAACCAAAGGAAGTCAACAAAATATTAATAAACTCATCAAGTCATCTCCCATTCCCACTTCACCTTCTTCTCCTGTTTCTTGTCCATCAACAATACCAGAAGACATGATGCTATCCACTCCTAACCAGGAGGGCGGGAGGGTGAAGATCTCCTCAGTATCTGCAATAGCTGGAATAACTTTTCTAGCACACGAAGCTGGCAGTCACACAGCTTTAACTAATCTTAGACACTTGTTTTCTTTCGCGTAGCACAGCAGTGGCTGGCTCGCTTCCTTTTCTAGGGCTCTACAGCTTCCTTGTTAGACTTCCTAAGGAGGTTCAGACCTGCCAACTTGTGCAGGCCCTCGAATTCCGCATGATATGGTTAGAAATATTTATTTATTTACTAAATATATCCTAGTCATCTCCAATTTCTACTTGTATATTTCTTCTTGTACCCTAGTTGTCGATATATATTTATTACTTTGTTACCTAAATTTTGAATTATGCAGAATCTGATTCTCTATAAAAATTCGTTAGATAATTCACCACATTTTCTAAACGCCAAATGAGGATAAATACTCAATTTATTCAGCATCTCACATTTTTAGGTCGCTCTACTTGGGTAGAATGAAAGAACAATCGGCTCATTTGTAGCAATTGTTTACTTGTCTACTGAAGTAGGAACGAAGCAAAACACAACTTCGTACGGAACAATAAGAAATGATGAAATATTTCCCTATCAGAAACAAAAATATGCTAAAAACTCCTTACTCTAGAAAACATGTGCTTCTATCTAGCGGTAGTAATATCACTCCTTATCGATGCCAGAGAAGCCTAGCAGCCCGGATCCTGAATATTCATAATTTTGCCAGTTACAGTTTGAATTTTGAAAAATTCCTTTCTTAATTAATGTTGTTATCAAAGTGGAGAACATAATCTCTAAAATGATACCTCATTTATCGATTTTGGTTAAAGAATAGCGGAGAAAACCTTTTAGAAATAATATATATGATTAAATATGGCTACTATTCTCCTTCTGCAGAAGAGCCAAATGAATACAAGTAATCTCGTAATCTGGGTTGCTGTGACACGAAGGCTTGTTTTATTTATATTGTGTGTGCTTTTTATTTATATTGTGTGTGCTTTATTTGTAAGCTTGCATGTCAAATTGATACAGAGTAATCACTGCTTCTCTTTTGTATCACGCCAGTATCGCTCGGCGTTATTTTCACTTTTATGCTTATACTCGCGTTACGTTGTATTCTTGTGCATCTTTCTTTTTGTACCCGTGAGACCTTATATGCTTGCTTCACATTTGATCTCTTTTGCATTCTTGTTAACTTTAATTGCTATGTCTTTTCTTCCTTTCAGTCCAACGCTTTTTATATTGCGTTCGCTGTTATTTCCCCTTTACATGCTCCAGCTTCTTCAGTTTTCCGTTTGTAATTCTCTTTTTTTGTCTATTTTTTGCTAATGCCTTTATGCAGTGTCGACATCGTGGTCGCTAGACGAGGAAGAGGACTGGAGCAAGGTGAATGGCAAAAAATTCGGCCATGTCTTAAAATTACGGAAAGCAGAAATCTGGATGACCAGACGGTAATCTGAGCCACCGTCCTCCCGAATACCATTCTCGAGCGTAACCGCTCACCCACTATGCTGCGTCGTAATCCCAACAACAACCTGAAAAAAGTGACTTCAAACGTTATCTGCTGATATACGTAAGCTTAACTTTCTGTAACAGGAGAATCTGTTCTCTTTTCCCTGAAGTCCACTTCCGTTTTCTTCTTCCTATTCACGATTGGGCACAAAACTCTCTTCTTATTGTTTTTACTACTTTTTTCTGTTGATAGGATTTTCTCGTTTTTCTGAATGAGACTTCCAGATTTTGTCCACTTTCCACTTTTTTTAGATCTTTGCTCTCTACGTTTTTTCTCTCTCTTTAGTGTGACATGTTATTTATTTTCACTGCGATATTTCAGTGATGTTCGCTGATGTTCATTACTCCTGTTCCTTTATTTAGTTGTACCCGTCTATCTTCTGCATATTCCTTCACATTCTCAGCACCGTATGAAGATATTTGAATTATTCGCTACTATCCGTTGGGATTTGCACCGGTCGAGGTTGATTGTAGTTTTCCCGCACGTGATCTGTGGCATTACACGTCTTCGGCTGATCGATGTATGATTCAAAGGTTCTGCATCCAGCAATCGAAACATAGGAAGTAATATCTCACTCTAAATAACGGTAATAATTATTATATTTGTTATAAATACACAACTGTTATATATACAATTATCATTTCCTCACATTTAAACTAATTGTTAGATTTGATTTAGACAATCACGTTTATAAAATCATTTTGAAGGTCTAGTATAGTATTATCGTCAATATCATTGGAGATAAATTCAACTTTATGAATATCAAATGCAGCTGATTTAACTAAATTCTTAACAGAATCAATTTTCGATGTTTTTCCTAATTTCTGAGTCCTAAAAACGGGAAGTATTTGTTTTTCTTATAACTTTACGCCTCGTCTACATCGAGGGGTTAGGAGCGGGAAAGAATTTGGCCATGGCCTTTTGAAGCACCATCCCGGCATTTGTCAGGGATGATTTCACGAAACCGTGGAAAACCAAAATCCCGAATGCGATGCCATAGCGTTACTGCTCACCCACCAACCTCGAGATCGATAAAGAAAACGGCGTAGGTTTCAGAGAAATACATGGTACGATCAAACGGCCGTGGAAAATAGGCGTCCGATCATCACCAACGTACAACCAGATGATTTCACTACCTTCACTAATCTAAAACAGTACACCATAACCTAATTCAAATATATTCAAAAAAAACTGAAACGAACCGAAAAACGAGTAGCCTACGTTTCAGTGGGAATCGCTAGTTTGTTCGGATTCACGTCCACACTTATCAATGTTTTACTAGACGACCCGTGCGAAAATTTCGCGAATAAAATGCGATGAATAGTGAGGTTGAATATAATGTCACCAAGTTCAGTCATTACTCTTCATACTCCTACTTCATTTATCGATTTTGGTTATAAATCCAGGGAGATAAATGGCTCGAAACACAAAAAACGTATTTCAGAAATATTGACATTTTTGCGCTTTATGGGTCGAATTACGAAAAATTCATTTCTTAGAATATAATGTTACCACGGCGGAAACCTTAGTCTTTAATACGATATGTCATTGATCTATATCGATTAGATATCAAGGGAAATATAAGGCTCGTGACACAAAAATACGTTGTAGAACAATTTATACTTTTTCCCTTTAATAGTTGAATTGCAAACACTTCTTTCTTAAAATATGATGTCAGCAAAGCTGAGACATTATTCCTCACAATCGTACTTGATTTATCGATTTTGGATAGATATCAAGGGAGATAAGTGGCTCGAGACACAAAAAACGCATTTTAGAAAAATTGACTTTTTTGCCTTTTATGGGTCGAATTACGAAAAATTCCTTTCTTAAAATATAATGTTACCACGGCGGAGACCTTATGCTTTAATATGATACCTCATTTATCTATATCGGTTAGATGTCAAGGGAGATAAATCGCTCGTGACACAAAAATCGGTTATAGAAAAAATTATACTTATTTCCTTTAACGGTTGAATCCCAAAAACATTCTTTCCTAAAATATGATGTCACAAAGCTGAGACATTACTCCTTATATTCCTACTTCATTTATCGATTTTGGTTAGATATCCAGGGAGATAAATGGCTCGAGGCACAAACAACGCATTTTAGAAAAATTGACATTTTTCCCTTTTAAGGGTCGAATTACGAAAAATTCCTTTGTTAAAATATAATGTTACCATAGCGGAGACCTTATTCTTTAATATGATACCTCATTTATCTATATCGGTTAGATATTAAGGGAGATAAATCGCTCGTGACACAAAAATGCGTTATAGAAAAATTTATACTTTTTCCCTTTAAGGGTTGAATTCCAAACACATTCTTTCTTAAAATATTATGTCACAAAGCTGAGACATTACTCCTCATAATCCTACCTCATTTATCGATTTTGGTTAGATATCCAGGGAGATAAATGGCTCGAGATACAAAAAACGCATTTTAGAAAAATTGACATTTTTGCCTTTTAAGGGTCGAATTACGAAAAATTTCTTTGTTAAAATATAATGTTACCACGGCGGAGACCTTATTCTTTAATATGATACCTCATTTATCTATATCGGTTAGATATCAAGGGAGATAAATCGCCCGTGACACAAAAATCGGTTATAGAAAAATTTATACTTTTTTCCTTTAAGGGTTGAATTCCAAAAATATTCTTTCTTAAAATATGATGTCACAAAGCTGAGATATTACTCCTCATAATCCTACCTCATTTATCGATTTTGGTTAGATATCCAGGGAGATAAATGGCTCGAGATACAAAAAACGCATTTTAGAAAAAGTGACATTTTTGCCCTATAAGGGTCGAATTACGAAAAATTCCTTTTTTAAAATATAATGTTACCATGGCGGAGACCTTATTATTTAATATGATACCTTATTTATCTATATCGGTTAGATATTAAGGGAGATAAATCGCTCGTGACACAAAAACGCATTGCAAAAATATTGATACTTTTGCCCTTTAAGGGTCGAATTCCGAAAACTTTCTGGCTTAATATATGACGTCACTAAAGCGGAGATCTTAATCTTTAAAACGATACTTCATAAAACGGTTTCAGATAGGTATCCAGGGAGATAACTGACTCGTAACACAGAAAACAGCATTTTCATGCAACACTACGTAGGAAAGCTGATTCGTTTACGACGATTCTGAGTCCGATGGTTCCACGTCCCAGGAACTCATTGGTGATGAAACACTGAGACCAGTCGATGCCGATTACTTGTAGGGATGGCTGCGCCAGTTTAAGCTTTCGTAACCAATGATTTTCTCTCGTAGCTGTATCGGAGTAACGTCTAGATTGACTAAATCGCCTAAATTTTCTGCAAGTTCGTGGGGAAAGGAACCTACCGCCAATACCAGGTTAGGTACACCTCCTTCAGGAGGATCTAACGAACTTTCGAGTTGAATATCAAACTTGGCTTTTAGCCTTCTTTGGACTCTGTCCGTCACCTAATTATCCAACCTCAGATCTGCGTTCTGTGCCCTGGCAAACGGCCATTCTCTCGAGATTCTGGTATTTTCCATGGGTCCTTTCACTCATGGACTCGTAACGTAACTCGGAATATTATACGACGAGTATAATGAGCAAGAAAATTGATGGTTAATTCTTCACGAGTTGATTTATACTTTCTCCACAGTATTTAAATTTCTCAAAATTTAAAGACGAATATTTAAATGAGAAAGCCTGGGATCCACTTTTATCAGACATGATTGCAGAGTGACGTTCAAAATAATTGATCGGAATCTTCAATGAAAATTACCAAAACTAATTAATTGACAAAACTTGCAATCTTCCGAGCGCTGGGTGCTAACGAAACAACCTTTATAAACCAACAGCGAAAGTACAAAAACTCTTACAAAAGCCTCGCTACTCGTTCCAGAACATAAAAAATTCATAAACAATAGGGTATTATTAGAAAGAATTAAAACTTTCCTAATACCATTTGCAACTAAACGGAAACAGCTGTAGAATGCATTAAAAATATTTTGAAGAATTTCCATCCTGGAGTAATGGTCTCAATCACTCCATAAACGAAGGATACCTTGAACCATTATAACTGATTAATACTGCAGCAAGATGATGTTGACGAAGGGGCAACAGCGCGTCTTTTTATGTGAAGCGGACAGTTCAGCGTTACGCCACGCTTAAGTCGGAGCAGAGTCGTCAAACGAAGTGTGAACGTGCAAACAAGTGACGGTATGCGTCGTCGAATTCAATATCTGCAACTGAGTAAGTGCGAACGTGGCACAATGATAGGAAAAGGATTTACGGAACCCTCATATAGGACACGCTGCTACGGTAGTGTATCGTGTGTGCAGCCAGTGGATAGAAGAGGATCGAATGCAAAATAGTTTTTTGATGTTCAGATCCAGTTATTTCCATCTCATTAGGTGTATTATCGTATATATCCCAAAAACTCTCCTTTTCTTGCTATATGTTTGAGGCTGACAAAATCTGTTCTGTGGTAACTGAGGGAACATTTTCTCCGTTGCCAGACAGTACAGGGTCGTCGTTACACTCCGTCAAAAAAAAGATATTATTTCTGTTATTGAAACATCCACTTCATCGGAATGGAGATATTTCGATTTAATTCTTTGGTCTAGTGTTGTCACAGCCATCATTGAAGGGTGCCTTTTTATGGAAGATAATTTGATGTTCAAAGATTCGTACAGTGAGTTTTTCGTATTTGTCATTATCTCGTCTTCGTTTCTGAATCGAACTTGCAGTTCATGGATTAATAAAGATGGAAAAGGTATTATTATTGCTATTCATGCGTCATCAACTTACTAATCAAATGTAGCCTCATAAAAGAATTTCAAAATGACTCTTTTAGCATCCCGTTCATTAGAGAAATGAGTATCAATCTTATAATATTCAACACTGTACAAGTTGGCTGCATTCTTTGTCTCTAAAAGCCTGTTAACCATGAAAAATGTGCTGTTCCTACTCACATCGACATCTCGCACTCGCACCAAAGTATGTTCTGGCAATCCGCATTGTTTTTGACATTCTTTCAATTTTCCACTTGCTTGCTCGCTGTGGTTGAAATGGCCTAAGATTTTTCTACATTTTTAAATAAGTCTATGGTTTCTTCGTCTCAAAGTAGTGCGTGTTTTATCACCAAGTGCAGCGCATATGCCACACAACCTACAGATTCATAGTGACCACACATAGCGGAAACCATGTTTGTTACACTGTAACGTACGACCTGAGAAATCCTGCCGTTTAAGCTCCATCCATTCACGATCTCTCTAAACTTTTGCTCAATGTATTTACTGGTAAGATACTGTTCCATCATGCATGCACCAAATATAACTTTTAGGTGTTGATGATTTACGATAAAATGAGCTGTAAAGCTGAGAAATTGCTCTAGTTATCAGTGGGAACACTCACCCACTAGCTTTTTGCTATTATACCTCATTTTCTCATATGTTTGCAGCATCAGTGATGTTTTTTTTTTCATATTTCATCCGATATTTGTGAATTGGGTGAGGATCGGTGAGATTAAATCGCCGGAATGCTTCCCCTTCCACCATAACATAAGACAGCATTTCCACAACTATTACAACCATATTTCTTTGTCAATCCTTTTTGCAATTTCATGATCATCAGTTCATTGTACAAGTTTAGATTCAGAGGTCAGACTCGGGATCGTTCGCTTCCGCCCCAGTAGAATATCGCAATGTGACGGGAGAAACATCGGTGACGCCGCGTCACTCGGACAGCGAAGAGACCAGTTTCGGTTGGTCAGTACTCAATACTTTCAGTGAGATCTTTGATCCCGTTCGCTTTAATTTAGCTTCATATAAATCATTTTTCAATTCGTCTATTGCTAACGTCGTTTTAACACCTGCCCATGTTCCGCTTCACGAAAGTTTGATAAATGTTGCTTTACTCCATCCAATATCCATTTTATTTATTTATTTACTCGTGGCTTAGCAATGAACATGATTTCTGACAAATTTTGCAAACATCTTAGGAAGAATCTGTAGTGCCTTTTTTTTTCGAAAAACAGCCAAATGAGGATTTTTTTTCTTTTTATGACATTTTTACCTGAAACAAAATAGTGCAAGAAAAATAAATAATACCTTTTTAGATCAAATAAAATAAAACCACTGTAATAAAGTGAGCATATGGCATTTATTCTCAATTCAGAAAAACAATTCAAGTAAATATGAGTTCCAAATTGAAAAAAAAAAAAAAAAAATACACGACTACTCGTCCTAATTGACTAGGCACCTCGCGCATTAAGCGGGAAATGGGTCGAGGTGACAACTTAATTCGCACGAGCTAAACGCGCTTTCTCACGTTTAATTTAAACTCAAGTAACTGAAGGTCACCCACATTAAAATTTGAATACGGGTACAAAGTGTACTCCAACAACAATTACCTAAAAACAAATGTAAGTAAGTTATGTGTTTATCTAATATAACCTCTTTTTCATAATTCTCATCATACAGAAATCCGAATGAATAACTCAACACACCGGCTCCCAGGAAGATTGGATCCGGTCAACGGAGGTACCGAAATTTACTTTATAACTCCCTCACGGCTCCCCCCAAACCATCCACCATCACAGCATCCAGCACCACATCAACAGATCCCATCATCGGCAGTACCGGGAATTGAAATTACCACCACCTCATGGCTCCCCCCCCCCCCCAATTGGTCCATCACCTTCGCTCTGCCACCACCACAGGAAGTGGACACTTCCGAAGAACCCGCCATTACAGCGGGGACGGTGAACAGGGGGCGTTTCGCCGCCCATTAAGGGTACCCACGGGGAGGCGCGCGGAGCCAGCGCCCGCCACTACCAGGCCAAAGACCCTTCCAAAACCTGGCCGTATAGCTTAAGCATTTATGCTATTCTCGCGTGCGCCCGGCCCCACCCGTCCCCGCAGGAGCAATGGCGGAAGCCGCAGCAGATCGAGCAACAACGCGGGATTACCCTTGGCACACGTCTTCTAGCAGCCGACCAACAGCACGAGGCCGCCGGCCGGCCACCAGGCCAGCACTACGGGGCAAGCTCCTACCGTGTGTTCCCCCACACACCAACCGTCAACATAATACGACTCTAAAGAGCACAGGTTCCCACACACTCGTCCATGCTTCGATGATCACCGTCGTAGTGCACGATGCGCCAAATCACTCCAATGGCGTCGCTGCCCCACCAGGGTCAGATGTTGAGACCCATCCTCTACCAGTCCCACATTTAATAGGACCTATTTTGGCAGCAAATGGCTCATACCGGCGAGAAGGAGAGCCCAAGATTCCTTGATCACTGATCACCGGTCCCAGCGAGTGCCAATCTGTAAAATCTGCAGACGATCCCGGCCGTTGCCAGATCACGCCAGCTTACCGGTACCATCCGTTGCATCCCATCAGGGTCACGTCACCTCCCTGCACATTAGATCCTACTTCCGTGAGCAGCAGAAGAGGGAAACGCCGCAACCATCGGTCTTACTGCCTAGACGTTGGCAATGAGTGCTACCGGTGAGAGGACTGCTCCACGTCACCCCACAACGATCTCAGACCATTTTCACCGATCCGTTTGTTTGTTCCATACCGGCCTCAGGAGGAACCACTTCACCTGATCACCGACACCCACCTCAGCAGCAACCACAGGCCGAGAACCGGAATGCGACCCCACGCGGTACCGTTTTGAGTGAAACCGTTCTGCAGGGCACACATTCATCTCCCTGAACCCCGTCCGGCGTTTAAGTGGAAATATGCGTGGCATCGGCACAGTGTGCATTTCCGGCAGCAGGGTGCACCGCACCCTGACTGTCGTTACCTGGGGAGACCCCCGGTACCGTCCGCTAGGCGCCTGCAGCTTGGCCTATGCGAACCTTCCTCACCAATCACTTGGTGCAGTCTCCACGACGTGGCGCAGACTTGCGGAACCTTGCTCACCAATTATTTGGTGCAGTCTCCGCGCCCAGCTCCGGGAACCAGGGTTCGCCATTGCCTTATCCAGGCCCCCGGCAGCAAAGGAACCTGGACGCCCCAAGAAGCTCATTACGACCGAAGCCACCTTGGTACTCTTGTTAGCAGAAAATGAAATTTCCCGCAACGTTAGAAGAGTCTGGGTCTAAGTCTCCTACCGCACATCTAATACGACGGGGACCCAGTTACCCAGATACCTGGGATTGGGTAATCAAACTCAAACTGTTTTATGGGTATCCGCCGTACGTTCTGCCGGGGCTAGTCTTCGGATAATAGGACTTGGGCACGGCCAAGTCCCGACCCCTCAAGCGATTTCCTCCCGCGGAATATCCTGTCCGTGGAAATTGGGACGCCACTCCCAAAAAACCTGAAGGCCTTTGTCCTCTTGTTAGCAAGGCTTCCCCTGCAGTGTCTGAAGAGTCACCGCCGAGGTCACTGTCGTGATTCCCCTACCGCGCATCTGAATGCAATGGGCCGACGCCCGTTACCCAGGTTCCCCTGGGATTGGATAGTCAACTGATTGCTTTTCGGGTAGGCGCCGCGCGGTCTGTCGGGAACTAGTCTCGGATAATAGAGTAACGTGCACTCCGACACCTCGGGCCGATCCTAGCTCGGAGCCCCAGGAGAGCCTATCCCGTATCCAGACGCACTATAGATACGCCCAGACCCCCTGGAGGATCCTCCACCACAACAACGTTCCAAAGTAGATAGGACCGTTCAACGGGAGTACCGAAATTGACATTTATCACTCCCTCGCGAATCCTCCCCAAACCATCCACCACCAGCAACCACCACCGCCGCAGAATTGGACTCTTCCGAACTACCTGCCATTACAACAGGGATGGTAAGGTAAGGCGCGTTTCGCCACCCATTGAGGGCGCCCACGCAGAGCCAGCGCCCGCCACGAACTAGGCCGAAGACTCTTCCAAGACCTGGCCGTATAGCTTAAACCAGTGTACCCAATCCTCCACCCAGACATCTCGGTGTCCAGGTTCTGCACAGGTATGCCCCTTTGCATTCCACCAATTACGCAGCTTCTTGCACTGGGATATGCGCTATCGCCCAAACCCACCCGACACATGTGTCCTGTGTGAGTATGGGTTCCCACGCACTCGTCCAAGCTCCACAGAGCACCATCGTAGTGCTTGATCCCACTACAGGACCCTTACGTCCCGACCGTGTTCACCAGGTGACGCTGTCTCAACCCGGGCAAACCCGTACACTACTAGAGTTCGGAGCAAGTACGAAGGCGGGTCACGGGCGGATGCGCAGTAGCCTGTGGAGCTGTACCACGTGACTCACAGCCAATCGCGTGTCAGTGGCTTTCCTGTGTTCGTTCTGTGCGCGTCGTGCTGTGTTCGTCAAGTTTACAGTTTATTTCACTTATAGTGTTCCGTGTTTAGTGATTATTTTGCCCTCATAGTGTTCATTATGAATGATGGTAAAGAATTACGCCAAGTGTTGCACAAACAAGCGAGAGGAATAGTGTTCCGTGTGTATCAGTACTTGAAAAGGCATTCTTCTGAGTCCGCGCCACCATGTGGTGCGAGTCGCGCCGTTGCCAAGTGCCAGGAGCAGACGGCCTGCAATTCGCTGAACCTGCTAGCGCGCTGTAAAGTGACAGAAGCAAATTGGCAGCGTCGCAACACATCTCCCCTCTCTCTCTGCGCAGAACGCGATGCCCACCCGCCTTGGTACGTGCTCCGAACTCTAGTCCCCATAGTCCCCAAATATAAAAGGGGACCTATAATGTCAGCAGCACTCATGTTGGTAAGGTTCCCCTCGCCGCCTGATGGGTACGGTCGGGGACGCTTTCGCGATTTCCCTCCTCCACAATTATGGTTTTAGGGTGCGTTGACACCTAGGTCATTATTGTCCTCCACATTTACTGCTGAAGTATGCATCCTTTACCCGCTATCCTTGGGCTTGGGTAGCAACACTATCAGCGTTATGGGTAAAAGCTGTGGAGTCTGCTTCGGGGGGGGGGGGGGCATTATCTGTCCGTACCCTGACCGCCACTGTAACACCCCGTCTTTTACCCAGTTCAGGGGCTTCCAACCCCTTACTCATGTTCCCCTTCTCACCTTTATGAGTTTCTATCGAGGGGGCTTTCGCCAACTTTTACTCCAAATCAACTTGAACGATGACGCACCTGTCACCCGATTCTACACGGGATTGTGTAGCTAACGTTTCGGGCGTGTTCGTGGAGTCTGCGGATCTAGGGGGATACTGGCCTCGTCCACACGCCCTTTCCCCCAACCACAAGCTTGTACCCATTGACAAGGATACAAAACAGGAAATCGGGAGGGGGGAGGGAGGCTTCAGGACCCTGGTGCGCCAAACCCATATCTGGCCTTCTCGATTGAGATCTAGTGTATGGATGCAGAGCAGGAAGTGGACTCTTCAGATCTACCAGCCATTACAGCGGGGATGGTGAGGCTAGGCACACTTCGCAACCCATGTGGGTGCACGCCGGGAACACGGGGACGCTGCGCCTGCCACGGACCAGGCCGAAGAGGATACCTGATCGTATAGCCAGAGCCTTCTCAGCTAGTCCCACGCACGCCCGGCCCCACCCCTGCTCCCGCTAGGAGAACGGTGGTAGCCGCAGCAACCGAGCACAGCGGGACCCACCCACACTGCGCTTTACCCCCGAGCACACCACTGACGGACCCGGGTCTCCACACAGATCAGGGTGCGCTCCAAGTGCACGTTCCACCGCACCCGACCGGCACTCCGATGTGGCGCCACTGACAGGCTCGGCTTCCCGTGTACTCGTCCAAGCTTCCCAGAGCACCATCGTAGTGCGCATCACACCTCAGCATAAGCCAAGCGTACGGGTTTAGCTGCCCCACCGGGGTCAAATGTTCGGACCCATACACTACCAGTCCCCACATATTAGAGGACCTATTGCAGCAGCAAATAGTTTAATACCGGCGACAAGGTGAGCCAAAGGTTCCTTGATCACTGATCACCGGTCCCAGCGAGGATCAGTCTGTACAATCTGGAGACGACCTCGGCAGATCACGCCAGCTTACCGGCACCGTCCGTTGCCTCCCAGAAGAGTCGCATCACCTATCTGCACTTTAGGTCTTACTGCCGTGAGTAGCAAACGAGGGACAACTCTCTGGTCCACATGCGTGGGTCTTATCGCCTAGGCGTTGGCAATGAGTACTACGGGCGGGAGGACTGTACTACTTCACCCCACTACGACCCTGGTCTTCTGAAGACCAGGATCTACCGGTACATTTGTTTTGTCCATACGGGGGGCAGGGGGAACCACTTCACCTGATCACCAATGCCCACCTCAACCACAGCCGTTCTCGAGAACTGAGTAGCGACCGCGACCTGCAAATGGCGAAAACGGGCTTACCGATACCGTGTGCATCCGTTCTGCAAGGTCCACCACCACCTTGAACTCAGACCCACCCGCAGTTCGAAAACCGCGGAGCCGGCACAGCCGGAGCATCGGAAAAGTATGCTTTCCAGGCGGCAGGGTGCATCCCTCCCCTGACAGCACGGTCACGACGTATACTACCGGTACCGCGGTACCGATGGCGGCAGGGGCGCTACTCGCCTGAGCCGCCAAATAGAGTCACACTGGACCCGCACTCAGCGACTTCGGTTTGACTGACGGACCATGGCACTGGCCACCAACCCTCACCCCTCCCCCTGGGGGGCTCCACTTCACCCGACTCTGACCCCAGTCTTCCAGAAACCAGGATCTACCGGTCCGAGAACTTCCATTCTACAGGGTAACCACAAGTCACCCGAACCCCAGGTCAAGCCGCGACCCTGGCACGCTGCGGGTGACTCCAGAGCATCGGAACAGTGTGCATTCCCGATGATAGAGTGCACCATTTCTCTGTCAGCCGGGACAATTTGTGTCTGGCCCCAAGAAGTTCATTATGACCGAAGTCACCTTGGTACTCTTGTTAGCGAAGCTACCCTCACAATGTTTGAAGAGTCGCCGTCGGGGACACTTACGTGAACCCCTACCACACATCTGCTATCAACCGGTCTACGCCCTTTTACCAGTGAGCCCCTGGGATCGGGTAGTCCACGCTTCGTCGGTTTTAAGAGTACACGCCATGTGGTCTGCCGAGGGCTAGTAGTCGGATACTAAGGTCTAGACACAGCCAGGTCCCGACACCTCAAGCGACTGCCTTACGCGCATACCCTGACATGGAAACTCAGGGATGCCCCCTCCCCCAGTTTCCCACCCCAAAGCAGTAGCTTTGTACTCTTGTTAGCAAGGATTCCCTTACAGCGTTGAAAGAGTTGTTTGAAGATTTCTCGGGTATGCAGCCGGGTCAATTGATCGCAGATGTACGAATTTTCGATGGCATAACATGCCATCATCTTCAGGTACCGTCTACTGGTCGGCGTGAGGAGCGCAGTCCAGGACGCGACTGCTGGTCTGCTCCGGGGGCGTCGATGTTTATACCCTCCGACCCCGCCCTCCGACTCCCGCCGCGGCACTCCGATAGCGGTGGTGGGGGTGGTGCGTTGCAGCTCGTCGAGCAGTGACCATCAGTTTGTACGCCACCTCCGTAGCGCACAGTGCCTCGGCTCTGGTATTTGCGGAGCCGCTACAATGCTGGGTTCCAAGCTTGGCTTACTTGGAACCCGTTGTCTTTGTTTATGAGGATACTAGATAGCCGTATCTCAATGGCTTCCTTATACCCACAGTTCTAGAAGTGAGATGTGTTTCTCAGAACTTCGAAGTCCTCATATTTAATACTATGCCGTGTCTCGAGACAATGTTCAGCAACTGCGGATTTTGACGGCTGCTGTAGCTCGGTGTGGCGTTTATATTCTCTACACCGTTCTTCGATCGAGAGAATTGTCTGCCTGACGTATGCTTTACCGCACTCGCACGGTATGTGATATACGCCAGGTTTCCTGATATGTTCTCTACACCACACACACACCAGAGAATTTACTGCTTGTTTCATTTTTAAGCAGTTTGAGACAGAAGGTGTTGTCGTAGACATTTCCTTCAGCTTTGAATGAGGGATACCTTTACTTTTCATATGTCATTTCTTTTGCTCTGTGTTTTATCAATTACTTGTTAGTATTGAGAGAGTTCTTTTATATTTGTCCTGTGAGTTGTCATATTGCCCTAGGTTAGATATGAGCGGGTTTGTTGATATGCGTGCGGCCCTGTAGAACGTTTTTGTTAACTGAACAATCCTGTCCTTCAGGAGTGGAATACCTGCGGCTTCGTGCAGGTCGACTGTAGGGAATCGATTACACACGTGGAGTGCGCGTCGAAGTGCACGGTTTTGCATTGACTGCAGGCGACTCAAGGCAAACTTGGAGGCGTAACCCCAGGCAGGACACGCATACTCCATAATCGGCCTGATGAGGCTGCAAAATATCGTGACACTGGTGCTGGCTGCTAGGGAGCTGTCCTTGTTGAGGACCGGGTACAACTCCCTCATCCAGGCTGCGACTTTCATTCTTAGATCCTCGATGTATTGTCTCCATGTTAGTCTGTAGTCTAATGTGACACCGAGGTATTTAACAGTCTTCGACCAGTTGATGTTTTCACCGCTTAGGCGTAGGTTAGGTGTAGGTTCTTGCCGCCGGTTCCACTTCCCCAAGCGCCTGGTGAGCATGATTGCTTGTGTTTTGGCTGAATGTATGGTGATCCGCCATCTTCTGGCCCATGCCTCTGTTTGTTGTAGAACCTGTTGTAGCCTCCGTATGGCCGCAGCTTTGCTTCTGCAAGACGTGTAGAAGGCGGTGTCGTCTGCGTACAGCGCAGTTCTTACGTTTGATGGTGCTGGGATGTCTGAGGTGTAGAGGTTATAAAGCACAGGTCCAAGCACCGACCCTTGCGATACCCCTGCAATGATTGGCAGGCGTGTTGACAGGTTGTTTCCGACCCTCACTCGGAAGGACCTGCCTGTATTGTAACTCCCGGTCAGTTTCAGAATCGGGCCGGGGATTCCCTGTGTGTACATTTTGTACAGGAGACCGCTGCGCCATACGGAGTCAAAGACTCGTGTCATGTCCAACAGAACGAGTGGGCAGTAGCCTCGACGGTTGAATGTCGTCGTAGCATGTTCAACTATTCGTAGCACTTGCTGGGTGGCTGAGTGTTTCTTCTGGAAGTCGAACTGAAATTCAGGTATAATGTTCTCTCTTGAGATATGGGCTTCTAGTCGATTTAGAAGAAACCGCTAGAAGACCTTGCTCAGGGAAGGAAGTAGACTAATCTGCCTATAATTCTGTGGGAAGATGTCATTCTTTCCTGGCTTAGGAACGCCTACCACCGTAGCTTCCTTCCAACACCTGGGGTAGTGTTGCGTACCGAGTATGGCATTAAACAGTGCGGTAATGTGTTGGACCGCCGATGGTGGAAGGTTCCTAATAAGCCTGTTCCCCAGATTGTCTTTCCGAGGAGCCTTCTTTGGCTTGAGCCGAGCAATTGTTCTTCGTACTTCTTCCGACGAGATCTCCTCGAACTCGTACCCGTCGTTCTCAGCAGCTAGGAAGCGTGCTAGTCACCTCCAGATGTTAGCGGACTCATCCTCATCGTCATCCTGGGCTGGCCGGAACTGTTTTTCGAAGTGGTCAGCGAGGGCTTTGGCTTTATCCGCGTTGCTGTATACCAAGCCCCTCTCGCCATGGAGTGGGGGCAGACGCTTGCGTCTTTTAGTGAAGTGTCTGGTCGCTGACCAGAGGTTTCCTTCGCTTACGTTGAATGTGGCCAGGCGTGCTTCCCACTCCCTGTTGCGGTATGCCTGGAGGTCCGCTTTTAGTTCTCGCTGCAGGCGATTTAACAGACGTCTAGTGTCCGAGTGCCTGGTTAAACGCCATTCCTTGGCCACTCTGTTCTTATGCCGGATCTGTGCGAGAAGTTGTGGCGGGAGTTTTCTTTACTGCGGCCTTGTTGCTGGTAGTGGCGTATTTGAATTTGCTGCATCAACTATAGATGTAGAGAATTGTCTTATAGCATTCTCAATTCTTCTATCGTCGATAGGGTGCAGGTGTTGGAGACATTCGGTGACCTCTTCACGGAACCGTTCCCAGTTTGTTCTATTGTAGTTTGGCTGATTTGATGTGGCTGGTGTCCACTGGCCGATATCTATGTCTATTAAGACTGGTGAGTGGTCGGATGAGAGGTAGTTCATCGTTCGTGCAGCTATGAGTCCGTTGATGCCTCGAGTTATTGCTATAACCAGCACGTCAGGAAGATTTCCGCTCCACGGTGATGCGCGAATTCCAGGTAGGATGCTTAGCGTTAAGATCCCCTCTGATCAGGAGTTTTCCCCTCAGGTTGAGTAATTGCCGGAAGTCATCTTCAAAAGGTGTTCTTCTCGGTGGTCTGTATACTGCAATTATGGTTACGGGCCCCGTGGTGGTTGCTATTTCGATTGCAGTGGTCTCTAGTAGCTGCAGAGGAGGGGTGTAGATCTTTTGACATAAATAGGCACTCCACTTCCCGTGCTTGATCTGTCCAAGCGGTAACACAGATAGTTGGCTACATTAGCCCTGAGGCCAGGTTTGAGATGTGTTTCAGCTACTAAACAGATGTCGATGTTCTCATCCCGCAAGAACTGCCGAACCTCACCTAGTTGTTGAAAAATGCCGTATTCAGAGAGTTAATCCCTCTATGCGGACTCTATCCATGAATTGGGTTGAGGGTTCTGTGAGGGATCGGCTCTGTGGGCCGTCATTACTACGGATTTGATGTCCACTGTGAGTTGGTCCAACTTGGCAATCAAGGTCGTCAGCATTGTGAGAAGAGTTCCTACTATGTCTAATAGAAGTTCCATTCCTCCTATACCATTATTCTGCGCGGGATGTTGGTTTGATAGGTGGTGGCAGTGTCCTGGCTGTATGATCGGGCCTGTAGGGTCTTCCCTTGACTGGTTTTATTCTTTTGACGCCTGGGTTTGACCAGTAGTTACTTCCGCGAAGGAGGCTGTCTTGCTTGACTGATTTGCGTTGGTGTTCTTCTTCTTGCTGGGACCTTGGGCCTTAGTCCCTTGATGCTGACGTTTTGGAGCCTCTGTGCGCTTGAGTTGGGTTGACATGTTGCCCTGTGGTGGTTTGGTTTGGGCGGTCTGTTGTAGCTTGATTTGGCTGGTAGTAATTTCTTCGGCGTGCCGCTGGGTTTTTCCGGTGTCCTGCTGCTTTTCTTCAAGTTTCTTCTGTGCTGCGGTGGCCTGTTCTGCAGCAGCGTCTCGTTGCCGGGTTCGGGCGCCCTTATATGCTTCGCATTCTTTGTAACTGGCCACGTGCTGGCCGTTACAGCTGGCACACTTGGGGCTGCCTTCTTCTCTACACCGTTCTTCGATCGTGCGAATTTTCTGCCCGACGTATGCTTAGTTGAAAAAGTTGTCACCGGGACCACTTGCGTGAAGCCGCTACCACGCATGTTTATTGAAGTGCAGCGGCCGACGTTATCCATGTACCTCTATTGGAATTGGGTAGTCGACCGACTGGCTTAATGGTGTGCGACGCGCGGTCTACCGGGAACTAATCTCGGATACTAGAGCCTCGTGAGCTCCACCACCTCAAACGACTGCTCCTTGCGCCCACCGTATCTCGTGGCCCCGAGCGCCAAGCCCGTTTCCGAGCGTGCCCCCCGGAAAAAAACATTCCGGAGAGGCCCCACGGGAGCACACCCAGAACCCCATGAGGAGTGAATAACTCAACATACAGAACTTCAGTACCTAATAAATGCTATTAATATATGTCAGAAGCAAAAACAAAATCAAATATTTATCGAATTATTATACGCGCAAAATAACACATAAGCTCACTCAACACAATCACCCCGGTCGGCGAACTAATTTGGTGACCATACTGGATCCACGAACTCATCCGATGTTAGCCGAACGACACGAAACAATTCATGACCATTAAGTTTCGGCGCTGCTGAAATTCCGGCCGATTTTTGGCTGAAACTAGATTTTTCTGCTAAAACCGAATCTTCGGTCGGTTACTACTGATAAGACTTGAATTCTGAAATGTTCATATCCAAGGTTTTTCAAATGGAGCCATTACATGTGAGAGACGACTCAGAATATGCGATCAACTTACAAAAAGGAATGAGATCCCACAAAAACAATTTATGTAATAAAATAATTGTTTAAAAAACATAATAACCGCTATCAAATAAAAAGCACACTAAAATTTTTAAAATAATTTTATACCTTGCTTAGAAGAAAGTGAATTTAAATGAACAATATTTTATATTACTATTATTGAAGGTTTTATATTAATTAGTTATTTTTAGAGTCGATGCCAGCTATGACATCGCGTAGATCAAATTACTGAACTTTATTTTGTGTTCGAGGCGACACGAGGAGTACAAACAAAAATTCCGAATTTTCACAGCATGTAGTGGGGCAGATATTGTTATTGCGGCAGACGGTTTATGGAAACAAATTAGACTATTTTAATCTGTGGCTTGGAATCGTTGGTCGTCCAGGCATATATCTGGCGCTACAGTGTCACTTGTAGCCTGCATCATGCAGTAAAGGCTTTACAGTTAGTATCATATCGGCATATCATCTGTATGTTTCAGTTTTGTTAAAAATGTTTCTAGCATTAATTATAGGTAAGTAATAACATGATTTTTATGTATTACTATTATTCATTATTGTTTTTAGATTACTAATTTTCTTGCTTTGGTTGGCACAGACTCCAAAAATAACTAATTAATGTAAAAATTTAATTACAGTAATGTAAAATATTGTCCTTTTAGATTTACTTTCTTCTAAGAAAGGTATAAAGTAATTTTTAGAGTGCTTTTTGTGAAGGCGGTTTTTATTTTTTTAAACACTTATTTTATTATTAAATTTTTTGGTGTGTTATGGTTTGTTTTGTATTTTAAATATGCAGCAGCAGTTCTCATTTTGCGAACTTCCTGGTAGCTCAGTGGTTAAAGCACTTGCTTTCAAAAGAATTCTATACCCCAACAACTTCCAGAATGGGGGTGAATTGGATGCTGTGTTAAGGAATACCAGTTTACATTTTGGTCCAGTCTGTGTTTCGAACTAATCATAACATCTCTTAAAGCTACTGCTAGATAATCGAAACATGTAACATCTGGGAATTAATACATACCACATACACAAATCATTTTTTGGAATATTACCTGTTTGTTCCGGCATCACACAGAAAATATAGATTTTTTTATTGGTTTTCACAACGTCAGAACATGGGGTCCAAGTTGTAATCTGAGATACATGTTGAGACATTAGAACAAATTTATTTTACGAACATTCTTCCATGGCTTAAAAATAGCTTAATTGATTTTGTCGACATTTAAAACTGAGATTTTTGTAAAGAACATTGGTAATTAAAGGGGTGGGGATAAAGGGTAAGAGGGATGGGCCTTTTCTATACCAAATGTAGACGGTCTTTTCTGATGTGTAAATTTCTATTGATATCAGATAAAGAAAAACAATTAATAATATCAGAAAAAAACAATTAATGTGTTTGGATGCGAAGAGTAGTTTGGTTTTTATAGAGCTTGTGTGGACAGTATTTTTCTTTTTGTTTTAAAGTACACATGTGCAAAGATCCATCGAAACCAGATAAAAACTGTAGCTTTGTGTAAAGAACATTTACAAAAATTGAATGGGTTAAGCAAGTGAGCGGTTTGGTTTTGTAAACAGAATGTAGACACTAACAATCTCTTTATTTTTAAGTATACATGTGCAGTGTTCCACCGAAATCTGATAAAAACTATCGGTATCTATAAAGGAAATTGAAAATTAGGATGGAGCGGGGGGGGGGAGGGTAGAAGGTAATAGGGTTTGGGCTTCTGCAACCAAATTTAAACACAATTGGTCTGTATATTTTAAAGTATACATGTGCAAATTTCCTTCAGAATCGGATAGAAATTGTTGCTGTGTATAGATTACGGGGATGGAAAGGGGTAGAGGGGTTTGGCTTCTCTAAACCAAATGTAGACAGTATTTTCTGTTTGTTTCGAAGTATCCATGTGTATACTTCCTTCAAAATCAGATAGAAACTGTAGCTTTATATAAAGAACATTGACATTAATTAAAGGGGTAGATAGGGATATAGAGTTTGCGTTTTTTTTTTAAAGTAATGTGGACAGTATTTTTCTTTTTCTCTTAAACTATGCGCATGCGAAGTTTCACCTAAATCGGATTAAAATATAGGTTTGTACAAAAATTAAGAGGTGTAAAAGGGGAGCTATGGTAGTTTTTAGATTTTTTGATCAGAAATCTTCTCCATAAAAAAATACATACATGAAGCAACTTTCATAAAGATCGGTCAAATGGTGTCAACTGTAGCTTTTTAAAAAGAAAATGGACATCGAGGGGATTGAAACGTGGAGAGGGGTTCAGTTTTTGCAAACCAAAAGTTTACATTATTTTTTTCTTGCTTTTGTAGAAAAAGTGTGCTAGGTTCTATCTAAACCCGACTTTGAAGGAATTTAAAGATAAAATTTGTAGAGGGCAAATGTAGGTGGGTGCAGGATAGGGGGAAGATGGGTGTGTAGGGAAATTGCCACCGGAGCCTGTGCTCCATTGCAATTAAATTAAATTAAATTAAAACTGTGGGTTTGTATAAAAATTAAACGGTTGAATGGGTAGAGGGGGTGTTTTTTTTATTTTTCATCAGAAACCTTCTTGATAAAAAAGTACATATAAGCGTCAACTTTCATGGTAATAGATCAAACGGTGTCGACTGTAGCTTTTTGTAAAGTACATTGACACAAACTAAGGGGGCGAAAGGAGGGAGAGAGGTTAGGCTTTGGCAAACCAAATGTTGAAAGAATTTTTCTCTTTATTTTAAAGTATACAAGTGCAAACTTCCATCAAAAACAGATAAGAAACTTAGGTTTGCATAAAATTAAGGAGTGTAAAGGGGGAGATGTGGTGGGTGTTTTTATTTTTATTTTTTTGTCAGAAACCTTGTCCTTGAAAAATTACATGTAATTGTCAGCTTCAACGGAGATCAGTTAAATGGTGTCGACTATAACTTTGAATAAAGAACATTGACAAAAATTAAGTGATGGATAGGGGGAGTGGAGTTCAGTTTTTTTTTTTTAAACCAAAAGTTGATAGTATTTTTCTCTTTATTTTTGACTATACATATCCAAAGTTTCATCGATATCGGATAAAAAATGTGGGTTTGTATAAAAAAAGGGGTTTAAATTGGTGGTTTCTCGTTGAAATACATATGGGACTATCCACCAGAAAAATTTCATTTAAATCGGTTCAAAATTGGTGAGGACATCGCTGAACATACATCCAAAAAAAAAGGATGAATTGAGAACTTCCTCCTTTTTTGAAGTCGGTTAAAAATAGGCAAAGTTCGCGGTTGATTAGTAATAGTCTACACTGTACAGTGTGTAAGCACTTCACTATCTGAAACAGAATGATTTCTACAGTGCCATGGATCATTTATTTAAATTTTAAAAAATATCTAGTGACTACGGCATAATGAATGACATTATTTTTACTGAAATGCAAGGCATAACATGTATGATTTATTCACAAATTTGTGAAACCCAAAAGAAATGCGAGGGAAATCTTGGCTTTTGTGCATTTGTTAGACTTATAAAGCAACACATGTAAATATTTACATAGTTCAAAGTTTTACTAAAACATTGCATGCCTAATGGCTGGGTCGCTGGAACATTTTTTTTTTTTTTTTCCATTTTACAGCAACGACTCATGACATTGGTAGAAACAATTTTGCTGTAGAAAATGAAGTGAATACACTCTCTGAGTGTAGACTTGGCTCAGAAAAAGATCTCATACCTTTTAGTCTTTAAACCACAAGACTTGGCAAATTTTTACAAGAATTATTTCTGTGGAATGTCCTTTAATTAAAACGTTAGATATCAAAATCAAGGTAATAGACTAACAAAGCTTGACTCACATAACATACACAACATCATCCCATACATTAACATACCAATATCAGGTAACAATAATAATTGAATAATTTCCTTTATTTTACATAGATGTAATTAATTTAAGGAAGGTTAAATGAAGGGAGATTTGCAAACAGTAACATGGCACATTAATAACTAATATCTCAGTGGAGGCGTCATCTGTTTCCACAACGTATGGTGGATGGGTACCTGTTCTCCGTTAAAATAATATGTTGAAGGGACGTGGTATTAAGTCCGCTATTTAACCTGAAAAACATTACTTTCTGACACAAGCTAATGCTGTTTGACTTGCCACGTCCACTTCTATTAGTGTGATTAAAGTACGGAACAGAAACTTAGTGAGTCTCAACACTTACCTGATCGGTTTTCTTATATTTAAGGTATAAGAAAAATTTATGCAGCAGCTATGCTGTCGCCAGCAATCAGACTTTGAAACTCGGTGTACCACTGAAACGCATGTTAAACACATTGATATGCAGACATCAGGCCCCACTGATTTCCGTGAAGTGTAGACACTTTTCATCCTTTTCCCAGCTAGTATTCAGAACTCTGGGTCAGGTGGTAAGCATAAAAAATTAAAGGTGTCTGCTTAAACGCGTAATTTTACCTTCATAACGAAGGTAAAATTTCGTGTTTAAGCAGATACAGAACTGTCATACCCTCTACCTCACATGGACACCAATTCCGAATAAACGGTGACACATTACAACGTCCAACTCGGAAGTTACTCTCAAAGGACCACCCTCTAATGGACTTAATTCCAACTCATAGATACTGACCTGAAGTATCAACGTTCAAAATGCGGCAGAACGTATTTCCTAGAGGATCCAATGTTTGAAGAAAATGATGAAGAGTTCGGAAATAACCACATAAGCCCCATTTTCAGCAATACAGTACAATACATTCATTTTCCTTAGATCCCGATATAAGTGACTAGCTCTGTGGGTTGTGAATTTACAGATCAACAATTGCTCAACAAAAATACATAGATACACCAGAAGGCGTACAGTCACAACATATATGGTACATTAATTACGTCTACTACATTTACACAAACTACTGGGAATTGTTTTGTAGATACTGTAGTAATAAATTTGTGTTTACAGAGGACATTGATGTGTCTGTATACCCGACTACCAACATTAAAATCCCTAACTTCTAGAACAGCTCTCTGCATGAAGTTCTACTGCTAACCCCACACATAATTCTTATTGCTCGCTTATGGGCCGTGAATACTTTGTCTCCATGAGTAGAATTGTCCCACAATATTATTCAATATGACGTTAAGGATTGAAAATTAGCAAAATAAACTATTTTCCTTATGGGGGATCACCTGTAGCTTAAATTGTACGAATTGCATATATGGCTGCACCCAATCCGTAAACCACACTCTAACACCAATGATCAGCGCTAGATAGTTTTGACTAAAAAGTGATACATACGTCTTTGGTAGAAATATAAAAGTGCTGCAGGTCGACCACTTTTAACCACCATATCTCCCACACCCCCATAGCTACCGACATCTAACCACCCTAGTGTTCGAAAGGAGACATGATACTACTTCCACATACAAACACCAATGGCCTACTCTGTGTAGTTGTGGCAGCAAAGTGACGTTACGGAGACACATGTCTTTCGTCTAAATACGAAAATATCCTTGATCGACCACTTTCAACCACCATATCTCCCACACTCGCACATTTGCCGAAATTCGGCCAACGTTGTGATCGATGGGTGACTCTGTGCTACTACCACACACAAACACCAGTGATCTGCGCTAGATAGTTTTGGCTGAAAAGTGCCTAGCATTGTTATGGTTCCTAGAGGCGATATATTACTTCCTTTTTACAAATGCATGACTTTCTAAAGCCTACAGTTATCCAAGTTTTTTGTTCCTTTGTGAAGCATGACGTATTTTCATGGGGAAGCAACTTTCAAAATAATTTAATTCAATGCTACTAAAAATGTTGTAATTTTCATTCATAACTTGTGCACTGTAAACATGTTCCCATTTTGTTTTATTAATGCACTTTCTAAAACAACCATCTGATTCATCATTTATTGCTCGCTGAAGCTGTTGGAGCTAGTTACTACTAAAGTGTTGAATGTTAATAACTGAGCATCATGATCCGAAAGTCCATTGATAGTAACACCTACCATACACACAATATAACGCCGTCACGCCCAACAGTTGTCGTTGACGAATATAGAGAGTTTATAATGTCAGTAAACTATTGTCGCTCACTATTTTCCAGCTCCGGCACTGCCGGTGTGCCATACCCGTACCTAACCCTTGCAGGTCTGCCCCCAGTGACGGAAATTTTTCGAAAACTGATTACACACTTCATTCTTTTTGCTAGCCTCAGGAAGGAAAAATGTGTGCATCATATCCAAGGAGATACATAAATATTTATGTATTGAAAGTGCTACTATCTGCTTTGCGCTGATCTGTTACACGAAACGGCTTAATCCTAAGGCAATAATCGAGATATTTGTATCAAAAGTTCAAAATAAGTACAGAAAGTTTGTTTTTTGTTGCTCAATTTTTTTTTATATTCGCTAACGTGATCACGTATAATAATACCGTAGCTGCGACAATTTTTCCAATAAATTGCATTTGAACCAATTCTTCTGCTACTATTTCTTTACTCACATATCTTGTTCCTAGTAAGGTTACGGAAATAACTTGTGTTGAAGTTTCTTTACAATCATATAGCTTTCATTGTAAGTTTGCTGAAATATCGATACCTACCTTTTACGTGCTTGACTCTGCTCATAACTGTTGTATCTTTGAGAAAACTTTGAATAACATCTTAGGAATTTTAACCCAAGTAGTTGGGAATGCTGCTGATCGAAAATTTGAGGGAATGATATAGTAGCAGGTGTGTGTGATGCATTTAGCGTTTGTTGATTGTTAAATATTTCTCCGTATGTTGTAATCGAGTGCAAAATGTTGCATGATGTCAATTATGTAATATTTGTATTATGATGTAACTTACTGTGTGCTTGTAGAATTAGATCATATCGCGGGAAACTAACTAATAGGGTTTGACTGACCAAACTTATTTTGGTGTATATTCCAGATCTCCTGTCAACAGTGCCATATATCAGTTACGGATTATAAAAGACTGCCTTTAACCTGCATTATTTCAGCAGGACAGCGCTTCTGCTATGGCACAAAGCAAGCTCAACGACTTGGCCGGTCGCTTCGGAAAGGGTCCTAAAGGCGTTGGTACCGGCTTGAAGATATTGGCAGCTGCAGGGGCTGCTGTTTATGGCGTATCTCAGTCACTTTACACAGTTGAAGGAGGACATCGTGCAATTATATTTAGTCGAATTGGAGGTATTCAGAAGGAAGTTTTTGCAGAAGGTTTGCACTTCAGAATTCCTTGGTTTCAGTACCCCATAATATATGACATTAGATCGCGACCAAGAAAAATTTCTTCTCCAACTGGAAGCAAAGATTTGCAAATGGTCAATATTTCATTACGTGTTTTATCTCGTCCAGATGCATCAAATTTGCCTTTCATGTACAGACAGTTAGGTCTAGATTATGACGAGAAAGTTTTACCCTCAATATGCAATGAGGTGCTTAAAAGTGTTGTTGCCAAATTCAATGCCTCTCAGCTAATTACTCAAAGGCAACAAGTTTCACTGCTTGTCAGAAGAGAGCTTATAGAGAGGGCAAAAGATTTCAATATAATACTTGATGATGTGTCTATAACAGAGTTAAGTTTCGGTAAGGAGTATACTGCTGCTGTTGAAGCCAAGCAGGTAGCTCAACAGGAGGCTCAGCGTGCAGCTTTTGTAGTTGAAAGGGCCAAACAAGAGAGACAGCAGAAAATCGTTCAAGCAGAAGGTGAAGCTGAGGCAGCAAAAATGTTGGGTATGGCTGTGGCTAAAAATCCAGGTTACTTAAAACTGAGGAAGATAAGGGCTGCTCAGAGTATATCTAGAACAATTGCCAACTCTCAAAACAAAGTATTCCTCAGTGGCAACAGTTTGATGTTGAATATTAGTGATCCAACCTTTGATGATTTAAGTAATAAGCTAAAAAACTAAAGTCATGTGACTTAGAAGATTAACTGAAGGGTTTTGAATTTGTCACTTGTGATTTAAATGTGCTGTATCAATGTTATAGATCACTGTGGCGATATTTCACACTCAGGAATCCTTTTTTGCTAATGTGTAACTAGTTGGAACTAAGTGTTTACCTTGGTTCATTAAACTCAAGTGTATGATTTATTAGAGAAATGTTTCTTTTGAAGTTTTTTTTTATAAAAATGTAATATGCATTTCTTTGGTATCTGTTTTCACATTATTACATGGTCAGTTGTATAGAGATCATTAATAAAACTGAAATGGCTTTATGAGGCACATTTTTAATTTTGATGTACAATCATTGTAATATATATTTCTTTTGAAACTTTAATAGACTACCTGAGACATCAATTTGCTTCTCCTGTGTCTGTGTGTTACATTGTTTATATTTAATACCAGCAGTACAGTTTGTGCATGTATATATTTTGATTCAATAAGAATGAAATATATGATTACATTAAAATAAAAGTGAGGGTTTTATCTAACAGGCAATACCGCTCGCTTCGCGACTGTTAATGTGACGTCATCGTGACGTGATGTTCACGTATAGTTATCCACGTAAAAACATAGTTTAAAGCTGTACAATATCAACATAAACTGATATCCCGAAGGTGGATCAGATGCAGGCGGCCGCAGATGTCCGATAACACAACCAGATGTTCAGCTATATTTTCTAATATTTCTCTGATGAAATGCGAGCTTCACCTCAAACATTGAACATCTGGTTGTGTTATCGGACATCTGCGGCCGTTTACCAGCGGCCGCATCTGATCCACCTTCAGGATATCAGTTTATGTTGATATTGTACAGCTTTAAATTATTGTGACCTCGCTGCGCTCGGTCACAATACGAATATGTTTTTACGCGGGTGACTGTACGTGTACGCGACGTCATGTTAACAGCGCGAAGCAAGCGGTATTGCCTGTTAGATAAACCCAAAAGTGATACCACATAAAAAAACAGCAATATTTGAATGAAAGGATTGGTAGGTTTATATGCTCTCTGAACAAGTAATTTTCATAGTACAAGGTTTATTTTAATAGCATTATGTTTATAGCATCTTTTTGTCTATCACATTGGCTATTGTGTAAAGTTATTATATTATCATTGTCAAAAGTCGATGGCACAGAGGAAAATGGTAATGGCAAAATTTTAGGTGTTAATATTGGCCAAGATTCTATGAAATTAACTCTTAATTGTGTATAGTAATAGTTGACTAAGGTTTACATAACAAACTTCTCAGGTAGTAAATGTTTTGTGTTTACCAAGGGTTTTTCAGTGCTCATGAATGGTTTTTTTTGCGTTCGCCAATAGTTGAAAATTTCATTGCTATACTTACAAAAGACTGTTGCCTTTTTTTTCTCAATTGTTACATTTCCAAACATGTTAAAAGAATCTCTTTTTTGTTTTGGTGATTTTCAAACCGGATCATACGTACAAATGAGGAAATTGATACTGTCACATCTTTTAATAATAAGGCAGCACTATCATAACAGTGGAACTGCAATTTTATGACATATTCTTATGTAACTTGATGAGACAAATCGAAAGTGAAGAATTATTTTTTTTATCTCACTTAGCCATGTGTAACTTTTGTTCTGCAGTATTTGTTTACAGTGAAAGGAATAGATGCCCTCTGTCAATGCACCATGGCAGACGTACCTGATAGATAGCACCGTGCGAGTTTTAACAAAAGAGAAGCTGAAATGCTGGGAACACACAATAGTGAAGGAATTAACTTTGCAGCCTCAAATAGCTACACGGTACACTAGTATTTCAGCATTTTTAATTTAATTTGTACCAACTTTTCTCTAGATTTTTTTTTTCCCCCATAGGGAAAGTGGTGCAGTTTGCCTGATATTCTTTCCTAAATATTGTGCAATGATGATTAAACTTTGGAATTTTTTTTTTTTTTTTTTCCCCCCATAGGATGTCTTTAATAGTTATTTGTATAAATTGATACACGCTGGATTGTATTAGTTTCACTGTTGTTCATGAACTGATATATTTTATATAGGCCTACATATTTCTTTCAGTTTTTGATCATATTGATGATTTGTAAATAGTTTGGAAATTTGTATGTCAGATCTTCGAACTACAAATGCATGAGGACAAGGACATTCTCAGATAAATTATACCTTTTTTTTTTCAATACATTTCTGATGTAAACAGGTAACTTACATTCCCAATGGATTGCATAGTGTAGTGTTTTCAATTGTTATCTTTATGAAATTATATTGTTTCGTTTATGCTTAATAGGTAGATTAGAGTTTGACGTGATGGCTGACTGGTATGTGTAACCCTGAATGATAAAACTTAGAGGCATTGAATCAGTGTGTTCAGAGGGGGTGGCTAGGGGGCTCAAGCCTCCCACCCCAAAAAAAGTAACTGGGTCCACCCCCGACATTGTAATTTTGAAGAATTTTTTTTTTAGCTCTACGGATCTGAGGCCCATGGAGGCTATAAAGACTACCCCATGGCCAACTGTAGCCCCCCCCCCCAAAAAAAAAAAAACAAAAATCCGCTGAACCAAAATTCACTCCAGCCAAGCCCCCAAACCATAATCCTGGATCCGCCCCCGAGTGTGTTTATTTATTTATTTTGCTGGGCAATTGTTGACATTGAGTGAGAGAAGCAATACTGTTATATGGAAGAAATTGTTTTAGTGAGAATCATAATGTTAATTGTGTATGTGAAAATAACAAAATTCATTTTAGTAACATAAAATTTACAAGATTTCTCTTAATACCCACATTGGGCAGATTTCAAAGTAAATATTGTCCTACTTAAAATTGTTGAATTGGAAGTCAGTTACTATCAGCCAATGGTACTGCATCTTTTGAATAGTTTCTGATGCATGTGTTATTTCTTTGCTTTCTTTAATCCCGTTTTTATCAAGCATACCGTATTTCAACAGTAAAAGTAGTAGGATTAACAATACAATGATACAAACTTCTTAGTGAGGGAGGTATGCCTTGAACAAGTGGGATTAAAACATATATTTCTCACTTACTAATTAATATGTGGAAAGTTGCGATTTTTTGCTGGAGGGGAAGGGGGAATAGTGATTGTGATGCATTTAAGAGGATTCTGTAAGATAGTGTTCTAGAAAGAGAGCAGCCCCGGTCATCAGAGGATCCACAAAGCCTAAATGTGGCCCTCGTTTCAGATGTTCCCCACTTCTGCCGAAAGTGTATCTCCAGAATTATTGATTCAGTATGGTTTTGCCTCCCTGCACCATCGCCCCTGAACCCACATGGATTCCCCATTCAACAAGCGGGTGACGATATGATCCTGCCAAGTGTCTCGTCGACTTGCAAGAATAAGATTCAACACTGAAATATTGCATCACATGTGTTCGTTGTTCCCTGCAACCATTCATCTGTGGCAAGTGCTGCATTTTATTTCTTACCTGTCTTAGTTTCATCGCCTTAAAACATTTGTGTGCTCATTGTTATTATTTTTAATGTAATTTGTAGAATGATTTGTTGCCTTTAAAAGTCTATGTCCCCAGCTTTTATTTTAAATAATGTGGCAGATGATCACAATTATGAGAGTCTATTTTCCTCCAGTGATATAGTGAATCAGATAATTTTCTAATATTCTTTCTGATTATGTTCAGTACTATCTACAATTTATGGGGAAAGTCAAACATATTGAAGTGTGTTCTTGCAGATTTGCTGTTATTGAAGTTGATATTGAAATCTGTGATACAATGAATAACTGTCAGCATGATTTTTTTTATTTCCTTAAAAAGGTCATTTTTTTTTCCTTTGGAATTGTTGAGGAGCGATGTGGCTAAATATAGGTATGCAGTTAGTAGGGTTAGGCTTTATTGTGCCTGATATAATACAATGTTTTTTACTTGATTATCTGTGATAGTAATACGAGTTCTAACTTGGGGACAGTACTATCCAGCAGAGTGGACTAATCCTGCTGAAATATGCTTTGAAGAGGATTTCACAGTGCATTGTTCCTTGCCTATATTTTTACATTTGCTTTTATAATGTGTTCCTTGAATGATAATGTTCTGCCAAGTGTGACACTAAGATGTCTTGAAAACTGTTTTGGGTGAAGAAGTTATTGCCAGAACTCACTTTAAGCTCCCTGCCAGCCAATTTATTGTTGAGATTGAAACACCTTGTTTCTGTTTTCATTGCTCTAGATTGTAGCCCCTATTTTCAAATTAAATTTCCCAGCATAATCAGTCCAACCATCCAGATTTCAGTTTTCCGTCATTTCCCAACATCACTCCTAGTGAACGCTTTTTAAAAAAAGACATGGCCGAATTCCTGTCTTGTACCTTGTCACAAGTCCTTTCCTGACATGACATTAATGAACCGTAAAACCATCAGGAAAAAAAACAACCCCAGCATAATCCTATCATTGATAAGATGTTTTCCTTATAAATATTTATGTTGGATGGCTATACCCCAGTCATCATACTCAAACTTTCTTTAATGTCATTTTGGTATTTATAATAAGAATGAGAGAAGAAATATGTATTCCAAAACAAATAAAACTACAGAAACTGCATACTATAACAGGGATGTAAAAAGAGAGTAAGAATTGCAGTTCTGCCAGATCTCAGTATACAGTTTGAACAAGTAAACATGGAATTAATAATATTGTTGATGAAGCTAAGGCACATTAAGGCGACTAAAGGGAAACACTGGATGATGTAACTAGAAATTCCTATTCTTATGTTCGAAGAATTGTGTACAGAAGATTTTCATATACCTGACATCACCACTGACATGCTGTAGCATGTATGATGAGAAATGTATGCAGAGTAACAAAGGACGCACATATTTAAAAAAAAAAAACCTTCATGAGTTTTTCTATTAACACACCAAGATTGTTGTTTCTCTTTCAATTGTACCATCTGCAATGATTTGTTTGAAAACTCTGAGAATCATTTCTAATAACTCTATGCTTCTTCCATCACAAGCTTTCTTTTCATGTGTGTTCATTATTTCGAAGCTTATTTAGGTTTTGGTAAAAATAAGCAATGGATAGGAGAAACTATGAAGGAAGATTCTCGTTTTTAGGTTAAGGTGTCGGAGATTGGAATAAGTTACCAAGAGAAATAATGAACTACTACAAGATTTTGGAAAAATGAAGACAATAGGCCATTTTTCATGACACAAAAGAGAAGCCCCAATATTATGTTGAACTTAGAATTTCTTTGTGCAACAAAATGGTCAATGTGTAGAAAAAGAAGAAACTGGCTTCTAACTGCAGGAATTCAACATTGGAGGCAAGGAAAAAGCATCTTTGAAACACCTTAAGCCCAATTAGTGAGAATAAACCTGTTAGAAATGTAGCTTCTGTGTTTGTTATGAGCAAGGGATGGAAGCCGAAAGAATACTATCTGCAGCCGACACATAGGGAAAAGTGCATTACTTTTGCAGCATATTCTATTCCAGTTTATCACTGAAACATGTAACAATACATGAGTCAGAAAGTACAAAATTCCAGTATGAGCTGGAAAGTCAATGTTACTTAGGATTAATGGACAATTTTTCAGGATTCTTCAATCCATGTTGCTTTTTCAACATTCATTTATTTAACACAGATGTGCTCTTTTTGCTTTTTTTGAGGCTCTTACAGCATTACTGAATTTTACTTCAATCATTTTTTATCAGAATTTTTATCATCTCAAAGCTCGTTACAACTCAGGTTCTAAAATTTCTCATTTATTACAAAATTGCATGTGGCACATTTTTAATTTTACCTCCAGTTTTATACTGTGTGAGATGCAGGACATGGATTAGGTTCAAAAGTAGCACCTTGCTTTCCAGTTGCTCTTGTAGTGTATTTGCATGTGATACTGCCTCTTGCTGAGCCCAAATTATCATCCATAAGCTTCAGATATAATAAAATATTGTGTTACTGTTGAAAGTCACTTCCATAACTTTACTATACATCTGAAGCATCAATGCTCATAAGGCAAACAGATGAAATGTTATTTGTATGAATGGTTGCTTTGTATGCATTTGATTGTAATTAATGTATTAAATCCTTCATCCAACACATTGTGATTTCATTGGGTATATAAGAGCAGAGGGACATGGCAATCTAAATGAGGCTCTCCCATGGTTTCATCCACTATGTCATAGGGATAGGAAACTTTTAGAGCAGGAAGAAACTATCAGGGAGACGGAAACTAATAGGATCCTTCACGTTCATCCTTAGAGTTAGAAAGTAAAGATGTTGGGTCTAGTGGGTAAGATAAAAAAATAGTTGGGAGCTAATAATAGGTCATGGAGGAAAAATAATGGTAAACAGGATGAAGAAACCAGACACTTAATAACTTGTGGGGAGAAATAGGTTTGGCCTGTTATCAAAGTGAAGAGAGGTAGAGCTTGATGTAAATGTAGTGCAGGAGGCCTTTAGGATTGGAAACATATAAGAAAAATTGGTTCTGCTGCTAGGTAGTTACCACAGTAGGGTATGTAGATTCTCTTCAGCAGGTTTATTAGACATAAGGCTACAAGTAATAAGTTTTTTAAACATAGTGCAGCATTAGGTCTGATAATACAGGATATAAATTCACTGTGTAGAGGTTTAACTAAGCACATAGTGTTGATAGAAACATGAGTTTTAGGATAGACATGAGGAAGGGGGTGCAACTTACCAGGGTGGAGCTCACACTGGTCTTAAGTGGTCTGACCACAGTTGAACCATGCTGTGAAGGAGGTAAATGGAGGTGAAACTTGGGGGCAAAGCCTATGGACACCATTGATAGCTGGCATATACCTAAATAGAAGGATTAAGGGGGTTGGTTAAAGCTTTAAGGAAGTTCTTTCCATTTATGATGCTGTCAGCAATGTACATTTTTTAGGTTAGGTGTTGACGGTGTGGGGATAAAAATCGGTGGCCAAAGTGGGAACCATTCAAGGAAATAATAAGAATGGGTGAATGGAAAATAATGAAAGTAAGATACCATAAAAGGAGGCCAGGAGGCTTGTAAGAATTAAGAGAGAGCATGACGGGGAACATTTGAAAAAATTAAACAAGGAATTTACAGTAGCCTAAAAGGATTTATGAAAAATACTATGGGTGCAAGTGTACCACTAAATGATGCATCTAGAAATTTCTATGGCTATTTTAGAAAACTGAGGGGAAGGGTAGATATTTAGACAAATAATAAAAATGGAGAAGTTAATAAGGATTTGAAAAAGTCAATAATATCAAGTACTAGTTTGAGATTCAGGAATGAGAGAAAGTAAAATGTGAAAATCATCTTGAGGATATTTTGAAGGAGTATGAAAGATAACAAATTGCAAAAGTGATGGTGCAGGTAATATTACTACAGTGAAATAAAATAGGCATTTTTACTTACTTGCAGTTGGACACATTGTTTTGCAACTTTCATGACTTTAATATTTACCTTTTAAAATCAAATAAAAGCTTAGTAATAAGTTGCAGAGGCCTTTATATTGAAATGAAGGTCTAATTGTTTTATTTATAAAGTTACAAATTGCATTTATTTTACTTTACTACGAAACTGTAGACAAATAGAAGTTTACATATGCCGTAACGGATTGTCCATAAACCATGTAGCTCCATTTTGGCCTGCAGTGAACCTCCCCTCCCCCCACGTACCCTGACATGGCTTTTCTCTCTACCTGCTCCCCTCCCCCGCGTAGTATGTAGCTTTTTCCCCTATTAATTCAAAAAGACATTTTGTACTGTTTTCTATTGTCAGATTATTGTAAATTACATACTGAGATGATTAAATGACAGAAATAAATATTTACATTTCGTTTGTGTGTCCTGTACCTCATTTTAACTGTGACAAATAACATGAATGAAAAGCTATGTGGCTCAGAAACCCTCCCTCCATGTAGCTTTCCAGCCAACCCATCCCCCCCTTTTTTGTTTAGACCGAGCCACATAGTTTATGGATGCTCCATTACCACCACATATAATAAAATCAAACAAAATACACAGATTATGAATATCACAAAATAACTAACGCAAATATCATAATGATTGTGAAGCAGCAGCGTCCATAATGAATGAATGAATGGGTGCCACCGAATATTAATTCAGAACCACCAGCAAAATTACTACTGGGTTAGCTCATTGCTGAAATAAGATATCTTGTCAGGCCTGTAATCTGGTCACTGAATATTGTGCAAATCATTCATTTATAAAACAATGGTCATAATGACAAGTTCTCTGGAAGCATTATTTATCACTCCCTGAATACATAAAAACCTTGTTATTCTGCACTGTGTTAATCTGCATTTTGCAGCAACATAACCAATATCTGGTTCGAGCTACACTCTGACCAACCAAATTTGACAATACAAATTCTAACAGTTAATGGTTGTCATCAGGGCCGGCAGTTTGTGTTAGACATGGATGGGTGGTCAGACATTGGAGGTCCTGCTGGAAATATTACTTGATTATCTTGACTAAAAAAAAATACAACAATAATAGCAATAATCAATGCAAACAAATTCATAAGAGAAAGTCATAGGAGTAAAAATCTTGGAAATATATATATTTTTTTAGATTATCTTGTAATTTATTTAATAATATATTTTAATTGTGTTAAAAAATTCACTATTATTATTTAAATTTATCATTATTCAGTATTAACGGCACAATGAAAAATACTGTACCGCACTTTGTATTTTTTTAAGTGAATTGATTCAACAATTTTTCCAAATCATATGCTCGGTGAATCTCAAATTCGTTGTGGGCAGAGTACCCTGGGAGGGTACTGCTATCCACCGTGGCCATATTATCCGCTGGACCTGGTTGTCATGTAGAACTCTGACACACAGGTCCCAGACATGCTGCAGAATTGGGTTAAAGATGAAATAGGCTGCAGAAAGGGTAATATAGTTTCTCCTGCTGTTCTCCTTGCTTGACATTGTCTCAAACACAGCAGAGGCTGGCATTCATTCACTGTATACATGAAAATTAGACACAAACATTAATATTATTTGTAATTGGTGCTCATCTGTGCATCACATTTATTTGGCTTCCTTGCTTTTCCCATGGTATGCAACATCTTGGGATGACACTGTATTTACTCCATCAGGTGAGAAGTCATGTGCCTTTGGGCACAAGCTATCCCTTCATGATATATTTACTGCTTATCTGATCATCAAAGGATACTGACAATAGCAGCCACTTCCACAAAAACAGATCACTCATGTCAGGTATCTTTTGGGTTCACTTTCTAAACCTTTACAGAATACCGTCAACAATTCGACATTCTGTAGCATCCGTATATACCCATATCACTTGAATATTCAAATAATATTGTTCAGTATTTCCATGAATATTAATGTATAATTCCTGTGTAATTGTTACTATAGATATACAAGGCGTATTTTTTAAGTAAGAACCGGTTGGCAATAAACTTTTAACAACGAAAAATATTTTGGTAATTTATTCAACATGACATTCTACAATCTTTCACCTACTTTTCCATATTGTTGCCATTATTGTTCAAGCATTTGTCATACCGTGAGATGAGTTTTTGTATACCATTATCATAGAAGTCTGCCGCCTGAGTGGAAAACCATTGCTGAACCGTAAGTTTCACTTAATCATCATTGTTGAAACGCTTGCTGCCGAGGAACCTCTTAACCCTTTCCTACCGGCTATTGGAAATAAAGGGAAATTTATAATTTCAATTATATATTTGTATAAAGGTACTTGAAATTAAACACACATATTTTTTTTTTTTTTTGAACTGTGCTAATTACTAAGCCGGTACTTATAAGTACCGTCAGGGACTTTGTGTATCACAGGATGTACAGAAATAGCAATTGAAATCAATTATGTTCATATTGGTATGAAATGTTTGCCTCATGATATTCATAAAAAACAATTCTTTTTACTCATTCAGACACAAAAGACATTGCAGTGCAACATTTGGAATGATGCTTTGACTGTATTTTCTTCATTCTACATACTTCACATCTTCATCTGATTTTTACAATTTAGGGACACTGTATACCTCTGTTTCCCAATCTTACATCTCTCATTGTGGAATAATATGACTTGTGTTGTTTGAATGGATGAGGGCTTTGTGAAATATATATAGATGACCTTTTCTTCTTACCGATATCCTTCATAGTCATCATACCTTGTGCAAAGGATCTTCTAAAAAATTTTACAGACTTTTTTTCAAGTATCGGACCATTTATGTTATAGGCATTTGTAAGCTACCTTACTCTCTATTTTCGAGATTCAGTTAAAATCCGGCAAAGTTTGAGGTTAACATCAGTACACGATACCATAGTTGAAACCGAAATAACAACACTTTAAGTTCAGAAAAGTAAATAAACCACACATAGCAACCAGAAATAAGAAGTTTCTAATAAAATTAAAACCATAAACTTACCTAAATGAGCGTAATCCATAATAATCCTGAAGTAGAAAACACAGGTTTGTTTACCTGACCACAACGCTAATATTCCACTAAATTAAACACTGTAAAGCACTTTAATAATTAGAATTTCACCATATGATATTAAATTCTCTAATAACTTGCAGTTCCAGACCAATTTAAAGCAGTAAATATGAATTTTAAAGCATCACCATATGGAGTGAATTTCAATATTTAATTTCAGGACATCTAAGTAATTTCAGAGCTTTAAAAGTAGATTTAACTAAGTAAAATAACCAGCCAGTCAATATTCTTTAAGTTTCCGATAACCATCAACCAATAAAAAGAAAATATAATTAAATAAAGGTCAACTTGGTGATGGCGTCGTAGCAACGAACTTTTAAAATTCGATTTCTTGCTGACTAACATATTTCACGAACAAAAAACTTTTCTAGCGTACTTAAATTAAGTAAAGGTTCGATTTAAATTTAGTTTCAGGCCACAACTGTCTTTAAATAAAAAGTGAAGTTTCGGTTGCACAAGCTAGGAAAACAGTAAAATTTAGAAATTCTATAACTTCTGATAGCCTTAACCGATTTAAAAGATTTTTACACCACTGGACTCAGCAAAGGCCGGAGAACACTTTGAAAATAATATTAACTTGAGATTTTAAAGTTTTGAGGGGTCACGATTTTCATGTGACGTAGGATGACGTATCGCAATACGCGAAACAAATGTGCTTTTAAATTAACCAACCTTCAAAATTCATTTTCATCGGTCTGGAAGCTCTAAAAACAAAACCTAACACACTACTACACTTTTCTCATTACGCTCTTCATCTTGTAATTTTCGAGTAGCACTCAGTTAACAGATTCTTTTTCCAGATAGACTATTGTCTAGGTCAGTAGGTCATTATGATAAAAGTCAGCCATGACAGCTTTTTCGGGCAGTCCATCAGATCGCGTTGACGAGATCACACGTATTTGATGTGTTCTTAAGTTTGAGAAGACCCGCGGTCGCGGTGGTTTATGGGTAGGGCAGGTCAAGAACAGTATGGCTGACCGACGCCATTTTAAATCCGGCATGGCCAACTCAACAGACTAAAACTTTCTGATATGTGTTTATCTTAATTTTCAATTTTATTCGGGGCGGTGCGGTCTGTTCTGTTTCATGACTTGTGATCTTCGGCTAATGATTTTCTCCGATTGCCATTGCTAACTGTGACATTTGTAACTTCTGTGAAAATTTTAAGAATATATACTTCAGTTATACGGATGCAGACTTTCATTTCTACTTTAGTACCTTTCTTAATGGAGGTTAATCTGTAAGTGGCGACCTCATTAATTATTACAGTTAGCATTCTACAAGGTTTACACGGTTATAGAACTTTTTCAGAACTTTGACAACTCTTTGGATGACTTCAAGCTTAGGTGGACAAGCCGATACCAACCCCGATATACAGCTTCGACCCTAACACATTGACAAATACAACATCCAGAATTCCCAAAAACAATCTTTACCATGATTTCGGTAATCTTCTGTCAGCATTGCACAAAGTCATCAGCATTATCAACCCCACACATGAAGATATTGTAGTCCTTGACGACTCCTGAGTCCTAAGCATGAAGTTGTCAACTTCAATCCATCTTTTTCTTTGCATATAACTAGTGATGTAACAACAGGGTGGCAGGATGGGCAAAATGCTATGGGACCTACTGCCACAGGTGGCCCCCGATTACCGGCCAGAGAGGCCCTCTGGTCCAAGATCCACCAGGTCACCAATCCAACCCGAGAGAGGGCCCATCTGTTGAAGTTGCCATTGACCCCAACCAGTGTAGTGGAGTTTCACCGCTGCCATGAAAATTTGATACTAAATGTATGACCTTTTTATCCTTCCATTTCCAGTAGCAAATACCTAGGTTTGTAAATTCGTTGTCACAATCTCCTCGTTTTAGTTTTCCATCAGCAGTTTGTTAGAAAGTTCCTTGCAGTAAGGTCTGATTCTCCCACAAACAAAAGTTGTTTCAGTTTTTTAATCATGAAACTGATGAAAAATAATGATAATACTAGATAACATCATCATTGCTCCATTTTTTCAGTTAATTCCAAGACCACTCTTTGACCTAATGAGTAATGTGAGAACATTCCAGTCATTTCTTCATTTTTGCCTTGATAAATTATAAACTTCTAAGAGAAGAGCTGATAAATTATAAACTTCTAAGAGAAGAGCTTCAATCAGAGCGTATTTCATAAAAATATCCATTTAAAAATATCTAAAACAATGATAAAACCAATTGTATATTTGCTAAATCTATTGACCAATAATCTGTATAAAACTACCCAGAACTCCCTGACGGTACTTATAAGTCCACGTTGGTTTTTCTAGTTTATTTAGTAAAGAAACTAGAAAAACATATTTTATAGGTAAAAAATATATGGTTAAATGTTCAAACTAAAAAAATAATAACAGAAATTGACACTTACCAAGTAAATTATCATCAAACAATTCATTGTAATGTACCACTTGTTACTCTGGTCAGTACGCTGTCAAGCCCCAACTTAGAAAATTAATTTCTCAGCAATTTCATGCAGAATTTAAAAATAAATATTGTCATTGTCTGACTTAATCATACAACAATACATCAACGGCTTAATAATGCAGTGGACACTGGTATTGTTGAATTATATGGTGGTAAATACAGTGGTACTTATAAGTACCGCCAGGTAGGAAAGGGTTAAGGTGCAAAAAGAAATGGGACACCCAAGTCTCGACTCCTGTGGTGATGTGGTCCAAAAATCCATCACCTTCTTCTTGATATTGGGTCAGAAACGTCAATGCACTAGCACACCTTTTCGTTTTGTGTTCCTCAGAAAGCATCTTTGGAACTCATCGAGAGGACAACTTCCTGTAATCCAATTTCTCTGACACAATGTTGTAGAGGACGAATCTTGAAACTTGTGGAAAGTGCAAGGACAACGTGGAAATTGTGAAACGCCTGTTTTCACGAATTTTGTTGTCTACCGCACGCACAAGATCGTCGTTGATTACGAATGGCCGGCCCGAGAGCGGTTCATTGTGCACATTCTCCTGACCTTCCTTGAATAATCTTACGAACGTTACCTTCATTCATTGCATTGGGGCCATACACTTGACAGATCTGGTGATGAATTTCCGCCGGTCTCACATTTCTTGCTGACAAGAATCTGATGACTGACCTTATTTCACATGCAGCAAGATTGTCTTAATCACTTCCATCGCTCACCACGAAGTGTAAACTCTGTTGACATGGCGACAACTGCATTTACGCGTGCTCATAGGATGCCAGAATAGTGTGCGCATGCGCTCAATTTCATTCGTGGGTGATTTAAGAGGATATCACCGACCAGTTCTTACTTAAAAAATAGCCCTCATATTAAAGATAGCAAGGTATGACATTATACCTTACCTTGAAATGTTATTTAGATAGAGTTGAGACTGGCCACATAGCAGATATAGGAAAAGTGCTGGTCCATAAAGCAGGACAACAAATAGGGTTTAAAATCATAGGCTGTTTAGTTTGACATCAGTGGTATGTAAATTAATGGTGAGATTGTTATGCAATCACATTAGAAATCTCTAAGCAAAGAGACTGGTTTGCAAATCAACAACATGGCTTGAGGCATGGATGTTCTTTTGAATCTCAGTAACTGGTCTACAAGGGAGCATGCACAAAACACGTGGCTCGGTCCGGGGGGAGGGGGGGGGGGGGTTGGCTGGAGGGCTACGTGGGGGAAGGGGGGGTTCCGAGCCAGGCCATGTAGCTTTCCTTTCATAACATTTTTCACAGTCAAAATTAGGAACAGAGCACACAACAGCATGTGAATATTTATTTCCCTCAGTTAATTATCTCCTTATGTAATTTACAATCATCTGACAAGAGAAAACTGTACAAAATGTCTTCTGGAATCGAAAGGGAAAAAAGCTACGTGGGGGGGGGGGGGGTTCACAGGAGGCCAAAATGGAGCTACGTGGTTTATGCACGCTCCCTAAGCAAGAATTTCAAATGAATTTTTTTGCAAAGGTATTTGACAGAATGAGCAATAAAATGGTGTTAAATATGGTAAGAACCATTGGCGCGGATGAAAAAGTGACTAGCTGGATAGGGGAATTCTTAAAAGGTAGAAAGCAAAGAGTTAGGGTAGGAAAGACATTATTAGAAGAAGTGGAAATGAAAACAGGAATGCCTCATGGTAGTGTAATGTATTGTTATTTATTATTCTAATGAATGATTGTGTTAATGGTATATAATAAGAAGTTTGGTTGTTTGTAGATGACATAATAGTACATAATAAGATCTAAATGGGAGAAAAGTGTGAACAGCTATAGGAGGATATCTAGTTGGATAGGTCAACATGGATTGTAGATTAATGCCTAAAAAGAATCAACTTGATAGGTACGCAGGTAAAAACTAATGACTGTTTATCATTACAGGGTGGATAAGGAATGGCTTGTAGAAGACCTGTAAGATGTGTAAATATCTTGGCAAAATTTTTGATGAAAACTCAATAGGGAAGGACATATCGGGTATGTAGTAGATAAAGATTTCAAAATCCTTCATTTAATCAATCAACTTTGTGGTCCTGCAACTGGGGTGGATGAAATTATTTTAAATTTGTTGTAAATGCTATTCCATATGGTGTGAAGGAATAGCCCATTGTCAGATGCAATTTTTGTGTCTATGCATGACAAGAATCAAAGTAGACACTTGTATGGAACATCAACAGCAAGTCCTTTTCATCAGAGGAAGCTGTATAACATTGACATTTACACTTTAGCCTCTCTCGTTCTCTTATTTAATTTCAATTGTGATACAGCACATGTGCTCCATTGGCAACATCCCTGCACCAAACGTCCCCACCACCAGCTCACTTTTGCCATTTACATGTTCCAACTTTAAACTCCTTCAGTTTTTTGTGGTATATTATTCATCATTTCAATCAGTAATTTATTCCAGTCACTGTCTCGCTTACCTAAAGCGAAAAATTTTCAGCTCCCTTTCACCTGAAATAAATTGCCTGCTTATGGTCATCTCTTCCCTTCCGTGTAGTACTTCTAACCCTTCTACCAATATTCATCCATATATTATCCCAATTACAAGCCTGGCACAATCCAAATACACTCTTCCCCCATCATTGCCCTTCCAACAGCTTCCAACCCAGTTCTTTTTTTTTTTAATCATATCTGTAAGTTGACTGAGTATTCATTTTTATTCATGTTTAATTAGCTGGCTAGATACCCTCTTTAGATATTACTGTAGCTCTTTACAGTTGTCTTCAGTTTCAATCCTATTATATACCATAATATTAATATAATTTAATCTGCAAACTATCTAACTTTAACCCATCAACACAATCGTTCATTAAAACAATGATCCCAATACATTACCCAGTGGCACTCTGATATCTACTTCCAGCTCTTTTGATATGTGTTTACCACTGCGACTCTTCTTTCTACCTTTTACATCCACCCACCAACTCACATTTCCACCCACTCCAATGGTTTTTACCATCTACAACCATTTTATGATTTATTCTGTCTTATGCTTTGGAGATATTCACTGTGACACTATCACTTTCGACTTGGTTGGCCATTTCATCTATCTTCAATATAGTCCACTGATATTCACATGAGTATTCTTTCCTAAACTTGTGTTACTGTTTTGCAAACCAGTTACTGCCGGCAAAGACATTTCTGATGTGGTTGCGTACCAATCTTTCCATCGATTTCCTAAGCAATGATTTCAAGCTAATTGAGTTGTAATTTTCAATACTATTTATCTCATCTTCTTTATGGACAGGTACTACTATGGACTCTTCCAGACCTCTAGTAAGCAACAACCCTCCATTTTGAGCTGAGGCTGGGGCCCCCTGAGTGTAAGGGGCCCCAGTGCACTGCACCGCCTAGCCCCATAATAGCCACAACCCTGATTGCAAGTAATGAAAAGCGATCAGACCAGACCAAACCTGTTGTAAAGTTTTAAAATCACACGGAAATCAACTTGAACTGTTCCACTGTACTACAAAATTTTAAGATGGCTGCCCTCGCAAATATCTAGCCACACTGCACTACCACCATTTCGCACCAAGCACAGCATGACCCAACAAAGTTACTGCACCAGTGGTCACCAGCCACAGGATACCAAGAAGTGCCCGCTGCCCCTTGGAGGAAGGAATATATGGAGACGAAATAACGCTAAATCCATGAAACCTCATGAAAAATTGCTTTTCTACTGCGCATGTGCGGTGGCCATAGGGATCCCCCCAAAACATTGGGCTGTTTGCACTGTGTCAGCTGCTGAGAATATTTCATTTTCTAATATTCTAAAGTTTTCTATAATGCCATGTTGTGTTACATAAGGTTGCACAAACAGACAAGATATGAAACAATCTGGAATAGCATTTCATAAGTAAGTCACATTGTAATTATTGTTCTTGAAGTATCTGATAGATAACTGCAACATTAGGACCTATCGCTATAAATTTATTCATTGCTCCCAATAGTATCATATCGTTCTCAAATTTTTGTTGGTGTAGTGTAGACAATTAGCATATGTTACTACTTTGCACCTGAAAAGTTAGCTTTATTGTAGACAAGTGTTGAAAATTTAATTTAAGTGGGTCAAGTTTACATCGCGACACAGTGAATATGGTATTCTACAGGTTTTACTCAAGTTTCAGTTTACACTGAAAGTGTACTATGAAATTAATTGTGATAATTTGTGCTGTGCGACTACTAAATGTGATTAAATAAATGTTGTTACCCGAAATGTAGTTCGCGATGCATTTCATGTGTTTAGGTGTATCTACATAATTTGATTTTGTAGTGGCAATATTAATGGAAATGTTGGTAGGTTGAAATGCGGTGTGTACCAGAAGAGAACAAACAATTTATTTATTATTAGTTGTTAGCTTCTGACTTATGAATGCTCTGATTTTGCTAGCAAAATTATATAAGCCACTAACAGCACAGTATCTTCTAAGTAAGCTAAAGAAACTATGAGGTTCTAAACATTGACTTAGGCTATTTTTAAAATTTCAGGTTTTGGTGACGTTTTTATTCTGTTCCACGCCGCGTTTCGACCTAACCACAAGGATTAGCAAAATTATGTTTTGGTCCAGTCTGCATCATAACCGGCAGTTCTATCATTACCGTGGTGCCACACTCTGATGATGAATTCTTATAGAACACAAAGAAACAAATCGAAAATAAAGAATAAAAATTTTTGATATCTCGCTTGGTTTTCGAGATATAGCATGATAAAAATCAGTTATATAGGTATAGTTCCTTCTAATTTTTGTAACTTTTTGTTTCATGTCGAATTTCAACCTAATAAAAATCACTATGAAGAAAATAAAACACCTATATTGCATTTCCACAATTTAGACATGGTGGTTCCGGTGAATGTTTTTTTTTCTGGTCCAGGCCAGATTTCACCCTAACCTCCTCACATTTGAGGTTTTGAGGTATAATGTCTCGAGTAAGCGAAATATCAAAATAATTTATTCCTTATTTTCGATTTCTCTCGTTAAGTTGCATACGAATCTTAATCAAATTTGGATATGGCGAAAGTTTTCTTCTGGTCCAGGCCGCATTTCAACCTAACCACGTCAATTTTAAGGTAAAATATCTCGAAAACTAAGCAAGATATCAAAAAAAATTTATTCCTTACTTTCTGTTATTCTCATCGAGTTACATAAGAATTTGTCATCAAATTGTGGCGCCACGGTTATCGTTGAATCCCCTGATAACCTAACAACCTCACTTTTGAGATAGTATATCTCGTGAACTAAGTTAGATATCGAAAAATTTTATTCTTTATTTTCGATTTGTATCGTCGTGTTACATAATAATATATCATCAAATTTGACTTTGGGGACATTTTTCTTCTGAATTTCAACCAGAAACTCCACTCTTTTGAGACAGTATATCTCGAGAACGAAGCACCATATCAAAAAATTTTACTCTTCATTTTTGATCTGTCTCGTCGAGTTACATAATAAACCATCATCAAATTGCGGTGCCACGGTTGTCTTATGATTCCCTTAAGGTTTTTGTGCCTATTCCCCGCGTTTCTGCGGCCGAGCAATATGGTGGCCTCCCCACCCCACTTCTCTCTACGCGGTTTCATTCCAGTACGTAGTAAAGGTCCCTTGCGTCGTCTCCATATATTCCTTCCTCCATGCGCTGACCGTGAATATAGAACCTCTGTTTTCTCTACAGATCACTCCGCGATCAAAGGTCAACTGGTATACACACTGTCATCATGTTCCGACCTTACAAAATATTTCTTCATTTTTGGCTCACGCTACTCCTATCGTTTTGAAATTTTACCAGTAGCTAGAACTTAGGTAAATAGATTTTGATTCTTATGAAAATTTCTATATCTTAAACGGTTTAACTGTAAAAATCATTTCCTGTGATTCCGAAATTCGTTTATAACTTTTACAATTTTGCATCTTCGAGGCTCAGACAACGTTTTTTCACCTTCTAATTGAATTTTGTTTGATTTGATACTAAACAAGCCATATTTATTCTTCTACAGAAAAATATTAATTATTATGCAATATCAAAATTCCTACACAGCTAATAACTTTTTGATGACTTTGAGACATACTTTAAAAGATTCTACGTGTTCTCAAATGCCTACTTTGCTCTTTTGGAGTCGCTACCTATTTTCTTCGATTTATTATTAATTTTTAAAGAAACTGCTACTTCCGGGTTGTACAATAAAGCCGCTGACTTGATTAAAAAATCTCTACAATGTTTCATCCCGATCAAAATACTGCATGTCATACGAGACTTACCAGGAATTATTTCTAATAAACTATAGTACATCCTGAATATGTTTTATCCCTTGAATTTACGTGGATTACTCGAATTATTAATTTTGCTTTGAGCCATGTGTCTTACTTTACTATATATTCTTGAAAAGCAACCTTCAAACTGTACTGAGATTTCCTAAACTTTAGTATGTGGTGTAAGCAAAAATTAAGTTTCTCTCTTGCTATAAGCTGACATCTATACCTTTCAGAAATACGACTTCTTGAAATTTAAAGTGTTTTAAATTTTTCATACCGGCTTTTAGCTTTTAACGTACTCAGACATTTTAGTATGACTTCCTTGTTACAAATTTTACTATCTTTTGACTGTTTATTTACCCTGCCTATCTCAAAAATGAAGAAAATATTGACTTTAGCGAAATTAGATCGAAACCGAATACTGCATATGCAGATGTTATGTTGTGTCTTTCTATAGCTATTTAGATTTAGAATTTACTGTTCAAAATTGATTTATTGCCTACATTAACTGTCTAGTTTAATTTATTTGTTGAATTAAATGCGTAATGGCTCTATCGTTGCGGTATCGTTGGTTCACCTGTGCCCACTATACTGTGAACAAATTTCGTTATGAAAATTAACGAAATTCTAAGGTAGGCCTAGCTTACAATGTACCTATGATCTACAAACATTAATGAAGGTTTGCTAACCAGTATGAAAACCCCTCCATCAGTGCTACCTCTATCACTGTGGTACACACTGTAATCAGGAAAAAGCTCACTGTCTAGTACTCTGTCTTTTGACTCTAACTGCTTGCAGTTTTTGTAATTCAACATTTTCAAACTCTATTACTTTATCCATTATAAACCTACAGTTCATTGGTACAGCCTTTGAGGTATATTCAGCATTACTCTTCACCTCCCTAGTTGCAACCCTGTCTTTTATTATTTCGTAAAATTCAACTATTTCTTTGTGATTTATAATTTTTCTCATCATTCACCCATGTTCAGTATCCCATTGGTCACCTATCTTTATCCCCTCACCAGCAGTCCATGCTCCGTCACAATTGGAAGTAAGCTCTCTTATAGATTTAGCTAGCAACATGGAAAGTGCCCTCTTCTATTTAGGTTCGAACTTGTCTAGTGCAACCCCACTTTGGAATGGTATTCATAGGCACAACCCCCAACACAGGATTTATACCTTTGCCAAGCAGCACCTCAGTTTTCACATATATTTGCCTCACAGCGTGCTTCAAAATTGGCCATTCATGGCGGCTCAAGACCTGATATATTGTGCCTCCTTCACTATCTTCCTTAGGTCACTTTTAGTACTACCGTATATCTCAAATTTCTATCAGTATTATTTTCCTCACCCCCCCCCCCCCCATTTCATTACTCTATTCTCCTCGGTGAAATCCCTACAAAGTGGCCCTATATCCTCTGTTACGTGCCTGAATTTTGCACAAGGTTTGAAAAAAAATTACCTTGTAGCCTGTGTCTTTACCTCTCCCATGACTGTTGCTTATCAGCAGAACCTTTCTCTTCCTTTTCTTTTCGACGTGCCTAATCCTGCAGGTTTGAAGCACCTTACATTCTCCTAGACGAGGCTCTTCTTGTCCTTTCTGTGGTAACAGATCAAACCTATTTCTCCACACAGTACTCAATGTTTGTTTCGTGTTACTCCTTGTGCAGGACAACCATGCCAGGAAATCCCAAACGTGCCTTTGGAAAACGGCAATAGAAAAATTATTCAGAGGAATGTTTTAATGAGTCGCTGCAGGCAATAAAAAACAAAACTTTGACTGTTCGCCAAGCAGCGTCAAAATATGCTATTCCAAAGAACACACACTGCACCTGAAAAGCCAGGAAAAATATTCAAAACCTGTGGGGGGGCTTCTGTTTTTACGAACGAACAGAAGATGCAATTACCACGTCATATTGTTGCCACATCAAATTAAGAATTTCATGTGGGTATGGTTGACCTTCAATGGGTTGTAAAGTTCTACCTGGATCGCTGCAGAAAAAAAGGAAGTGTCCTCTTTTTTTTTATTTAAAAAAAAAAAAAAAAACACAACTTGCCTGGAAACGATTGGGCTATTGGATTTATGAATTGACACAAAGATGTGTTAAGACAGAGAACTTCAAAAAATATTTCTCACTCTACAGCAGCAATAGATGAAGAGGTTGTGAACATTTTTTGTTGTTGATAGTTTGGAACACGGACTCAGTGGAATTCCTCCTACCAATAGCTGGAACTATGATGAAACAAACCTTGTTGGCGGCCCTGGTGCCGGAAAAATTATTACTAAGAGAGGAACCAAGTATCCTAAGAGGATCCAGAATTCATCAAATGCGTGAAAATCGATCATGGTGTTTGGAAACGCAGCAGGGAATGTGGCGCCTCCTTATGTGTATGGCAGAGAAGATTTGGTCAACCTGGACTGGAAATGGACCCACAGGCACTCGTTACAACCGAACCAGATCAGGCTGGTTTAATGGGCATACTTTCGAGGATTTACTGTGGCCCATCCTGAAGCGCCAAGAAGGCCCGAAGGCTCTTATTGGTGATAACCTTAGCTCCCACATTAACATCGAGGTGCTGCGTCCCTGCAAATAAAACAATATAAAGTTCATAGCACTTCCAACGAATGCTACACATCTCCTACAGCCTTTGGGCGTGGCGTACTTTCGCCCAATGTAAGTTGCTTGGCGAAAAGTACTGATGGAGTGAAAGGATACAGCTGCTGGGAGTCGATGTTCATCTGTAGCTAAGGAACAATTTCCCACGCTGCTGAAAAAACTTTTGGACACTAGTCCAAACAATTTGATTTCTGGTTTTCGCCAGTCAGGAATTTATCCAACCAACAGACAGACAGCAGATCCCGAAAGGTTGCCTTCGCGGAATGTGGATTCGTCCAGTTCTTCCATGATTTGAGAGTGTTTCGTGGAGTAGATATGAAGAAACAGGAAGAAGCGACCAAAGATCACCATCAAACTATGAGAAGGAAGAAGCTTAATGTCCCCCCGGGAAGGAGTGTTTCATCAGAAGAACTAGAAGCTATTGCATTTTCTTAACCCCAGCCATCAACATCGGGGGGTGCGCGAGCACAACCGCCAGCGAAAGGGCATAAAAGAGTGAGAAGAGAGAGCAGCAGCTATAATGGTACCAGTGAATTATTATTTCAAATCACTGATGACAACATGAACTTAAATCATGATTTGAGTGACGACGAAGATGAGCCCACTCACTCAATGTCAGGTCCACAACCTGAAAGTAGACTCCAGAATTTGACAGTGGGGCACCATGTTCTGGTAAATTATGAGTGTGAACTTTATCCTGGAGAAAATTACTGAGATAAAAAACAATGACGAAATACGCTATGCAGAAATCTGGAGTGCACTAGAAGTGGCCAGCAAAGCCCAACGAAATTTATTACTCGAAGGATGAAATAGTACAACTAATATAGAAACCGAAACAACTTGGACGTAGGACACAGTAAATGAGCTCAATGTTTATAATTGACCATAGTTTGTAACATTAAAGTAGTTAATATTAGCCTAAGTTTCTTTGTTTATGTAGATTTTGTATGTTTGTTCTGAGTTTAACAACAGAAAAACCTCTGAAAATTTTCTCTTGTTATTCATACTTGTCTCAGATGGTCATAAAAAAAATGTCTGACATTAGAACACATTAATTTTTTAATAATAGTTGTAAGCGAAAAATAGTACTGTCCCAAATTTTCTCCACTTGATTGGGTAAAATTGGGACAAAAACAATGGCTAATTACTATAAAGTAATTGAGTATAGAGTAAAACCATGCAACTATTTGCAAAGTGGAAGGTCAGTTTTATATGAGAACGTAATATCAACGAATAAACTTTATAAGTATAGATGGTAGATGTAAAAAACTCGAAAAAGTGTTCCAAAGTTACCCCGTTTTATGGTATTGTATAAGATAATCAGATTAATCATTACAAATCCTCGTCAAATGGATCAATCTTCTAGTAACTTAAAAATATTTCTCAGTACAACAGCTTATTTACTAAACTAAATACTTTGACTGCGACTGTAACAAGACATTTTAAAATTACTGGAAAAATTGAAAATATGCTTGTAAATCTTTCTTGACAAACTGACCACGGATTTTAATATATTGCAGACGTAACTTAAAACTGACTGTAAATTCACAGTCATGGGAATTCTCTTTCCAACCAAAAGAGTCAGATTTTTTGAAAAGCTAAATACCAGCTAAAATAACATATTTGAAGGCTCATTTAACAAATCAGCTGCTATTTCGAAAACTTCGCTTTAATAGAGAAGAACATTAGACATGCCATTAAAACGACGAATGACCCCTTTTCCAATTCAGGAGTTTATAAAATTACATGTAAAAATTGCCCTCAGTACTACATAGGGCAAACAGGCAGGCAAATAAAAATCAGATATAAAGAACACATACAAAAAAAGAAAAACAGCAACATTCCTAATTCCACATTTGGCGAACATTTGTTAAAGGCAAACCACTCGGCGAGAGGTTTAGAAAGTACGATAATTCTACACAGAGAAAAGAAAGGACGTAAACTAGACCTATTAGAAGAATTAGAAATCTTTAAGCACTTAACGAAAAATGATGGTAATATGCTTAATGACCAGCGGGAATTAGCTAACAAACAATTCTTAGAAGCTTTCAAGCCAGTAATTTCAACCGAATAACATATTTTGATACATATGTCTATAATGTTCGATTCTCCTCAAAAATTCTATTAGTTAAGTAATTGTTTATATATGAAGTAGATTTTAACCAATTTTTAAATATTATGTTACAATTTTTATTATATCACATTTAAACACTTCTTTTAATTAATCTGAGTCACGATAACATTTTAGGAATAGTGTAAACTTGCACCTCAGCCCATCATTCCATATTAATGCAATCTTTACACTGTAAACTAACTTGCTTTTTAATTAGCCATAATAATATACCCCGTAGCGCCATCTAACAAATTTACGAAGTTCGTTGATTCACATATAACTGGTCAGTTGGCGGAAGTCGCCCGCCTCGTACAGATGTTGTCCGGTAGACGGAAGGAAGAACCGTGACGATGTGCAACTTCGCACGAAAGGACTGATTAGTGATAATGCTTCCGCCTATGCAATTTTAACGTGTACTTCTGAAGAAGACAAACATGTATTTGTCGAAACTGCAGTAAAGTTTTAAAGAATAAAAACTTTTAAGCAACTGGTGGCGTTTTCGTGGTTTTATCCTAATATAAATTTTTTTTACCATTGCTGACACGCAGCTATGCTCAACATTCTATATCAATTTGATCTATGAGAAAACTACGAAATCTGGTCTGGGAGCTACAGACCACAGTGAAAAAGAAAAGAAAGCTTTAAATAAGTCAAAGTTTTTTTTTTTATAATATGGAAGATTTTTAAAAATGGAGATAATTTTAAAAACACATTTGCACAATCTTAAATGTTTCGCAGAAAATGGCCACTATCATTTCGTCTTTTCCTACCAGACCAGATATTCCTCAATAGCTTCGGCCGTCGATAGCAGAAAATATTATTTTTTTGAAGAACAGAATTGCTAAATTATGCAATAAGCTATTTAAAGAAACATAATATACAAATACTTTTATATATTCTTTCTACCTAGTGGCATTATGTAGCTACAGGTTACAGTTTTGCCGCCAACATATTTAGGATTCATTTCCTGATGAGAAATTTTTTTTTTTTTTTTGTAACTGTTTAACGTCCCTTTAGAGACGGGAAAGGATGGGGGCAAGGAATGGGAAGGAATTCGGCCATGGCCTTTTGAAGGAAGCATCCCGGCATTCGCCTGGAGTGATTTGGGGAAACCATGGAAAACCCAAATCTGGATGCCCGGACGGGGATTCGAACCGCCGTCCTCCCGAATGCGAGGCCAGAACGCTATCCGTTACACCACCACGCTCGGTCTGATGAGAAAGGGAGCCACCTGTTGCTCATGTTCGGCTGTTCGTCCTCTTGCCACCGGACTCTTGTTCTTAAACGAAATAAGTTTCAGACTTGAAATTTCCAGATGGTATTTGTTTCCTTTTTTTTTTTTTTAAAAAAAATCGTATTTAAAATATGGAAAATAAAGGCATGGGTGGTCGCCAAAGTTACCAAATGTGGGCCATTTTTGTTATTGGATCTATCTCAAAAACGCTGTTACCAAGGAACTTGAAATTTGTCAACAATATAGACTATATCCTATATTTAAAAGACAAATACTAAACACCACTTGCTATATGTTACTTTATAAATTATACGCAAAATAAGCAAACTTTGTTTTTATTTTGAAGTACCTTTGCCATATATTAATATAAAATTTTATTTAAAATGCTGGGGATTCTACGATAAACGCGGCTCCTAACAGTGTTGATGGCTTCTTATCTAACTCGACGAGACAAATCGAAAGTGAAGAATAATTTTATATATATATTATATCTTATTTTTCGATATATACTGTCTCAAAAGTGAGGAGATTAGGTTGAAATGCAACTTGCTCCAGAATTTTTTTTTATGATGAGCCAAATCAAAACTGTGGTATAAAATTTTTCGATATCTCGCTTAGTTCTGGAGACATACTATTTCAAATTTCAGCATGTTGGGTTGAGATACGTCATAGACCTGAAGAAAAACGTCAGCTAAGGCACAAGGAAATATAATATAACTAATTTTTGACAGTCTGTATGTCGAGAACTATGCGAGATATCAAAAAAATTTATTCTTCACTTTTTATTTTTTCCGTCCAGTTGCATAAGAAACCATTATCAAATGGCGGCGCCACGGTTGAGATTGTGCTCTAAATTCTGAGTGTTTTTGCGGTATAAAGTACATTTAATTTGACTAGATGACCCGTGCGAAAATTTCGCGAATACGATGAATAGTAAGGTTGGTGGTTTGTAATAGAACGAAAGAAGAAACACCTCATTTATATCAATTGTTTATTTATTTATTGTAGTAAGTAGGTAACCAAAGTCGTGGCCAGTGAAGTAGTTTATTAATATCTCAATGATATGTGCTACTGCTATCTAGCGGTTTCGCACCGAACTGTCTCATACGCGTGACTTCACAGTCATTACTTTTGTTCTTCTAGGGTCAAATTCCAAAAAATTTCGTTCTTAATTTCTAATGTTGACTGATTGGAGACATTAATCTTTTAAATGATACCTTATTTATCGATTTCGGTTATGTATCAAGAGAGATAAAGGGCTCATAACAAAAACAAAAAAAAACAAGTAACGGAAAAATGATACTTTTGGCTTTTAAGGGTCGATATCGGAAAATTCATTTCTTAAACTACGTTATGACCAAAGCGAGATCTTAATCTCTAAAGTAATAACGTATTTCTTGATTTCGGTTACATAAGATAAATTCTCGTGAAAAAAATACATTATGGAAATAATCATTCTTTTGCCCTTTAAGGTTCGAATTCCGAAAAATTCCTTTCTTAAAATATGTTATGACCACAGTGGAGTCCCTAATCTTTATAATGATATCTCATTTATCTATATCGATTAGTTATTAAGGTAGATAAATGGCTCGTGACGTAAAAACAGCGTTGTGGAAATATTGATATTTTTGCCCTTTAAGGGTAGGATTCAAAAAAAAAAATCCCTTTTTTATATGTCACCAAAGCGGAGATCTCAATATTTAAAATGATACTTCATTATCAATATCGGTTAGGAATACAGGGAGATAAATGGTTCCTAGTACAAGAAACCTCAATTTAGAAATATTGACATTTTTGCCTTTTAAGGGTCGAATTTGGAAAAATTACTTTCTTAAAACATGATGCGACCAGAGCGAATACGTTAATCTTTAAAATAATACCTCATTTATCTATTATGGTTAGGGATATATTGGCTTGTGAGAAATAAACACCTTATAGGAATAATGTATATGATGGTTATGACAGCAACATGGAACGGCGTTGGAAAACCGTTGAGCGAATTTAATTCCTAACCTTATCTTGTCTCTGACCTAACTTGAAAATGCATCCTCTATCGACTTTTTGCCAACCATTTGCAAGGCAGAGAAATATGCAAGGTATTTGTTTAGATTAATAAAGTACCGAACCCTAAACGAGCGATGTTAACTCGCGCTTGCCCGGTTTATTGTGAGCTACAGTGTGTAGATATAGACTTAAAAATGACAGTTCACTCTTCGTCCTGCTTCTATGAATAATCGAAATTGATTATAAAATAAATTAAAAGTTATTCCACTTCAAATTCATGTTTTTGTGGCGAATGCTGTGTCATATCTCTATTGCGGAAACGTGTTACGCAATTTGTGCTATCTCAGAGAAGTTCTCCTCTAGGGAGCCCTTAAACTATTAAAAATGTGGATGTTATCCGTCATTATTGGTGGTTTTGAAGTATTGATATTACGCACGGAATGTACAAAATCTGAAACAAGAGATAAAAAAAAATAATCTGTGGATACAATGTCAAGACTGTGCACATTATCTCTGTGAAATCATGGCGGAGTCAGGTGGAAAAACATCCTCCGAAAAATTGGAGAATGCTAAAACTGCGTCTCATCCAGATGTAATAGTCACACAACGTTCAGTTACATTTAAAGCCTTAGAAAGTAGTGAAACAGATAATAATGAAGAGGAGACAGAGGGTTCAGAAGGCGTGGGTGGACTTGAAGAAGAGGTTGAAGAAGATTTTGAAGAAGAGGAGACGCTAGAGGGAGAGGAGGAATCCGAATATGGCGAAGAGTTGGAAGAAGAAGAACAAGAAAAGAGTGAGCGAACTGTCCTAAGCGAAGATGAGGAATTAGAGCAAAGCATGGAAATACCTCATGTCGATCGTAGTATACTTGATGTTTCCGTGAGTAAAACTGATTTTTCTGTTATACATTTCCTACTATGCAACAGCTTAAGAAAATAGCACGGGTCGGGCGGGCGCATCTCTGGCCACCTAGCAGGAATGGAAAACATGTTGCAGCAGAAACGATGTACTGTGCTGTCTGAGACGTTATTACGAAATTAAATATAACCTTCTGTGAGCAATGGTGTTTTCTCTGCGCCTTTAGTACAAAATTAACTAAAACATCGTGCGAGGAGTATTGTAAACCCCGGACCATTAATTCAAATTTAAGTGCACTGTCATATTAGGAGTTATGTCAGCATTGGAAAATAACACACATGGTCATTTGAGTGTGCATACATCAATCGTGTGGTACTGTAGATAATACAGCTAATAACGTGCATTTATTGCGTGATTACTTCTAACGAGCTACCCATATTTCAAACAACTTTATACATTTTTCATACGCTTGACAGCTTCATATGCACCATTTTATGAAATAATATGCATTTAGGAACGTGTGTAGTAAATTTCAGACTGATAGCACATTTACTTCTTGGGACCCTGGTGTTGCGCTCGAGCCACTTTTTGTTTGTGTAGTTCGTAAAACGTATTTTTCAGATGTTTTAAATTCTCTGTAGGTTTAAAATGTTGACGTCTGAGATATATAAATGTTGCCACAACATTAACTTTTGTTAGTAGAATTGTTCCTACACTACTTACTCCTTTTTTTATGTCGGATATTTTTCGGGGACTGCACCTACCCCAAACTGGTGCTAATCTGTTGAGATTTGGATTAAATGCTTCGTAATGTCGTCCTCTTCACGTTTTGCACTCTTATTTTACGGAAAATTCGCTACAAATTAAATTAAAAATGCCGATCTTCTTGCGTAATATACACTATAATGCTTTAAATAATTATAGGGCAGCACTATCATAACCGTGGTGCCGCAATTTGATGATGGAAACAAATCGAAAGTAAAGAATAATTTCTCTGAGACTTCGAACCTAAAAAATCGGTTGTAGGTACAGTTCCTTGTGCTTTTGGTAGCATTTTACGGTTACTGTGCAAAATACGGCCAGACCATATTTCAACGTAACCACAAGCGCTAGGAAGAAAACGAAGCACTTATTGTGCATGCCCACCATATAGTTCCCTGTGTGGCTTTCGTGCGTTTTTTTCTGGTCCAGGCCGCATCTTAAACCAACCATCTCAATTTTGAGATACGATAACTCGAGAACTAAGTGAGATATCAAAAAATGTTACTTTTTTACCGTCGAGCTACATAAAATCCATCATCAAATGGCAGCACCACTGTTATCGTAGAAACCCCAATTATAAGTCATAATTCATTGTCAATCTTGTTTCTGTTGTCAATTATACAGAAAGGGACAACATTCACTGGAGCTTCTTTATTCCTATCACAATAAATAAAATGTTGTCTAAGAAAACGTAACATCTTTTAAGGCAAACTATGAATTTGGTAACGATGGATGACTGAGAAAATACTATGTATATAGGCCTATTTAGTGAATGTGAGGCGAAGGTGACAAAACTGTAACGATTACTAAATTGATATATAGTTTTTTCTTTCTATACAAAGGTGGCGCTTACGTTATCTGGAAATTGCATTCATATATAGTACTAACCAACATGCGGTAATATGTAATTTGCGGATTATAATGGAGATTGATTATACTAATGAGTTTTTAACCTGTTATCAGTAGTTAGTAATATTGATGATGTCTTAATAATTGTATGTAATGTTCCACCTTCCAGAGACTCTTCTCTTATGCATCAAAGTGAACATATCTACTCTACGTGTGAAACAAACTTACTGATCATTGTTTACAATTGAGACATACTCGTGATTGCTACCGAACGGTGGTCCATTAGTGTAATAGTAACTGGTCAACGTTATGTCGCGACACACAACGACAGTAACTTGAGATACAGTGATTGTATAAACACTTGTCTTTTCGATTCTGTAGAGGCAATATTAGCGTAGATTGTGGTTAGATTGAAATGCAGCTTGGACCAGAATGGCACTGAAACTAATTGTTGTTAAAGCGTAAGACACTAAAAATTTAGTTATTATTAGTAATTAATAAGCTGCCTTCATGATCATCATGTTAGTGAAGTAACGTTGTGATGTCATGTATCGCTCTCGCATTGTAAACTACTCCCGTAGAACTTCAGTGGCGAATTATTCTTACATTCTAACTCATTTGTTGCGAAACATTTTCTTACGTAATATGTGCTAAGGAATGTGTATACCAAATTTCATACCAATAGCTTCCGTCTTCTTGGTACCCGGAGGATGCGCCTGAACCTGTGGTATTTCATTGTAAACCATATATTAATCCATGCACAGTGGCGGATCCAGGATTTTGGTTTGGGAGAGGTTAGGATTTTGGTTTGGGGGGGGGGGTTTGACTCGTATTCGGGCGAGGTTGCCGCCCCCGATAAAGACAATACAGCTTTATAAAACAAGGCCTAAAATTACCATGTCGTCTGGGGTGACCTAGATGCTTTTTTGGGAGGGGGGGCTTGAGCTCCTTAGCCCCTCCCCCCACTCCCGTGGATCAAGTTTGTATCGCTATACGGTAAGTGTAGGACACCTATTATTGCTTTTGATTATGCTAAGCAACAATATTAACGGAGGTTATTAGGTTGAAATAAAGCTTATGCAAGAATGAAAACTGATGTTCTATGTTACAGAATTAGTCACGACGAATTTAGTTTTTATTATATAACTAGCTGGTACCCACGACTTCGTTCGTGTTTGTAAAGAATTTGGATTGACAGCTACTGACATCTAACCATCATAGTACACAATAGGAGATACGATACCACTACCACACACAAACACCAATGGTCTTTGCTTTATAGTTGTGGCAGCAGAGTGACATCTACGGAGACACATGTCTTTGGTCGAAATACGAAAATATCCTTGATCGACCAATTTCAACCACCATATCTCCCACACTACCACAGTTACGAAAATCGGCCACGTTGTTATCGACGGTGACTTTGTGCTACTACCACACACAAACACCAGTGATCTGCGCTAGATAGTTTTGGCTAAAAAGTGATTCGCCATGACACATACGTTTTTGGTAGAAATATGAAAGTGCCGCATGTCGACCACTTTCAATCACCATATCTCACACACCCCCATAGCTACCGACATCTAACCATCATAGTACACTATAGAAGACACGATACCACTACCACACATAAACACCATGCTATGTAGTTGTGGCAGCAGAGTGACATATATGGAGACACATGTTTTTGTTCGAAATACGAAAATGCCCTGCATCGACCACTTTGAACTATCATATCTCCCACATCCCCACAGCTAACGACATTCGGCCAACGTTGTGCACGACAGGTAACTTCATGCTACTTCCACACACAGAGACCAGTGATCTGTGCTTGGTAGTGGTGGCTGAAAAGGGAAACACACGTCTATATATATATATAAGATTTTAGTTGGTTTTACTAGCACAATGTCACGTGAGGTGTAAGTAAATGAGTTCAAGAGTTAAGTGTTTGCACAGCCATGTAGGTGTTTTCATAGCCCACGAATCATTATGCATTATATGAAAGTAACGACGTACTCATTCAAAAAGTATTTCATGAAAACAATTGTTGCTTTTGACATGAAGTTCGATTGAATGTCTTTCTTGAACGGTCACTGGGCAGTGAGTCTATGCTCCAAAGTGACTGGAACGACTACAGGTTTCTCGGCGACGCCCATAACTCAGTCAATTCACTCATGAGTGCTGCATGTGTCGTTTGAGGACTTAAGGTTGCGAAAACTATCAGCAGACTAAACCATTCGAATCTATAAATAACACTTCCTGTAATGATCCGTTAAAATTTGTGATCAAATTCTCGATTGTGTTTCGAACTAAAATATTGAATCACCCCTTTTTTCAAGAAAAGAAAAAAACCTATCATATAACCTGATACATGGTGTACAGACAAAGTGAAATGGTAAGTCTCGGTAGTATATACCCGATCCTCTTGCCAAACGGCCTCCTATACCCATGGTTAAGATTTATACCGAAATACTAATTTTAATTTAATTTTTAATTTCAATTGCGATCGAGCACAAACGTTCCGGTAGCAACCCTTACACCTCCACCTTCCTATGATTTTTCACCACCTACATATTTTTTCTCTTTACAAATACCAAGTCAAACTTCTTCATTGTTACTGACAATATCTAGCGTATAGGCATTAACTTTGATTTACATGTGTTCTTTGTTTAATCTATGTTGTTTTTTCGCAAAACAGTTCCTTCTCTTAACATTTCTGATGTGATTGTGTACCAACATTTTCATCTTCGTTCCTTCCACTGATGTAATTATCAACCCTGCTAATCTCACCTCCATTATTGAATGGTACTACTATGTCACTTTTACAGTCTGCTGGTAAGCAGCAAGTCTCCATACTCGATGTAAATAATATTACAAGAGAAGGTACAGTGAAATATTCCGCTATCATTAACATTTGTAGTAATATTATCCATGTAATCGTAGGCTTCCGTGGCCAGAGTCAATTGATTCTTGGCTGTTCGCGTCATGATTTGTGTAGCCGATGTTTTGATCATTGTTATGTGATCTTAAAAAAAAAAAAAAAAAAAAAAAAATGCCCTGGAAGTAGACCACAGAAGAATGGTCGAAACGTCGACTGAACAAATCATGACGCGGCGTCACCCGGCCAGCCAAGAATTAATCTTATCCAAGTCATCTCCTTATTGCTTTTACTATTTTCCTCAGTTCCCCATAATATACTCTCGCTTTGTTTCCAGTTTTTTTAGTGGAGAAGCTACTGTCACTTCTCAGAATAATACTTCCTCATGCAACCAATTACTTAGTACTTCCAAGTCCACAGTAACGTCTTCCCTGTCCTTATCCATAATTGTCGAGATTCCTTCCCATCCCCTAATTTTACTAGCATATTTATAGAAATTCCAAGATTTATCACTCAGTGGTCCTCCTCCAATTATACGAGTATTATTGTTCACAACCCTCTTTCGATACCTTCATTGCTGCTATTAATTCCTTGTTTAGTTGTTTCGAGCTGGTTCAGTTGGTGGCGGCACCGTGGTATCCGGTACTGGTTTGAGTTCCTAGTCACCAAATTGTGCACCAAAGTCCTGGGTTAATTCCTAAACCTCTTTGCAGCGCATATGGAGTGAGACTATACAGCACTGTTGATGGTGGTTCAGTCGTTAGATGGCGACGTTGAGCCTGGCGGAAGAGCAGGGCTAAATTGGCGAGTGTGGCGTCTCATCTCCTACTTTCTTTTTATGTAAAACAAAAAACAATCTACACCTACAACACATATGAACACATACCGCAGATGGCAATGGGAAATCACGCCGTCTCATCTTCTCGAGAGGGGAACATCATGGGAGACACCTATGCATGGATTCGAGCATGGTATCACAAAGAGACGAAGTTGTTTCGAGATTTCCCTACGGTTTTGCCGTCTCATTAACTCCTTTCCATTGTACTGGTGTTCTTCTTCCACAGTGAATCTTTCTCTGAAATATCTTTTCAGTTCTGGTACATGGTTCTTTTAGAACTGTACCTATAACCACCTTCAATTTATTCAACTAGTTTCCTAACTCCACTAATATCCATCATAACTGGTTCATGATTTACTCATTCCTTCTGTAATCTGCAGCCGTATGAAATTATGATTAGGCTTTACTAAGAAGATGTCCAACATGTTTGCTTTCCTTGTGTTCTACTGTACCTTATGTGAAGCTTGTTTCCATATAATAAACATATTTACATACCTCTGTTCCGTTGTGTTATCTCAATTCTCTCCCCTCAACACCAGTAATGTCCGTTCTACGCTCAGTTCTGAGTTCTGTGATTTGGATTTCCTTCCAGGAATATTGTGATCATTATCCATTATTCCACTATGGGAGGGTCAGAGTGATCTATACTTATAATAAAACTGTAACCAGGATAAGTTTGTACATTTGAGATATTTTTTGATTAGTTTGGGTACTGTAATAATAAGTTACAAACAAGAATCAACCAATTTTTAAGTTTGTATCTGTTTGTCTGTTTTCGATGAGTGGGATCACGCAAAAATTATGGTCGGATTTTGAATGGGATTCGTGTAATGTGCACCCATTGTCTTCTGGGTAACATTAGTTAGTTTCATTTTGATGTGACGTCAAAAAATGAGAAAATAAAAAGAAAATTAGTGTCAGTTTTTCGTTAAACGTGATTCATGACTAAACTACTAGTCGAATTTTGATGGGGTTTCGTTTAATGTGCAGCATAGGGAACAAAATTTTTTTAAAAAATGAATAAAAAAATGATAAATTTTGAATTCACACAAATACGAGTGGTTATCAGAAACCAAGGTTACGCAACCTACAGTGAAACCCGTAATCTTATTTCATACAATCAATGCAGCCAAGTGATGGTACATACATTAGGCTATTTTTCAATTAAGTCACCATATCGGTTTAGGCACTTGTCGCTTTGTGGGATGAGTGAATATTTCCTCCTGGTGTTGCGTTCAGCCACGTTGTCTCGAAGTGTTTCACCTCCTGGTCTGAAGCGAATCCTCGGTCTCCTAGGTAATCCTTCAAATGAGGAAAAAAGTAAAATCACCTGCAGTGAGATCCGGTGATGCTGTGCTGGTTCGGTCATTGCGATCCTCGTCGGTAACGCTTTCTCTACCAAGAGCAAACTTTCGACACCATTCTGCGACATGCTGACAAAACATTATAATCTCTCCACAAACCTCTACCGGTTGCCAGTTAATTTCAGCCGCGGTTGCATGTTCCGTCCACAGAAATCGAGTAACTGAGAGAATTTCTTCGCGAGACAAGTTTTTCAAACGAGTCGTCATTTGTGTTCACCTAAAACTAGCACTGTAGGTAGCGGGTGGCTGAAACTCTGCAGTTCTGCACAGTTGCCAACTGCGTGCTTTAGAATTGCCGCACACTACTAATTTCTCTATAACGTATGACACTCCAGGATTATCGGCCTTGTAAATTTAGTTACTGATCACCCTCGTGCTATTGATTGTATATTATTGGGGTGTATTAATGTACAGCCCTTGATTCCACGAGCAAAATATAAAATGTTTCAACTTGACTCTGTAATCGGATTTTGATGGAATTTCGATTAATGTGTAGCCTGTTCCTGGGGAAAAATAAGGTATGTTTCATAAATTTTACAAATAAAATCCGTCTACAAACATCTGATTGTTATTTATTTCCCCGACACCTTTCTCCCTTATGGAGGTAACGCGTCGAGGAATTTAAAAAAAATCACCGTAACAGTTGTTTGTAGACCGTTTTATTTACAAAATTTATCGTTCAACAACTGCGGAAAACTGGTGTGTAACCAGATTGATAGGGGATGTTTCAATTTCATGGGACATCACAAAGTTATTGGTTTTAAGATAATTCTTCGTTGAACGCGATTCACGAAAAATATTGGTCGGATTCCAATGAGGGTTTCGATTAATTTACAGCTCTTTGCGACGCGGATAAAATAGTGTATTTTTTCATATTGATGTGATGTTGAAAAACTTACAAATATAACAAATTATTATCGTTTTTGATTTTGAACGCGATTCACAAAAATACTGACCGGATTTCGATGATGTTTCGATTAATGTATAGCCCATTATCGTGCGTGGTGAAAAAGGGTATGGTTCATTTGGTACGATGTTGCGATTGGTGCAAAAACTACTGGATTTATTTGATGCAGTTTTGGTTAACGTATAGCTTGTCATCTCGCAGTTTAAAATGCTGTATGTATCATTTTGCTATTATGGCAGAGCTGACAAATTGGAGATAACTTTTCCATGGAAGCGATTTACAAAAAAAATTAGGGTCGAATTTGTATTGGGTTTTGATTAATATTACAGCCAGTGGTTCCACAAGTAAAACAGGATATGTTTCACTTTGGACATGTCATCTTCTGCTTTTTTTTCGGCTGACTTTATGCCTCGTCGATGTTGAGGTCATTACAGGCGGGAAAGGACCGAGGGCAAGAAAGGGAAGGAGTTCAGCCATATTCTTTTGAAGAAACTGTCAAGGAATTCGCCTGGAGTGTTTGGGGAAACCTTGGGAAAACCAAATTGTGGATGGCCGGACAGTTATGCGTCATCGAAAAGTTAAGGAATTAAAATAAGTCGGTCCACAAATTAGTACCAAATTAAAGAGAATTTATTTCGAAATGTTTCGTAAATAATAAAGTTATAAATAGTCAACCAAGACACTGACTTTTTAATTTTTATTTTGTTGTACCACAGAAATAAGTCTTATCTATGACATATGAACTCCAGTGGGCTGTAATAATTGGTATAAAAAACCCTTTCACCATTTTTCTCCTCTTCCTCTCTAGCCATTGTGGTTTATACCGGGTGGTTATAATTAATCTTTCCCTATAACACAGAAACTAATTACCATACGAGTACCAAACTGGGTAGCATAATGTCCAGCGTATGGTGTGACTGATTTCCATGTGTCACAGTGCCACCGTCCAGTTCCAACTATGCCCATCAGGTGCCGTAATCAGTCATCGTGATTCATAATCTCACATACCTGACCACTCGCACTTCACTTGTTGATGTATCAACATGAGCTAGAACAAAACGAGCAGGGGATTAATGGTGAAGCTCTACTATGAAAACAACAGTAATGCTGCAGCTGCACTGCGAGAATATCACCGGCTGAAAGGATTACGAAATAATCCTCTTTCTCCATCTGCTGTGCGGAACACGATGAAGAAGTTTGAATCGACAAGAGAACTGGGCGTTGCTCCGGGAAGAGACCGACGACCGGTTGCACCACAGGTGATAGATGAAATCGCTGTAGCTATGCCAGACAACGCAGTGCACAATTCCCGATCGTCAAGCAGTGCGTGTGCTATGTCATGACAGTTGAACATCCCATGGTCCACTGTACGGAATTTGCTTCGAACCATTCTCTAATAGAATCTGTACAATATCCATATCGTACAGCAGCTTGCACCACAGGACACACAACGACGTGTTGACTTTGTTCTCCACTTTCTGGCAAGGATCGAAGTTGACGAGGGCTGGACCTGGACCATCCTATGGACAGACGAAGCACATTTTTCTCTGATGGGTGAGGAGAACACACAGAATTGACAAGTGTGCGGATCTTCACCTCCAGTCACTGTGCATGAAGTTCCTTTGTATGGTGAACATGTCACCATATGAGGCTTCACGGCTATGTTCATCATTGCCCCATTATTTTTTGAACTGATTGGCACTCAAGGACTGAAGACCTGCAGTGTGACTGGCCAGTGTCACTGTGATATACTTCACCAGCATGGCATACATGCCTTACAGGGGAGAGACGCATTGAACTCAACAGTTTTCATGCAAGATGGGGCACCATCACACATCACTTGTGAAGTTCAACTGCTTCTCTGAAACACATTTGGAAACAGTCGAATTATCAGCCGATCGTTTCCAAATGCTTGGCCGGCACGATCACCTGACCTCACTCCCTGTGATTTGTGGTTGTGGGGCTACCTGAAGGACAGGGTTTACCAGGGGAACAATCTCACATGTGATGATCTGAAGCACAGCATATCGAGAGAGGTAGCCTGCATACATAAGGACATGCTTTGCTCTGCTGCGCAGAATGCAATCCTTGCTTTCAGGCTCTTCTGGACACTGATGGGCGCCATATTGAGCCTCTTTTGTAGCAGTAATGGTACCAATATGTAATGGTATGATGTACCATAGCAGCACATTAAAAGTGTTTCAACTGAATTGACTCTGCATTATTTCTCTTCCCCATGTTCTTGACATTAATGCTACCAAGTTTGGTATTCATACAGTAATTATCTTCCGTGTTACAACGTGTTAAATAGGAAAAGTTTTATTATAACCTCCCAGTATATCTCTGTTAAGTTACCAAACTCAATTATTTTGTTCATCATATTTCTGCAGTCTTCTAACTGGCTTTATGGTATCTTCAGCATTACTCTTCACCCAATATGTCTTTTACAATAACCTTACCTCAACCTTTTTAAATTTTTGTTTTTGTTTTCCACATTATGCATGTGGATTCAGTATCCTTTTGGTTGCCTGTTTTTATACAATTACCAATAGCCTTTAAGCTAAACACAGTATAGTACTTACCTCAATCATATCTGGAAGTGGACTACCTTACAGATTTAGCTAGCACTTTAGAAAGTGCCCTCTTCTAATTAGGTGTAAGCGATATCTAGTGAAACCCCGCCTTCCAATGGTATACAAAGACAGAACTAATGCCTTTCCCAAGCAGCACCTCAGTCTCCACATTTACCAGCCTCTTAAAGTGGCTTCAATGTGGCTGATCATGGTGACACAATACCCGCATGAGCTCCACCTTCCTCAGGTCACTTTCTACACTGTAACTTGTATTTCTATCAGTGCTATTACCCACACTTTCAATAATTACTTCTCTGTCCTTGTTGAAATCCCTACAGAGCTTGTTCATCATTATCTCTTCACTGCAGCCACCCTGCCTTCATCTATAATGAGTGACAGGATTACTTTTCCTTTTGGTTGGTTGTTAGTTGTTGTTTCTGGCTGCATCGATAATGAGGTATTTTCCTTTTTCCTTTATATGTACATTCAAATACATTCACACATTGAATAAGTTTATTCCACTTATCTACATGGGACATTTCTCTGCCTGGTTACATTAGATATGTCGGCCATGAGGTGTATGTTGCCAAAGGAAAATAAGCACATCTTGGCTTCCCTGATGCACTTTGACCAGTTGTAAATAAAGTCAGTTCTCCATTCTTTAATTACTCAGTGCTGTGTTTCTACGTATGCTTAGGTTTATAAATATACGTCTGGACAATGTATTTGGATCTATTCGACAAATAATTCTTAAGAGCATGTTTTCATTACTTAAATTCTTACAAAGAATTTCTACAAGAGGTGCCAAAAGTGAGCAGGGAATTGAAATAAAAGAAATCATTCATTACACCTGTTTGTATACCAGCTATTGTATCTACTATTATTACTACTATTTTTAAGAAGTTTTAAATTTGTTGATTCCACTTTAGGTTTTCATCTATGTCACCTAACAAGTATTAGCTTAGTTACTGCTCTGGTTGTTTTCCATTCAGATTCAACATTAGGAGTGCACTTTATTTTTTTCTTAAAACTGGATTAAGCTTTTAGAACTATTTTATTTATGCTAAACTAATTTTTTATTTTCTTCAAAGTATGATTTTATTTCTTTAAGCTTCTAAGGGGGTTTAAGGGCTTGGGAGAGGCTATACTAGCCTTTTCCAACCAAATGTCAACCTCTCCTTCACGTGGTGCACCCTGTTTGCACAGACGAGGCTCTGGCGACTGAAAGATTCCCGGTATAAGGAGTCACCCACTGCTTGCCAACAGCCTCCGAAAGGAGGGCGGAAGAGTGGGGAGTGGTTCAGGGCACCCTCTTGCCCTTGGGGTCGGAAACGGCCCCATAAGGCGGATGAATCAGAAATCATCAACGGCATGGGGATGCAGAAGGCAACGGGAAACCACTGCATTAAAGACCCAAAGGGTATCCTGAGGACATGTAATCCTCTCAAATTACATATATCACAATGGCTTCTTCTTGGGTAAAATATTCCGGAGGTAAAATAGTCCCCCAATTAGATCCCCAGGTGGGGGACTGCTCAAGGAGGAGTCATCAAAATGGATAGAAACATTCTACGAGTCGGAGTGTGGAATGTTAGAAGTCTGAATAAGGCAGGTAGGTTATAAAACTTAAAAAGGGAGATGGAACAACTTAAGTTAGATGTTGTTGGGATTAGTGAGATTAAATGGAAGGACTCACAGGATTTCTGGTCTGGGGAATACAGGATAATTAGCACACAAGCTGTCAATGGAGTCACTGGTGTAGGATTTGTAATGAACAAGAAAGTAGGGAAACGGGTGAGTTATTATGAACAGTTTAGTGACAGGATTATTTTGATGAGGTTAGAAACTAAGCCCATCCCAACCACATTAGTACAAGTGTATATGCTAACGTCACAGGAAGATGATGGAGAAATAGTAAAAATATACGCTGAAATTGAAGAATTAATCCAATATAAGAAGGGGGAGGAAAATCTAATAATCATGGGTGATTGGAATGCAATAGGGGAGAAGGAAGAGAGGGGAATACTGTAGGAAGTTTTGGTCTAGGAGAAAGAAATGAGCGAGGAAGCAGGTTGCTAGAATTTTGTGAAAGATTTTGGACTGAATATAAATCAAAACAAGACAAAAGTGATGAAATGTAGCAGAAATGATACCAATACTAGTGGATTAAATATACAAATAGGATCGGATGCAATAGGAGAAGTAAGAGAATTCAGTTACTTGGGAAGTAAAATTACAACCGATGGCCGAAGCAGGAATGATGTTAAAAGCAGAATAGCACTAGCAAAAAGAGCCTTCATGAAAAAGAGAAACCTTTTAGTTTCAAATATTGATCTAGGAATCAGAAAGAACTTTTTAAAACTCTTTGTGTGGAGCACAGCACTTTATGGTAGCGAAACATGGACTTTACGAATACCAGAAAGAAAGAAAATTGAAGCATTTTAAATGTGGTGCTACAGAAGAATGCTGAAAATTAAGTGGACAGACAAAGTAAGAAATGAACGAGTTTTGGAAATGATGGGTGAGAAAAGAAGTTTGTGGAAGAAGCTTACAGAAAGAAGAGACAGGCTGGTAGGTCAAATTTTGAGACATGCAGGATTGGTTAATTTGTTAGTGGAGGGAACAAATGTGGCAACCAACGTCACTGCTAAGGAGTTTCAACAGTCAGAAGGCTCCACATTTTTGTTACTGTCTGTTATGTTTGAGAGTTGATCCTTAATTATTTAACATTCTGAAATTATAAACCCACCAAATTTATATTGTTCACCATTTTCAAGATATGATTTAAACGAAATCTTGTCTTGCTACAAATACCTATGAGATTTTTATGACTAACACAATGAAACACTTTAGCTAAATCACAATAGATTCATATCAAATTTATCTTGCTCCAAGGTACTGAATATAAAAGTGAAAATTGCATACTCTGTCAAAACAACTTGACTAAGACCAAACGGAATGTTACTGAGTAACTGATTACTACACGTATTTTCAGAGATCCATTTGTACTTTCTTTTTTCAAATTTTTTGAAAATGCTGTCAGAAGTGATATTGGTTGTTAAATGATGCCAAATTAATTCACATGCAATGGCAGAAATATGCCAGACTCATTGATGAATAAATTACATATTTTACTATATTTATAGATTTTATTAAATAACAATATTTTAAACTAATAAAATCATTGTTAGAGTAATCAAGTGAAAGGCTATATACTACAGTCTTCTACTGTAATTTTGTACTGGTTGGTACATACATGTTACCATTGCACTAATTTCCATGGGTTAAGATTCAAGAAAAAGATGCAGAAAAAAATATCAGCATAAAAGTCTTGAAACAAGGCCAAAACGATGTTGAATAACAAACAGTAGCTTAAAAAAGTTTTAAATGTTAACCCATAATTCTGAAGAAAACATCAGGGTAACAGTCAAAATAAAACAACTTCACTTGCCTTACTTCTGTTTAAGCTGATTCTTAGCCGAATCCATGCTCTTCCTATTTGTGACTACTACTACTTATATGAACAACTTCTAACAATGAATGTAGACATGTAAATGGGTCCTGTTTAATTTTCTTTTATTTATCTGTATACATCAATATTTTTTCAGTTGATTGAACCAGAGGAAGAAGTAGTAGAAGAAGAGGAAATAATTGAAATAGAAGATTATACATTTCCAGTTCTGGAGGATCCAGGAATTGATGCTGCTTTCTATAAAATTAGTGGTATGCTACCAACACAGTACATTTACCCGATACTTTGAATAATCACATGAATTAGAATTTTTATTATTATTATTATTATTTATTTGTGGAATAACAAGACAAAAATGCAACATTTTAACTGGTATTATAATCTTCACATAATTAAGTATTGAGTAACTGTTACAGCTGGGGAGGCATTGGAGATATTGAGAGGAAGCATAGTTGAATATACACAAACTTAAAAAATCATGGGTGTATCCTGCGAGGGGCAGGGGGGGGGGTGGGCTTCTGCCCTCCCCCCTCCCCTAAAAGAAAAATTAAGTTGCCTTCAGTACACTTTGTCAAATGAAGAACTGGCTCAGCAGCACTTTTTGAGAGGAAAGATTGACTGGATTATGCCTGATGAATGTGCATCGAAATTTCGTGAAAGAACACCGTGAGATATTGACAAACATAGATATTGAAAATTTTTCTAAGAATCCGAGACGATTAATGTTTACATAAACTATAACTGAGTTACGATCATAATTTACTACTTATTAGGTCCTTAGATTAAGTGGTTGGATTACTATATTAATCAATAATAAAAATAGTTTCCTCAACAGGTTTGAGTTTCATTTTGTAAGAAATCGTTGTGTTTCAGTGCCTCACTCCACTTCCTCGAAACCAAAATAAGTTGCCCCTCCCCCCTAGCTCAAATCTTGCCACCTTCTAGCTCTGATCCTGGTTATGCCCTTGTTATAAATGTTCGAGAAAAATACAAATAATGACATTGTTGCATTTGTTCACTAATCATATACTATATTATTTCTAGAAGGTTTTTTTTTCTGCCACAAACCATTATCAACCTTTATATCTAACCAAAAACGATAAATGAGGTATCACTTTAAAGATTAAAGTATCCACTATGGTCACAACTTCATAATTTTTTGGAATCCACCTGCAAGGGCAAAAATATATTTCTAAAATGCGTTTTTTTTGTTGGTTTTTTTGTTTTTTTGTTTTTTTTTATCATCAGCCATTTATCTCCCTTTATATCTACCTGAAATCAATAAATGAGGAATCATTTTAAAGATTGTGGTCTCCTGTATGGTATAATAATAATTTTTTTGGAATTCGATTTTTAAAGGGCTAAAGTATCATTATTTCTGAAACTTTTTGTATATCTAGTTATCAAAAGACAACATACACAAAAATATCGAATCTGCTCATATAACTTAAATATAAGTTTAAAAATCTTTCTCTGTGCTAGGAAATATTGCCCCAACAGAAAATCAATGAAGACAATTCTACCAGGAAGAAAGCAGAAAGTGAGCAAAGTTTCATACTAGCTGACACTCATGGCCATAGTCATAGTTGTAGGTTGAACTATAGAATATTATCTGTACCTGTTTGTGCATTTGTAAAGCCAGGTGCTTAGTATAGTGACTAAGCAAGGACAGAGAAATCTATATCTACAAATAAGTACATTGTTTTCATTATAGGATGTATGCAGTGGCGTAGCTATCAGAGGACTAGGCACTGCCGTGCGCCAGGACCCCCAAGCGCAGCTCAGGGGGTCCCAAAAGCTCAGAGAGCCCCCTGCCAGACTTGATAGAGCCAAAAAAAAAAAAAGAGGTCACCCATCTGGCCTGAAGGCTCCAATTTTTTTAATTTTTTTTTTTTTAACCAGGGCCCTTGTTAATCTAGCTACACTACTACACCGCTGGATGTATGAAAGATCTCAGATTTTTTCAATAATCTCAGTACATTTCTGTATAAATCTATTCATCATCTGCCAAACAATGAGATTCATCTCCAGCATCTTGGAGTAATAGTGTAAAATAACCTAATTTTTGTTATTCCATGACCAAATTCGTTGAAAGAGTAACAAGTTAATTACAATTATATTGAATATCAAGTTCAAAGTCGTTTTCTTATGTATTTCAAGGGTGAAGTAGAAATAAACAGTGTTATGAAGTCAGAGAACGTAAGAAGAAAAAATTGGCATAATTTAATTTAATTTAATTGCAATGGAGCACAGGCTCCAGTGACAATTTCCCTACACACCCATCTTCCCCCTATCCTGCACCCACCTACATTTGCCCTCTACAAATTTCATCTTTAAATCATTTCAAAGTTTCCGGTCAATTATTCATCATTTCTCTTGGTAACTCATTCCAATCCCTGACATCCTTACCTAAATAAGAGAATCTTCCCACACCCTTGTGCCTGAAATCAAGTGCCAGCTTACGGTCATGGTCATCTTTTCCCCTCCATGCACTACTTTTTATAGTTATTGCAATATCTTTCCATGCCTCATCGCCAGTATATGCCCTGTACACTCCCATAACCCTCCTCATCCTCCTGCTGTCATGCAATGAATCCCATTCCAGCTCCTTTATCATATCCGTCACTGATTGCATTCTGCAATAATTTCCAGAAACAAATCTAGCAGCTCTTTTTTGCACCCTCCCCAACTCCTGTATTTGATACGTAAAATGAGGGTCCCATACTACACTACCATATTCGAGCAATGGTCTGACCAAAGTTTTGTAACCCAATTCCTTTACTTCTCCCGTACATCCCCTCATCACTCTCTCCAACAAGTGCAGAACTTTGAAACCTTTTCCTACCACCTGTCCAATGTGTCCTGCTTAGTTAAGCTTGTTATCAAAAGTAATGCCAAGATATTTACATTTCAAGTCTTCAGCAAGCAATTCTTTCCCCACCTTATATTCATAATTAACCTTTTGTTTTTTATTTGTGTATCTAATAAGCTGACTCTTCTTTGCATTTATCTTCATTCCATGTTTACCAACCCAACTAGATATCCTGTCCAGATAACCCTGCAACTGTTTACAATCCTATATCGTTTCGACTCTTTTATACAGCATTATGTCATCTGCAAACAATCTAATTTCAGATAGTAAACAATCGACACAATTATTCATGAGAATAATGAATAGCAATGGTCCCAATATGCTACCCTGTGGTACACCCATTTTTACTTCCACTTCTTTTGATACTACATTTCCTACCCTAACTTTCTGTTTTCTACCTTTTAAAAATTCTTCTACCCAGCAAATCACTTTCTCATCCACTCCAATGGTTTTTACCTTATTTACTACCATTTTATGGCTTACTCTGTCAAACGCCTTTGAAAGATCTAGTGCTACACTATCAATTTGGTCTCCCTTGTCCATTTCATCTGAAATATCTTTCATATATCCCACCAACTGTGATTCGCATGAATATCCTTGCCCGAACCCATGTTGCCTGCTTGAAAACCACTTACATTCCTCACATATGTTATATATTGCATATCAATCTTTCCATTAATTTACCTACCACTGATGTCAAACTGATTGGCCTGTAATTCTCAACTCTATTTCTTACCCCTCCTTTATGTACCGGTACTGCTATTGCACTTTTCCAGTCCTGTGGTAAGCAGCAAGTATCCAGACTCAATTTAAATAATATTTCAAGATAAGGTACAATGTCACATCTGGCTATCTTTAAGATATCTGTAGTAATATTATCTTCATCAGCCCCTTTATGTTTTTTCAGTTTTCTTATTTCCTTCATGATTTCCTCAGGATGAATATCAAATTTTTTACTATCATCATTTCTAATTGTGTTGTTAAGCTAGTTCTCCCAATTAGACCCTCCTGTCTCTGATTCATTGTCCCTAATGCTTTCACTGAACCAGTTACTTAAAATCTCTGCCTTTCTCAAATTGCCAGTAACTTCTCCATCCTTATCTGTAAGTGTCTCTACACCCTCCCTTCCCCTCAGTTTCTTGATATAGCCATAGAAATTTCTAGATGCATCAGTCAATGGTCCTCCTGCACTGAGAATACTCTTCATAATCCCATCTTTAGCCATTTTCTTTGCTGTTATTAAGCCCTTGTTTAGTTGTTTTAAATATTCCCTACTACCCTGCTGTCTCTTAACTCTGCTATGTTCTTTTCTTACCAACCTCTTTAACCTCCTCACTTCCCTATTATAGTACATAGGTTCTCTACTTCTCTTTACTTTCTGCCTTGGAATAAATTTTTCTTCCCCCTTTCTTATTATCTCCTTGAACTCTTCCAACCTTGACTCTACTGTACTTGAGCCTTTCTTCCATTTGCTGAATTGTTCTCTGAAATATCTCTTCAAATTTGAAACCTGTGCCTTTTTATAATTGTACCTATTTTCCCCTTCAATTTTGGCTGCTGGTTTACTGAATCCTCTAATATCCATCCGAACTGCTTCATGATCACTTGTTCCTTCAGTTACTTGATACCTCAAAAGGTTTTCATTGGGCTTAATTAGAAATATATCCAAAATATTTTGTCCCCTAGTGTTTTGCTCAAGCACTTGTGTAAATCCTTCTTCCCTTATTAAGATATTTGCAAATCTTTGTTCCCTTGTGTTATTTATCTTATTTCCTTCCCAGTCTACACCTGATAAATTTAAATCCCCACCAATGATGATCATTCTATTCTCACCTCTGAAATCTGAGTATGAATTTAATTTCTCCCCAAGAGCCTCATCTTCTTCTGTCATTCTTCCATTGCGGTAAACAGCCAACACTCTGATTTTTTCTTTTTTATTACCCCAGAAATCTACCCCAAGTAACTCATGGTCTCGATCTATGAATGCCAGGTTGTTAGGCCAAAATGTTTGTGGGGATTAACACTTTCACCTAAACTATGAACAAATAAGTTCTTGACCATGTGTAGCCTTTCTGAATCCGGTACCTATAATATTTAAGAAATCGGCCGCCATGCATTTGTATTAAACCCCAAATGTGAAAGGTAATTCAAATAAAGTGACTTGACACAGTTTCAGAGTAACACAATACTTATATTCTTGAAATTAAATTCACTTGTACATTGTCAGTATCAGATACGTGGATAAAGCATCGAACAACAGTTTCATTGAAGATTACAGGTTAAGCACATTCGTACGCGAAGACAAGCTCACTAAGTCCCCCAACTTTAGTGAGTACACTGCTATAAACGGCATGTTGGAACTGGCCGTAACCACTACCGCTCGGAGCAGTTCGCTCCACTAACCAGCGTGAAGTTACGCGATCACTTTCCGGTGAAAGAATGAGATGAATCATGATGGGTGCATGGCCTTATATAAGCTTGCCATGGCCATGATGTCAGTAACTTTTTTTCTTTAATTAATATCTCCTAAAGTACAAAATAGTTTAAATTGCAATTTTTACAAGGGTTTCCTATTATCATGTTCTATCTGTTTTAATTTAATTTAACATTCAATTGTACTTCTGTAAGCTTAAAATTGAAGTCTATCATGTGACCAACTTGGCGGACTTTCTCGAACTCCAACAACAATTAGCGACAAGCTATGTTTAAAAACTTAATTATTTGACAAATGCTTAAACTTTTTACCGAAACCATTATATATTTGTAATCATCTCAATTTAGGCTATCTACTGATATAAATTTCTCATCTTTTAGTTAAAAAGTTCCTTTTTTTCTCTTAATTAAAACTGCTAATTAAACTTTGCCAAATTAGTTAATTTTACTGTCAAAATGCTTGGGACAATACTGACTATAGCCAGTGATAAAAGTTCAGCTGTATCTTTACTAATTCAAAGATATTTCAAATCTTAGATTTTTACTTTCCTAATCACGTGTTTCAAAACGTGAACAAACCAAAATATCTCTTAAAATAACTTTTCCCGATATAATAAATACACTTTAAAATGATTCTAATGATGAGTTTCCACTGTGGAAATGAATACAGAGAAATTCCTTCAAGATGACAATTTCTCTTCTCAAAATTTCTAGTCCAGCATAAGCGACTTCACAATTGACCTATAGAATATTTTATTGCTGGGGATGGCTAGTGGGAATGCTTTTGGTGAATTAAGGACAAGTTCAGACTATTTGGTGAGAGAAAACATTGCATTCATTTTTACAGCTTCTTAAAGCCATGTATAGCAAAACAAGATATGTACCTCATTAGTACGAATTTTTCCTGAAAAGTTCGAAATATCAGAGTTTTAGTATGGCGCAATAAACAGATTTAAATTCTTAAAACCACAGTTTTGAAGATAAGAAAGTGAGTACAGTAATAGCTCAGAAGAAGCGTATTTTTTTTATTACATGTGTTAGGAAATTTTGGGAAGAATAACTAAAATTTAAGGGATGTTTTTGTAAGATTTTGAAAATTAGGTTTTCCACGAGGTCATTGGAGACAAAACATTCAAAGGAGGGACTATGCTTAAATTAAAGAGGAATTTTTTCTGAGAATAAAACAGGAACTGTTTTTACGATACATGCAGTAGTTTGGGTAAAATCCGAAAAAGTAAATAATGCATAAACTTCAGAAATGGCCTCCTTCCTGTTTCAACAATCTGCGGGGTAAATTCTTAGTGAAAAACGAAATTTCAGATCAATCAGAAAACTATTGAAGAAGTATTATTGAAATTGAACAGTATCACTATCATATAGAAAAGTTAATATAGAATCATTTCGAACATATTTTAAATTTTAGCATTGATAGTTTTGGAAATAGAGAGTTTTTAGTATTTTTCACGTAGTTGAACATTTAAAGAGAAGCTGGTTTTTACATGGCAAGATAGAGTAGGTGAAGCAGATCATTCCAAAACTTGTTCCAGTTTCATAGCTATAATACCTTAAGAGTGAGGGCAAAATTTTGGTAATATTTATATAATCATTTTTTACAATTGGAAGATACAAAACTTTTCATTTGACATTTAGACATGGGACTACACACTATAAAAATTTCGAGCCAATTGGGAACAAAATGATTTCGGTAAAGTTTCGGATTATTTGGAAGTTCCGGTACAACCACAGACCACAGCTATAAAAGAGACCTCTGGGGAGGGAGAAATCAGCAGCACCACCAGAGAGAGGCACTGTTCATCTGTCACCTGACCAGCAAGTACTTCGTCAAACCACTGTTCGTTTGCCTTATGGATAAAGGAGGCAAGGCAAGGAAGGCGGCTGCGGCAAAACAACAAGCTGACAATATTGCTGCAAACCTAGCAGTCTTTGAGGAAATAAAGCAGGCATTTCGGCGAGTTCCAGAGGAGTACCTATCCAAGGACACAGGACCATCTCGATAGAAGACCTGGCCATGAAGCACATGAAGAACTTCTGCGCACCCACCAGCCTACAACCATCGGAAACAGTTGTCAAAGACGTGCTGTTTGCTGGGGTGTGCATACAGTAGTACTTTGAACTATAACCGTGATCGTGGTACCGAGTGGTTCTTGTCCTTGGTCGCCAATCGCTTGTTTAAATAATAAAATAGGATACCACAAGAGATAAAGGTATGTTCATGAATTAAAACTCAGTAGACTTCCTGATAAATTAAAAATGATATATTGTGCAAAAGTTCGTTTACAAACTTGGTACCAGCGTAATAAAAAGGCATCAGACGTCTTTCCAAACATGAAATGATTGTAGGTTAAAACATTTACACACAACGTAAGCAGCTTCCGATGAACCCCACATTGATCAAAAGTTTATAAACATTGAAAGCGCGACATCACTTCAACCCGGTGTTGATGTTAGTTATTTGTGGAGGAATACTCTACATTTCGATACTGCCCCGATCACTTCGTTCCAGCCCGGCACATGGTGCGACTTACACCCACGCGTTCTCTTCTCGCTAACAAATCTGCTGAAAGACTGCAGAAAGCCTCTGGCAGGCCACCCTCTTAAATAGGCTGGGCATTTTTTGTGACACCAAGCAGTGGGATTTCCCACCCTCTAGGTCTAATCCTGGCTGCTGTCTCTCTCACACTGGCCTTGGGTTACAAAGGCTTCCCCCCAAGTTTTTCCGATTTTCATGAATTTGTAATAACGTAGAGTTCATCATTCTAAGCATTTTCTATCCTTATAAAATTTTTCGTATCTGCTCTCCTATTTTTGTTATTAAACCTATTTACTAGATCTAGTGTCCCAACTATTTGTTCTAGCGTGTTAGTTCTAATCTTCAGGAATTCTACATATTTTGACAATTAATTTGGTGTATCTCACTACCTTCTAAAAACCTTTCATTAAAAAGATATCATCTCCCAAAGTTTTCACCCCTTCTAGCGGCCATAATGGAATGCAGAATAATTAATTTGAAATTAAATATCTTATATTGAGAGTGCATTGTTTTGATAAAACTTTCTGTCAAACTTACTTAAAAAAATTGTGCTTTCATAAAAATAGGGTGCCTCCCAGATATTTTGTCTAGTTTTTCTTGACATTTATTTATGCCCACTCTAGATTGTATATTAGGCTACGATGCGTTAACAGCTTTCGCTTTGAAATTACTTTTAAAATACTTCCACTCAACTCAACAATCTCAAACTGCTATCATCATCTTTCCTCAAGAAGACCTTTAATCTGACGTAATTTTCTTTTGTCTACTTATTTTATTCTCGACTTACTATTTTTTCCTTTATTGAAAAAGTACGTTAAAACTCGTCATATTTCCTCTAAATTTCGTTTGAGACCATGTTTTCTACTTCTAAACTAAGACTCGATACTTTCATCCCATTATCTTAATTCATTTACTATCATTCTTTCAAACCTCTATGTAACTCCGATCTAACTATACTTCGAAATGTGTCTTAAATAATTGAACCCACTAGAAAATTACTTTGAAAATGTTCTGCTGTTCATTTGCTATATGCTTGCAGCCTTTTAACTGAATTTTGTAATATATTGACAAAATTGAGGATATATCACAAAGTAAGTACCACTGCACCCATAGAAGAAGAAAACTTGCCGGCTACCCATCAGCTGCCATCACCAGAAAAGCATCTGAGGCTGACATTTCAGTGGACTCCATGGCCACCTTCAGCGAACGCCGTAGAGGATGGACTGGTCCGGCCTATAACAGTAATGTTTGAGGGCAACTGGACAAGCTTCTGCGATGAACTGAGAAGCAAGACTGCCCTCCCTTTCATGAGCTGGCCAGGAAGCAGTGGGGTGCGGCTTGGTCTCTGTCATGCCCCAGCAACCTGGAAGCAGTAGAAGAACACCTGCGGAGCTCAAAAATTGCGTTCCGTAATGCTGAGCCTCGTCGCCAGGACTACCAGTTACCACGGAAGAATAAGCAGTGGTGGAAAAATTCGCAGACAAACGAGGTCCATTAGATGAGGCGGACGGGGACAGAAAAAATGAATTCCTCTCTACCCCTTCAAGTCCACAGCGCCGATGAAAACTCAGAACATCAGTGGGGAAATGTGTCAAGACTGAGAGGAAGAAACCAACCCCTCCAGACTACATTCAGCGCTTCAGCTGTCAGGGCTGGCTATAATCATATGTCCTGACAGTGTACCAGGGATATAAAATGTGTAAGATGCGGTGAGGGACATCAGGTAGCCGAGTGCCCACACACAAGACATCAGACAAGATGCTGCAACTGTAATCTTGGGCACCTAGCCTCGTATGGTTGATGTCCGTCACGCTTGGAGCTCCACACCACCAGCCGTAAGCCACCGCGACCTATTAGGCCTGCAACGGAGCGTCACTATAACTGCCCATTGCCGGCTGCTGACTTCACTCGCCCCGCGTGCGCTGAGGCGATAGGGTGACGCAGACCGCCTACCGTTGATCTGTCAACCTCTGCATTGCATCAGCTGGCACAAGCAGTGACCGAGGCCATCAGAAAAATCACCGAGATGGTTGCAACAGCAACTGCGAAAGCAGTGACTGCCACAACACGAAGATCAAGAGAAACTACTAAGCAGCAGGAAAAGACAATGCATCAACAGTAACACCAATATCATCAAGCTACTATTTAGGGGCAGATGTCACTGATAAGGGTGAGATGTACCCCTTCCTGAATATTGCTCCTCTGCTAGGGAAATCGGTAGTTGAGTGTGAACACTTGAGCCGTCACCACTTCGGTTTGACCAGTGGTTGGGTGCGAGATGTAGCGGTAGGTGATGTAGTGTACGTGATACGTGGAAGTGCTTTCTTTTGGCAGCCATTTAAGAAATTTTTGGATGCGGGTGACTTAGTCGCAAAACCCTCATTTCGTGAGGGTTGGCCTGGCTTGACTCATTTGTTAGTAACAGCAACATCTTGGAGAAGATTTTTGGTACCTACAGATTGATTTGTGACTTTGAAAAAAAATTCTAACAGAATAGAGTGATGGTTAAATTTATTTGAGGCTACAGTGACCTTGATTTTAACATATCTTTCCTGTTTGAGGTTATCCTATTAGTTGGTGACTGAAGTTAATAACAATCCATAACTGTTGGGCAACATTACTGTCACAGTTCAGACTAAAGCTGTTAGTGTTACCCCGCACTTCAAGCATTTTATCATGACAATAGGCAAATTTGAAATACTGTATAAATTATCATATAACCTCTCTCTGTAATCATTTTTAAAATGAAGTAATTAACGCATGTAGTGCTGAATAAGAAATGAAAGAATAGTCAACATTTAAATAGCTGGGGTGCGGAAATGATCGACAAAGCCGTTAAAGATATCATATAAGTACAGTCAGGTGGACATTGTTGTGTACTCATCTAAATCTGCCTTGTTTCTCACCACTTGCAAGTATACAGTTAACCACCGAAATATTGCATGCTTTATTGTGCTTGACCATTTTATGTTCATCGTTCCTAACTGTCATCATCTGTGGTAAGTGTTGGGTCTTATTTCCCTATCTTTCCTTAGTTCCAATGATATGTTTTAATTCTATTTCCTCCCATCTTATGAATTCAATCATAGAATATGTTTCAACATCTGCACATTACGTGTAGTTCCTTCTCCATTGTAGTCTCATGTTATGTTGAGAAAAATATATCAAGGTTACTGCCTCCTATTTATAAATTCAAAAGCTTGTGAACTAGAGATTGTGGTATATCTGATAGATAAATACTATGCAGACAAGTTCTATGAAGCAGTTCTTTTATCTAGTGTTGGGGTTGGCTCATTTGATACATTTTTAAAACTATGTAATTGTTGTGTAAAACACTTCTACTGAATAATTAATAATTTAGTTATGTGTAAAAAGTCCTTAAAAATAATGTGTGGCACTTCTATTGCTTTGTTTAACTATTTCTAGTATGGTTATTTAAATTTTATCAGGCTTCATTCCCAAGAAATCACTTTGAAAATGCTGATGACTAAGAAAATATTTGAATTTTTTAAATATGTTGGAAATTCCATAATAATCATAATTTTTCTTGTCAGTGAATATACTGACAATATTACACTGGATAGGGCAGTCCTGATAGCAGTGTTTAGGCAGTTTCCCACAATCATCAAGGCAAATAATGTTGGGATGCTCCCCTATCTCTGCCTCATAAACGAAACCTTACACAAACTAAAAATACTTTAACCAATGCTTCACAGATATATGGCAAAGTCTCTAACACTTTGGATTTTTGGAAAGTATAGCCTCTTGTTTGTCAAACTAAAGGGCTGAAGGATAGTGTACATCAGATTAAATCAGAAAGATACGACTGCAAATGAGGAGGTTCTTTTTTTCTACCTACTATAAACCACCAACCTTGCTATCATCATATTTTATTCATGAAATTTTTGCATGGGTGTTTAATATATCTTTAACAGGTCAGTTTCCAGATCAGTTTAAAATAGCTGTCATAATTCTAGTAAGCATAAACAACACAAGAAACGAGAATTATACAATAAGAGACCAATTTCCCTCATAATTCATCTTTCAAAGTTACTACAAAAGTTTATTAAAAGTAGGTTGATGAATTACCTGGATAAATTCAGTATGTTCTCAGTCAATCAGTTTGGTTTCAAACCAAATTTAAATACTCAGGATAAATCACTTATACAAGATGACTGCTAGATCCTGACGGACAGTTTCAGTATGTTCAGATTAGAAAAAAACATTTGCCACTTTTGACCGTACTACTCTCAAAACTTGAGATGTTTAGCATATGTGGAGCACCACAGAAACTTTTTAAAAAATCTCTGTGCAACAGAACATAAATGGTACAAATTTGAGATACCTTGATTAAAGATGCTGAAGTCAAAGTCTGTGTACTCCAAGGAATGGTACTAGGACCTGTTAGGTGCCTTGTTTCCATTAATGATCTGTGTGCACTAAATTTTAATGCAAAGATTACCTCATATGCTGATGACATAGTTGTAACAGTAATGGGTTGTATTTTGGAAGACGGCTTCAATAAAGCTTAAAAAGCCAAAACAGCAATGGTCAAACTACAACCTTCTTATCTTAGAATTAATAAAATCAAGACAAAATTTCTTTGCTTTCACACAATTTAGCAACATGACCATTATATAACTCTGACACTCCACCATACCAGTGCAATAATCATACAAAACTAGAGAAGAAAACAAATATTTTGTACTAGCTAATACCCGCGACTTCGTACGCGTGGATTAAGAATTTCTTTGTCAGAATTGAATATAGAAAGTTGTTAGTAACGAAGGACTGGTCCCAAACAACACTGAGTAGGCATAATATGACAGGAAAGCAATCACTATATCATTCTACCGCAAAATCTGTCTCATGAAGAGAATCAATATCCAACATATTCAAAAACAGAAAGGTACGGGAATGTGTTTGTGTGTGTGTGTGGAGGGGGGGGGGTGTTAACTAAGGGCAGCTTTATTTCTGCTGGGTCTTTTCTTCTTTCTTCAGCATGAGCATCTGATTCTTGGGTTCTAATAACTTTAGATGCTCGTGATCTGCTCGAGCTACACCTTATGCCGGTTTACGCCCACAAGGCATGACAAAAAAGAAAACAAAATAAACTGGTGCAGAAACATTTAAGCAGACAAAAAGTAATAGAACAGATAATATGGACATCTATACTAAATAATACGTTTTTTCTCTAAACGAAACTTATTAGCAAATTACACATTAACATAATGTGCGAGAAGCACAGCTTGTGCAACCGACGTAACATTACAGACTAACACACACATCTCTGTCACCATTCGATAAGTTCTCAAAATTTCGTGACTATAACTGTTAATCATACCAAAAAAATGTCCTGTGCCCTTCCTACAGATACAAAGTATGTCCTTGACAAATTCCATCAATATCGGTATAGCCATTTAGTCGTCAAAACATAATAAAAAGACAGAGATTTACGGTACTTCTGCATTTATAGTATTATTACTGCAGATCACACACACACACACACACTGACTGCAAGAGTATAACCCCTGAGGGATCAATATAACGCAAAAAAGTGTATACCTACAGCATTGCAAGATTACCTACGATTTGCCTCGCATTGCACCCCTAAATTTATGATATCTGTTGCTAACATTTAATCCGAACAATCAACGGTCCAGGCATGACTCATACGATCAAAAACAATTTTTAAAAATCTTTGCCTCTATGGAGATTTGAACTGGAGACCACACTGCAACACATCAGTAAGTAGGGCACTTTAACCACTAAGCTACCAGATCGCTGTATGAAAAGGTAGTACACAGACCTACACATCCTACGCGTTTGTCTATCACTGTTCTGTAATTTTTCAAAATTACAATGCAACATGTACTCTTTATACAACCAAATGTAGACAGTATTTTTCTCCTTGTTTCAAAGCATAAGTGTGCACAGTTTCATCGAGTTCAGTTTAAAACTGAGGATTTGTATGAAGAACAAACAAACTAACAAACAAACAAACAAACATACATACATTCATCTTTATATATATAGATAGATTAGTGCATATCACACACACACACTGACTGCAAGATTACAACCCCTGAGGGATCAATATAACGCAAAAAAGTGTATACCTACAGCACTGCAAGACTACCTTCACTTTGCCTCGCATTGCAACGCTAGACTTGTGATATCTATAGTTTAACATTCAATCTTGTAGTTACTGATGCTGTCATTTCCAAAACCCACAAAAACCAACCACAATCCAGTTTTGGTCACACAAAACCACTCTGGCCTTGAATCCATTAACAGAATCCTCCGGCAGGGCTGTGATTTCCTACAAACTTGCCCTGAAATGAGATCCATTCTTCCTAAAATCCTCCACTCCCCTCCTAGAACTTGTTTCAGCAGACCTCCTAACCTAAGAGAACTTCAAGTTCACAAACATAGTCTTCCTCGTCCCAACAGTCAGCCCCATGGCTCTTTCCCATGCAATAGACCCCGATGCAAGATGTGCGACATACACCATGCCTCCACCACTTTCACCAACCCTGTCACATCACAGGGGAAAGCTTCCCTATCATAGGACACGCCACCTGTGAAACCTGCCATGTAATTTACCTGTTAACATACAACCACTGCCTGGCTTCATATATAGGTTTGACCACAAATCCACTTTTCACAAGAATAAATGGCCACTGACAGATGGTGTTCACATGGAACCCAAAGCAGCCAGTTGCTGCCCATGCCATCACCCATGACTCAAATAATTTCAACTCTTGTTTCATAGTCCAGGCTATCATAGTCCTCCCTAATAGCAACAGCTCTTCTGAATTCAGAAGGTGGGAATTATCTACCAGTACAAACTGGACACAAGGCAACCACCTGGTCTTAACTTCAGATAATACTGAATCATTATTATTATTACTTATTACTTATGTTTATGTGGTAGATATCAGCTGATGGTCCTAACTAGCCTTTTACACAATGCATGTATGTACATAAAAAACTGAAAAATTTGTGAAATAAAAATATCTGAAACACTTTTTTAGCAAACAAATTTCGAAGTTATGAACTACTAAAAGATAGGCTGTGGTGAGCGATGGTTCTGTGGCAAAAGGTAGTAGATGAGGGGATGGGTGGAAGGGGGGGGGGGAGAGAAATCTTAAATTTAGCCCTGGTAGTTGTCTGGTCCCCAGTTGATATTGATAAGCCTGTTTCCACCTTCTGAGATCTGTGAGGCTACTTTTGTATGAGAGGACTCTAATAGTGTGGACTGTGAAGCTTGTGTTGAAACTGTTGGTACTATGAGTGATGGCATGATAAGATACAGGGTGGTCAGGGTTCTCAGTGAATACCGATTGTCTGTCTCTGTTCATTCTGATGGTCCAGGATTCATGGTCAGACCTATGTAGGAGGCTGGGCAATGGTTACAGGTGAGTTGACAAATAAGATGGGAGAATATACAAGTGGCAAGACCTGTGATGGGGAAGCTTTCCCCAGTTATGGGGTTGGTGAAGGTGTTGGAAGGCAGTTGCATATTACATAATTTGCAGCAAAATATGTTGCAATAAAAACAACCTTAGTGCTGTCTTGCAGGCTGGGGGGTCCTGTGTTTATAGACCAAGAGTTGGTTGAGGTTTGGAGGTATACTGAACCAGATTCTAGGTGGGTGAGGGAGGATCTTTTGAAGGAGGGTCTTCATTTCAGGACAGACTCAAAGGAAGTTGTCAACTTGTCACAGGGCTCGGATTCCAAACCTCAGAAGTATTGGGAGACCAAAACAGGACTGTGGGTGATTTTAAGGAGTTGTGGACATTTGATAGGTTGAGCAGATTGTAATGTGGCCCATGAAACTTGTTTATGAACTAAATCTGGTGGGTAATTGTGGGATATCAGGGCTTTGTAGATGTTGCTAGAATACTGTTAGAGGGCCTGTTCATTGGAACATATGTAACTTCCCTGAATACCCAAGCTATAAGGGAGGGAGCGTTTAACAAGATGAGGATGTCAGCTACCATAATTAAAGTACTGTTGTAAGTAGGTGGGTTTGATATGGACAGATGAGTTGATGTAGCCATTCATGACAGTTAGGTCAACATCCAGGAAAGTTGCATGTGTGTGGGAGTTAGTCCATGTGAATTTTAGAGTTCTGGTAGTACTGAGTTTATTGAGGAAACTGAGTAGGTTGTCTTCCCCATGGGTCCAGATCATGAAAATGTCATCAATGAATCTTACCCATAAAAGGGGTTTCAGATGGAATCCAACTAAGAATAACTGTTCCAGGTGGCCTAAGTAGAGGTTAGTATACAAGGGAGCAATACGGGTGCCCATGGCTCTGCTGCTAACTTGGTGGTAAATTTTACCATCGAATGAGAAAAAGTTATTGTTCAGTATTAGCTTGGACAGGGTGATTAGGAAGGAACTGGTAGGAAGGCTACTGGGGGAACATTGGTGTAGAAAATATTCCAGGGTGCTGAGACCATGACAGTAGGAAATGTTGGTATATAGGGAGGTCACATCAATCGTTACAAGGAAGGCGTCAGGGGGAAGAAGTATGAGCACAGTAAAGTGTCAGGAGTCTTTGATGTGGGAGGAAAGTTGGCTAACAATGGGCTGTAGATGTTGGTCCACCAGGGTGGTGATCTGCTCAGTTGGTGAATCATATTGTTAGGGTCGAAGCGCGATATCGGGGTTGGTATCGGCTTGTACACCTAAACTTGAAGTCATCCAAAATGTTATCAAAAGTTCGGAAAAAGTTCTATAACCGTGAAAAACCTTGTAGAATGCTAACTGTAATGATTACAACGGCCGCCACTTACAGATTAACCTCCTGTAAGAAAGGTACTAAGTTAGAAATGAAAGTCTAAGTCCGGATCACTGGAGAATATATTCTTAAAAATTTTCACAGAATTTACAAAAAGTCACAGTTAGCAATGGCAATCGGATGAAAATCATTTGCGGAAGATCACAAGTCATGAAACAGAACAGACCGCACCACTCCGAATGAAATTGAAAGTTAAAGTTCACATCGATGAACACCTGCCGGAAAGTTTCAGATTTCAATGAGTTTCCCATCCTGTTAGTAATGGCGTCTGTCAGCTATGCTGCCCGAATTCCCACTTCCCATCAGCCACCGCGAGCCGCCTCGCTCAAACCCAATAACACACGAGTTGCATGTATACTCTACGAGATGTTCTGATCAACTGCCTCAAGATCCTCCCCGGGCTAACTTTTATCAAAAAGGCCTACTGAACTAGACAACAGTCTATCTGGAAAAAGAATCTGTTAACTACAAACTACCAGAAAATCACAAGATGAAGAGCGTAATGAGACAAGTGTAGTGATGCGGTTGGTTATGGTTTTAAAGCTTCCAGAACGGTGTAAATGAATTTTGAAAGTTGGTTAATATAAAAGCACATTTGTTTAAAGTACGTATTGCGATACGTCACCATACGTCACATCCGAAATACGGATTTGCAAAATTTTAAAATATCAAGTTAATACTATTTTCAAAGTATTTTCAAAGCCTTCGCTGAGTTCAGTGGTGTAAAAATCTTTTAAATCGGTTAAGGATATCAAAAGTTATTTAATTTCTAAAATTTACTGGTTTCCTGGATGGTGCAACAAATAATTCACTTTTTATTTAAAGTCGGTTGTGGCCTGAAACTAATTTTAAATCATACCTTTATTTAATTTAAGTACTTTAGAAAAGTTTTTAGTTCGTGAAATATGTTCGTCAGAGAGAAATCAAAATTACAAGTCGGTTTCTATGACGTCATTAAAAAGTGGATTTTTATTTATTCATATCTACTGTTTATTAGTTGGAAACTTAAAGAATATTGACTGGCCGGTCATTTTTCTTGGTTAAATCTACTTTGAAACCTCTGAAATTACTTAGATGTGCTGCAATTAATCATTGAACTCCATCCATGTGGATATGTTAAAAAATAATATTTACTGCTTTAAATTAGTCTGGAACTGTGAGTTATTGGTGAATTTAGTATCAAATGGTGAAATTATTGTTATTAAAGTGCTTTACAGTGGTCAATTATGTGGAATATTAGTGAGATGGTTGTTTAACCAAATCTGTTTACTTTACTTCAGGATTATTATGGATTACGCTCATTTAGGTAAGTTTATGGTTTATATTGTATTAGAAACTTCTTATTTATGGTTGCTATGTGTTGTTTATCTACTTTTCTGAACTTAAAATGTTGTTATCTCGATCTCAAACTGTGGTATCATGTACTGAATGTTAACCTCAAACTTCGCCGGATTTTAACTGAATATCGAAAATAGAGAGTAAGGTAGCTTACAATATGCAGCAACTATGGGGCATCCTGGGTTGCCAGGATAATGAACTTTAGGAAGTAGGTATAGCTTTTTTGGAGTGAGACACATTGAGGAGTGAGGCCTTGGAGGGGTCTGTATATAATCTTTTACTCTTTCATTGACTGCAGGTGTGGAATCATGGTTAAGGGGGTTACCGCCTAGACTGAGCAGTCTAGGTAGTGACAGTCAGCTGTGACAGCTAGAAGACTCCTGAAACCTGATGAAGACAGCAGAGCTAGCTGTCCAAACATTGCATTTATACAACACCATCCAGCTGGACACCCGAGAGTATTTCATTATAATTTGTTAATGACTGGCGTGAAAGTGAAAACTTGGTTAGTTACGGCTGATGGAAGCTAGCCTCTGTGAAGGAACTCACTTTCAGTGATGAAAATGAAAGGTAGAGGGTTGGTATTGTTAGAAATTGTGACAAATGCGACTGGAAAACACAAAGAAGTTTTAAGGAAATATCGTCTGAACACGCTGTGGTATATCCAATGAGAATATACCGGTGAACGAGATTAGGTTGCGAAAGTTGAGGGATGATTGGAATTGATGGCACTGGCTACAGAGTTATTGGAAATAAAACAGAAATTTGTGAGAAGAGCCTAAAATCAGTTAGCAACCCAACAAAGGGATGAATCATTTTGGAGAAGTGTGAAATAGTTCGTAGACAGAAATATGGGGGAAAATATAAGTCAAGACACATGTGTGGGCCGTTAGAGATAGCTTCATATAATTGTAAGCCAGGCACAAGTTTTTGGTAAAATGTGCCTTAAGATTGCAGTTAATACAGTATTGAGGTGAATTATTACACAGAGCATGAAAAAGTTAGTTCACAGAAGAGCAGGAAAAACTGAATAGTTCCACAAAAGGGTTATGTGTTTGGAAAAGTAAATATTTGAACCGAGAATATAAAAGTTTTGACAACGGGTTATCTTGGTCAAACAAAACACAGTACAAAGCAAGAGAAACAGAAAGGAAACTACAGATAAAAGAAAGATAGCTAACAATGGAAAACAAAGTAAAGCTGGTTATGGCCATGTGGGTTATTAGGAAATAAAGGTGACATGTTCCTAGGTATAGGTTTATTATATATTTTTTTGGTTTATGCCTTTATACCCCCACAGCAACCTTACAGAGTGCTCTTATATTATCAATTATGTGACTAATTTATGACCTGATTTCATGTACCTAACTAATTGTGCAGAAGTGCACCTTTCCCACTCCCATAGCTAAATCTTTTTCTTCCTGTCTTGTACACTCACTCCTCTATACCTGAAGACATATTGTACCTAACCTACTTCGGTATTTGCATGAGGCTCTTCCCTGCTTGATTTGCAGGTCAAACCCCTTTCTCCCAAAAATTTCCAAATTGTCTGATATTTTCATTCTGCTTTCCATATTCATATATTATGACATATTTCCAGCTCCCTATCAGTCTGTGACTTATCCTTCAGCACTCCCTATTTTAAATCTTTCTAACTCCAAAAAAATGTGACACTGATATGGGAGAGCCTTTACATGTTTTCTCTCATCACTGCATTTGCTCACTGTAATCATTTCTCACCCCTTGACGGTGAAGTCTCTACACTAATGTTCTACAGCAAATGCCTGCTGCTTATCTCTACACCTACAGTTACATTTGCTCATCAGTTTCTCAACTTCCTAACTCTGCCAACAAGTCAGACCTCAGCAAAAATAGACTCAGTTGTCTGCCTCATTCTCGTAAACCTTTTTTCCATTTGCAATTTCCCAACCATCTCTGTTTTCCTCTCTTTGCAGCCTATCCATCTTTTTCCTAACATATTCCAGTTTTGGCTTAAAGGCAATTAATAAATACTTATCTGCTATTTAATTCCTTTCTATTTTTAAGACAATGTTTGCAGAAACGTGGGAGAGCCTCCCAAATTTCCTCGTCTCCCACATTCAAAATAAACCACTTCTCACACATTTCACAAAAAGTTCCTACTTTCACTCAGCTGTAGACAAAATTTACAAAACTAAGCACAGAAAGTGTTTGAGGTAAATTTGCAAAAACATCTGTAATAATGCACAACACAAGTAATTTTAAGTTAAAATTGTTAAAAAATGATTATTAAATTAAACTTTAAAATTACACAATGTACCAAAAGTATGAAAACTCTGATGATATTTGCATGTGCTATTGAAAATAAAAAATTAATCATAGAATTCAAAATGTATACATAACCCTTGGCACACTAGATTAACAGATTTATAGATTTATCTACTTAAGAAAATGTATGATATTTTGTTATTTAAAGTATTCCAACATACAAAACTAAGTTTTATGTACAATAAACTATAAATTACAAGCACACCAATGACCAGATATGTGCACATATTGAAATTATAACTTGTTAGATACTCTTAATATATTCTTAGTAGAGTCAAAATTTCTAATTCAGTAGAATAAATTCTAGATGTAACTATGTTCCTGGATCTTTTAACATCTCGGAGGTGATTGAGCTTTCATACATTTCCCTATGACTGGATTTAAATAAAAATAAAATAACACACATAAACATTTCAGCTGACACTTTTGGGTCAGCAATATTTATTTTTACAGACGTCTATTGTTTTCTTAAGACTGTAATGGAGTTCGCTTTATAGGCAGGTGAAAACGTGAAGGAGGGAATGATCAGTTTGGGCATGACACATAAAGTACATGACATGATCAGGTATAGAAGAGAATATTGTAATCATATTAGTGATAGTTACAAAGCTGTACGAATTTTCTAAAGAGAGTTATGCAGACTATTAGAATCAGATCAAAGGAGCTTCAAGGTGTCATGTGATGCAATAGGCAATGAACTCATAGAGGAATGAAAGAAGAGTAGTCAACAAATTCATATACAAGTACTAAAGTAATGAATCTCAGTTTAGAAGACCAAAAGAAGATTAGAAACAGAGTTTCAAGTAAATATAATGACACCGAGCATGGTGGGTGAACGGTTATCGTTTCGGCCTTGCATTTGGGAGGACGTGGGTTCGAATCCCCGTCTGGGCATCCAGATTTTGGTTTTCCATGGTTTCCCCAGATCACTACAGGCAAATGCCAGGATGCTTCCTTCAAAAAGGCCATGGCCAAATTCTCCTTCCCGTTCCTTGTCCCCAGTCCCATCCCGCCTCTAATGACCTTAGCCGTTGAAGTTTTGACTTTCAAGACAGTTTTTCATTAAAGAAGAAAATGACAAATCTTGAATAAAATAGAGACATAAATGAATTTTACATTAAATTAAAGAGCTTTATTTGGAAATAAGATGATAGTAATTTGAGATCATTAGGTTGAACAGAAATATTTTAAAAATAATTTCAAAACAAAAGTCTTGAGCACATGGGGTGGAATAAACCCACAAGACAACATAAACAGACAATGGAATAAAGACAAACAAAGATAAATCTAAAGTATGTGAAATTTCAGGTAGGTACCCAGTTTCAATGAAAGTGCATTTGTTTTAAGTAAGTTTGATATAAGTTTCAATTAAAAGAGAATTTTGAAGAATTAAATGGAAATTAATAATGGCAGACAAGGAATGTGAAAAATTTCTAGAGATGATATCTCTTTAAATCACTCATTAGACTCAGTGGAAAAGTCCATCAGGTTGGCATAAATGTGACGTCTCCCTATATAAGGAACACAATAATGCCATTTGGTCGCTTAGTTTTCAACGTGTGACAGGGAGAAAATCTGTTAGTATGTTCGTTCGGTTAGGAGCAATGGTGATTTGTTGGCTAATCATGTGTAGTTGAACTTTGAAGATTTATATCTGATTTGGGTTTATTTTTGAATTGGAACTTTATAAAACGAATTTTATTTCTGGTACTAAATTTATCAGATATGAGAATTTTACGTGTAGAAGAGGGCCTCAGGTGAAGATGGTTATCACAGTATGTGATTGGTGTGTGTATGTTTTTTCCCTCAGCATTAATCTGAAATCTTTTGGACAAAAGTCAATAGGGATGTAACTGAGCTCCTGTTCCGCAAGTCTGGAGCTTTCACTTGAAATCCTACCTCAGCGTCTGCACCCGCAATTTTTATTGTGGATGTATAACGGTGGTTTTGTTTACATTGCAATATATATTATTCTTTTCTCTTTATGTGATACTGAGCCCAACAGTACTTAGCTAACAACAATGTGATTGTTTTTATTAATTTTTTATGATCTTGCAATAAAAGTAACAATAAACTGAACGATGTTATTACCTAAGCAATGAAATTATAAGTTTGAACTTGTATGTGAAGTAAAGTGACCTATTCACGTTCCAACTAATAGGACATCTGTGCAGAATTACCATTGGATGAGCTCACCTATTCACATTCCATTTAATTCTTCAAACTTCTCTTTAATTGAAACTTATACCAAATTTACTTAAAACAAGCAGTCCTTTCCACTCATACTTTCTCATTCACACCAATGTCCTTATTGCACATTCGTAGGGTGTTTCCTCCAATCATGAACCAATGCCATAGCTTTTTGGAAGACAAGGTGGTATTTGTTTTGGTGACAGAACATCCAACACCTCCTACATTTAGTCTTGCAACCCCTTTCACAGCCCATCAAGATTCCTTTATTGGAAAATCGGATCATTGTAGGTCCTACAAGTTGGATTGTGAATGGGCCTCTTGAGCGATGGAAAGGCAGGTGGCAGGCATGGAGATGTGTAGCGTTGTTTCCTTGTGATTGACGCTTGAATTAGTCAAGCCACAAACTCCGCAAAGTTAATATGACAAAGGTTGTTTTTTGAAGCCTGCATTGTTATGTAAATAATTTAATTTATTTGTGAAATCATCTCCCACTGTTTGTTGTTAAAAGATGAGTCTAAAAATAAATGAATATGGCAGTATTTTATGGAAACAGAATACCCTTATGAAAAAATGTAGATTTAAGGAGAAAAAATATATTTATTTGGCTTATTTTTGACAAAATATTAAAATCTAAATAATTATAAAAATTTTTTTCCACCCTTGCATGTACTTCCACAAAACAACCACATCTGCAGATGTCAAGGACTGAACATCCGCATCCACAAATATGACTTTCTTTGCAACCCTAATAGGGAATATTAATTCTGATTCCAGAGCAGAACTTTTAAACAATAAAATCCAGAATTGAAGATTATTTTTGTTTACTGAACTTTCATTTAATTTCACCCTTCATTTAATTGTTCTACAGTAAGATAAAGGTTAAACTGGTTAAATAGATAACAAATTGCTGATAAAGAATATCGAAACACCCATGAACAATGTATTTGGTATATAGAATATTGGCAAATCCATATATTCCTTTACAAAAACAATAAATATAGAAAGTCTAGGGCATTGAATAATGTAAGAATTTCATTATGAATCATGAATATATTACAGAATTTAAGACATGTATTAATGGAAATATTTCTTTTGCTTACTAAAATGTATCATTTTAATAACAGAAGAGAAACCTGTCTATGATGACTCTGGTCAAGATTGCTACCTTGATATCTGCAAGGCTCTTGAAGTTATGCCCTCCTCAAAATTTGTACAGTCTCTTCTCACTGATAGAGTAAACTTCAGAGTGAGTAATTTAATACAGTATTATTCTAGATGTATACATAGATTGTGTGAACTTCAATTTCCATTAGCATTATTTTCTTGGTGCATTATTCAGGTCGAGCTACATATCCAGTGACAGGAACAGCATGATGGCTGAAACAATACAATATAGTAAATAAAAGTGGTTCTTCCTCAAGATTCAAGAAGACATTTATTTCTCACCTTTTTTCTTTTCAGCTGCAGAGAGCAGTTTAAATTAACTTCTGCAAAATTACATCGAGAAAATATGTTGTTTTAATAATCCAAAAAATATTTACATTGCAGAGCTCTTATCATATTTAAAATATTTCCACACATACTAAAATATATTTTTAGCATATTAAACACTCAAAATTTTGATGAAGAAAAAGCTCGTACGAAGTGAGTTATAATTACAGTATTATGGATTAAATCCTCGATCGGTACGAGCAATTGCTGAGTCACTATATAATAATAAGACAGTAACAGAAGTTGACTTAGAAGGCAACTGGCTAACACGAGATGCTGCTTTCCATATTGGTGAAATGCTAAAGAGGAGTTATACGATAAGGCGACTAAACTTATGTGGCTGTAGGTGAGATTTTGTTACAATCACTAAATCATGGAGTACATAAATTTTTACATTATGAAACAAATATTTACAATTACATCAGATCAAATAAAAAGATTGATTAAATGGAAACATAACAGAAATTAATCTTCACTTACAGAATTGGTGCGGAAGGAGCTCAGAGACTATGTGAAGGATTGTCTTCGACAGCAACATTACTTGAGCTTAACTTGAGTTGGAATGATCTTCATGATGAAGGCATGACTGAGTTGAGTGTTGGACTGATGGCAAACACAAGCATCAGTCAACTTAATCTTAGTCACAATAAATTGGGAAATGCATCTGGATTTGCTTTAGGAACTGTCATGGCCAACAACACTTCTATAACAGAATTGGATGTATCTTGGAATGAATTGTTTCCAAAAGCAGGTATTACAATTAATCATTTATTAATTAATAAAAAAGTTATTAGAATTTAAGTGGAAAGGACAGTTAAAATACACCCAACAGTCGCCAAAGTTGAAGGGAGGAGGGCAGCAACAACATGAAACAACACACAAACAAAGAAAATACAATATTTCGGGTGAAAACCCCTTTTTCAAGTTAACAGAAGTTGGTGGCTGAGCTTGCGCAAGACTTGCATTCGACGCAGCCACTCATAGAAAACAATAGACCATCAGAGGTTGTGGGTAGGAGCAACAATAATATAACCGCAAGTATGAGAAAGATTAAAATTGTTGAAAAAATAATAGTAATAAAAAAAATAAAAATATAATTGAAAAATATATGAATCTATTGTGTTGGCCAGTGATGGGTGTATAGGGTGAGGATGGAAGTTATTAATGGAAATTAAGGCCTGGGGGATGTCTAGTCTGCAGGATGTGTTGATATGCCACCTGTGCAGTTCAGATTGGGAGGTAGTGTCTGGAAGTACTCTAATGGCTCTGACTGTGAAGCAGTTATTAAGGTCATGGGTGTTGTGAATACTGGCATGTTGAGCAACAGGAAGGTCCAGATTTTTGTAGTGAACTGTTTGTCTGTGACCATTCATTCTGATGGATAATGAGTTTGAGGTCAGGCCAATGTAGGAACTTGGACAGTGGAGGCAGGTGAGCTGGTAAATGAGATGGGTGGTTTTACAAGTGCCATGACCTATTATGGGTTAGGTTTCACCAGTAATAGGGTTGCTAAAGGTAGTGGTAGATGGAAGCATACCACAAGTTTTGCAATGGGATCTCTTACAAGGGAAGGATCCAAACTATCAGTCTTTCAAAGGGTCTCTCCACCCCTAAATTTGATCAGATTACTCTTATTAAGGACTCCCTTTCATTCTGCCGTACACTCAACTGGCAGTATTATTTCAATACTAAAGGCATGGGAGACAGCCGATGTGATAACCTGGAACCCAGCCTCCAACAATTCCTACCTCCATCCCAGTTAGATACCCTCCCTCAAAACCATCCCCTACTCCTATTCCAGGAATTCCTCATGTCAATCCTTTCTTCCTAATTTCAATCCCCCACTCCAACAACCTGACCTGTACTGAAATGCAGGTGATGAGTGAACTTTCAAAAAATAAAAACATCATAATCCTCCGATCTGATAAGGGCTCAACCACAGTTGTCATGGATCAAAGCGACTACACAGCTAAAGCCCTCAGGCAGCTCTCTGACACCTCCACTTATTTACCTCATACCACTGACCCTATTAATTCAATCTGCACAGAAATCCACTCTTTCCTCAGTCTCAAAGGTCCCTTACAGGGTCTTTCACACCATTCCATTTGCCTTCTGACTCCTAAGACCCCCCGGAGCCCCTCCCTGTATCATCTGCCCAAGATACATAAGGTGAGCAATCCTTGCCATCCTATAGTTGCTGACTTTGGGTCTCCCACAGAACACATTTCTGCATTCGTTGACCAGCACCTACAACCTTTCATACAGGTCCTTCCATCCTATGTCACAGACACTCCCCACTTTTTAGAGGGTCTGTCATATGTCCCTACACCCCTACCAACAGATTGCTTCCTGGTCACTATTGATGTATCATCACTCTACACCAACATCCCTCATGGCCAGGGCCTCACTGCCATAGAGCATTACCTCAACAGTCGCCCCCCGAACACCTTCCCTACTTACATTTCCTCACTTCTTTGGCTCAATTCATCCTTACCAAAAATTTCTTTTCCTTCCAGTCTCAGGTTTACCATAACATTCGAGACACTGCTATGGGCACTTGAATGGCACCTACCTATGCCAACCTTTTCATGGGCAGACTAGAGGAATGCTGTAATTGAAGGCTTCCGCGGCCAGAGTCAGTTCTTGGCTATCTGGGTGGCTTCGCGTCATGTTTCTTGAAACCAACATTTCGACCCTCATTCTGGGGTCTTCTTCCAGGGTCAAAACGTCAGTTTCAAGAAATATGATGCGGCGCCACCCAGATAGCCAAGAATCAACTAGAGGAATGTTTTCTTCCCAAAGGTTACCCGACAATCCATCATGTAATTCAGGTATATACATGACATATTTATGAAATGGACCCATGGTGAAAACCTCCTTCTTGACTTCTTGTACTCACTGAATAACTTCTCCTCCTTAAACATCACCTGGTCCTACTCGTAGACTGACATCGCTTTTCTAGATGTGAACATCTCTTCACAGAATGGTCACTTACACACCCCTGTCCACATAAAACCCACTAACCTACAACAATACCTCCACTGTGATAGCTGCCATCCATATCATACAAAACGTTCCATTCCATACAGCCTAGCCATTCTAGGCAAACATATCTGCTGTGATCATGAGTCCTTTACTCTCTACACCAAGAAACTGACCCAAGCACTCATAAACTGCAGTTATCCTCCAGAATTAGTCCAAAAACAACTATCAAGAGTCAGGGACTATCCCCCACACCGACACAAACAACCTAAAGCCAACCAGAACCCTATTTTTCTCAACCAGTTTTTCCCTGGCCTGGAATCGCTAAACTAAATTCTTTGTTTGGGCTATTCCTTTCATAGATCATTTCCTTAAATGCACCGCATTCTTCCCACCACACCCTGAGTCGCCTTCAGCAGACTGCCTAATCTAAAAAACCTTCTTGTACGTAAATGTCAACCCTCTGATGCTCCTCAACCACCGTTCGGATCCTTCCCTTGTAAGAGACCCCGTAGCAAAACTTGCGGTATGCATCCACCTACCACTACCTATAGCAACCCTACCACTGGTGAAACCTACCCCATAATAGGTCATGCCACTTGTACAACAACCCTTCTCATTTACCAGCTCACCTGCCTCCACTGTCCAAGTTTCTACATTGGCCTGACCTCAAACTCATTATCCCTCAGAATAAATGGTCACAGACAAACAGTTTACTACCAAAATCTGGACCTTCCTGTTGCTCACCATGCCAGTATTCACAAAACCCACGACCTTAATAATTTCTTCACAGTCAGAGCCATTTGAGTAATTCCAGGCACTACCTCCCAATCTGAACTCCGCAAGTGGGAATTGGCTTATCAACATATCCTGCAGACTAGACATCCCTCAGGCCGTAATTTCCATTAATATCTTCCATCCTCACCCTATACACCCATCACTGGCCAACACAATAGATTCATGTATTTTTCAAAAAATTTCTATTACATTTTTATTTATTTATTTATATGTTTTATTACTATTATTTTTTCAACCACTTCAATTTTTCTCATACTCATGGTTATATTATCGTTGCTCCCCCCACTACCTCCGATGGTCTATTGCATTCTATGAGTGGCTGCGTTGAATGCAAGTCTTGCGGAAGCCTAGCCACCTACCTCTGTTATCTTGAAAAAGGGGTTTTCACCTGAAATATTGTATTTTCTTTGTTTGTGTGTTGTTTTGTGTTGCTGCTGCTCTCCTCCCTTCAACTTTGGTGAGTGTTAGGTGTATTTTACCTGCCCTTTCCATGTAAATATTGCCTCACAGCATTTCTTTCCTTTCATTGTTACCTATAAAGTTATTGGAATCATTTTGGAAAGATTTAAATTATTTCCAATCCAAATTTGATGGTGTTTTTTGCATTTTCCTTAATTTTATGTGATGGGATAGAGGATATAATAATATTAATAAGGAGATTTGCCTAATTAATCACCATGAATGAATAAATTATTTGAAAAGAATGTATGGGTGAGTATGTTTACCTGTTCCCTTACCTGCAAATGAACCCACTGTTGTTGATAATTTTTTATTTTATTTGTAAAAAATGAGTAATTTAATAATGTGACTTGTTGTAGGACTGACAGCATTCTTGAAAACTGTTATTGCTCCTATAGAGAGATTTAACTTTTCTTGGAATGGACTGAATAATGATGCTGGGAAACCATTGAGAATATTTCTTTCCAAGAGCAATACATTACGGTATTTTGATGTTAGTAATAACAGGTCAGTTCTTAACAAGAACTTCATTAATCAGCTTTACTTTAAATTGGCTTCAGTTAGAGCATATAAGTATTACTCTTGGTTTAGTGACTTCATGTTTTTGATTCCCTTTTATTATACAGGGTGATTCAGGAGGAATGGTAAATATTGAACAAGGTGATAGTATGAACAATATCAAAAAGTTTTTCTATAACCATGTGTCTGGTTACCATTCAGATATGGGTGCCGGAATGTTATGCATAAAATAAACCCGAGGAAATGATCAAGAGAACACAAATAACTTATTGAAGTACTTTATTCATGTAAAAACACACAGATATTTTACAAAAATTTAAATTAACTGTTCAAAAATCTCACTGTCGACTTCCGTACACATTGTAGCTCTCTTTGCAACAGTACGTGTAGCTATTCTCGGTATGTCTTGGTGAGGGTAGCAGTGTTTAAAATATGAGTGAATACTTCATCTCTTGTGTTTACTTTTTCTTTGTACACTTCGTTTTTCAACGATCCTCATACACAAAAATCTAATGAGGTAAGGTCCTGTGAACGTGACCGGACCAGCACCGCCAATCCATCGGTCAGGCAATGTTAGATTTAGATAATTGGTCACGTGATGGGAATAATGTGTAGGGGCTCCATCATTCTGAAAGAACATGCCCAGTCTTGTAACCAAAGGTTTTTCTTTCAACAAGTGTGGCAACTGTGTCCAAATATGTGAGCCTTGTAAGATGATTTCGGTAAGAAAACATGCCCAATTAACTAATTGTCAATGAGCCTGCACCACACATTTACTGAGAGGCAATGTTGAGAATATGTCTAAAAGGGGCATTTGGATCTTTGTTGGACCATCGACGTGAGTTGCGGGAGATGTTGATGACATTATGTGTAGCTTCATCAGTGAATACTACGAATGGAATTAATCAACTATTAACAATTAACCATCAACAAATTCCAATTGTCGAGCTTCTTCACCAGTCTGAAGGTATTGCACCTGTTGATGATGGAAAGGATACATGCCATGTTGATGTAATGTTTGCCGCACTCTTGTTTGTCTAACGTCAATACGTGTTGCAATTCTTCGTGTGCATTGGAACTGTATGTGTTGACTTCAAGCATCAATAAAGTCCTTAAATTTGTGGATTCAATGGTGGGTTTTTCAAACATTTAATTTAAACTGTTGTACAATATGCATGTGTTTTTGCATGAATAAAGTACTTCAGTTATTTATGTGCTCCTGATCATATTGGCGATGAGGCATGGAAAGATATTGCAATAGGTATGAAAAGTAGTGCATGGAAGGGAAAAGATGACCATGGCCACAAGCTGCCACTCGATTTCAGGCACAAGGGTGTGGGAAGATTCTCTTTTTTAGGTAAGGGTGTCAGGGATTGGAATGAGTTACCAAGAGAAATGATGAATAATTTACCAAAAACTTTGAAAGAATTTAAAGATAAAATTTGTAGAGGGCAAATGTAGGTAGGTGCAGGATAGGGGGAAGATGGGTGTGTAGGGAAATTGCCACCGGAGCCTGTGCTCAATTGCAATTAAATTAAATATTCTTAGATTTATTTTATGCATAACATTCCAGCACCTGTATGTCCAAAATGAATGGAAATCGGACATATGCTTAAATGAACTTTTTTACTGAATATTGTTCATACTGCCACATCCTGCAATATTTACCATTCCTCCTGAATCAACCTGTATGTTGAGTGGGGTTATCATATGATTAAAAAATGTTATGAATAAATTAAATTGTTCTTTCAAAACAGAAAATAATGTTCTTTTCTGATTAATTATGACTGCCACTTCCACACAGGAGGAAATAGTAAAATAATGTTCACTTTAGGTATCAACCACTACTAAATAGCAAGAATGATTGTTAAAATTCAATGTTCGTTTTTAAAAAATCATTGTTTAGACTTCACCGTTTCACATATTCACCACACCCTCCCTCCCTTATTTTCTCCTGTTGATGAAGGGCCAATATTCATTGTTTCTCCTGTGTTTTGTGCTTATTTATGTGTTCACCCCATGATACCATCATCTAAGGTAAGTGGTGGTTCATTTCGCTATCCCTTTTTTTGTAAATGCATTTGCTAATTAGCTCCTATTATTTCTGGTAACTGTATATATATATGATCTGGCCACATGGAGAAAATAGCATTCTGAATTTTCTGAACAATCTTAATATCTTTAATAACTTCGATGAATTTCACATGGACCAACTACCACATGCAGGCCAATAATAATAATAATTGACAAAACTGCAATAAAGCACCTGCTCCGGTGGCAATCTGCCAACAAACCCATCTTTCTCCTTTCCTCTTCCAACCTACTTTTGCCCTCTACTAATTATTACTTTAAATTCTTTCTGTATTTCTGGTTAAAAATTCATCACTTCTCTTCGCAATTTATTCCAGTCCCATTAAACCCTTTCCTACTAAAGAAAATTTTCCCACACCTTTATGCTTGAAATCAAGTAGCCAGTTTATGGTAATGGTCAACCTTAATCTTCCAAGCACCTCTCTTAATTTTCCCACCAATATCTTTCTATGCTTCATCTCCAGTATAGGCCTTGTACACTCCCATGACTCTCTTCACCCTCCTTCTATCCTCCAATGAATCCCACTCCAGCTCCTTTATCATATTAGTTACTGATTTCCAAAGACAAATCTGGAAGCCCTCCTCTGCACCCCCTCCAACTCCTGTTTTTGACACCCAAAATTTGGGTCCCAAACTACGCCACCATATCCCAGCAGTGTTCTGACCAAAGTTTTGTACCCCAATTCCCTTACTTCTCTAGTGTATCCCCTCATCATTCTTTCCAACAGGTGAAGGATTTTGATCTCTTTCCCTATTACCTGTCCAATGTGTCCTGCCCATTCAACTATCAAATGTTATGCCAAGGTATTCACATTTCGAGTCTTCAATAAGTAACTCTTTCCCCACTTTATAATCATAATCAATCTTTTGCTTTTTATCTGCGTACCTAATAAGCTGGCTCTTCTTTGCATTTATTTTCATCCCATGTTGATTCACCCAGCTAGTTATTCTATCTAGATCACCCTGCAGCTGTTTACAGTCTTCTATTGTTTTGATCCTTTTATATAACATTATGTCATCTGCAAACAATCTAACTTCTGACAGTAAACCATTAACACAATTATTTATTAGAATAACAATGGTCCCAATTCGCTACCCTGTGGGACTCCTATGTTCACTCCTACTTCTTTTGATACTGCATTTCCCAACCCTAACTTTCTGCCTTTTAAGAATTCTTCTACCCAGCAAATCATATTTTCATCAACTCCAATAGTTTTTACCTTATTTAGCACCATTTTATGGCTCACTCTGTCAAAGTCCTTTGAAAGATCTAGTGCTACACTATCAACTTGAACTCCCCTGTCCATTATATCAGAAATATCTTGCATGTAGCCTACTAACTGAGATTCGCATGGATATCCTTATATAAAGTCATGTTACCGACTGGAAAACCACGTACACTCCTCACAGACACTTCCAATATGGCTGCATATTAATCTCTCCATTAATTTACCTACCACTGCTGTCAAGTTGATTGGCCTATAGTTATTGACCCTGTTTGTCACCCCTCCTTTATGGACCGGTACTACTATCACACTTCTACAGTCATCTGTACTCAATTTAAATAATATTTCTAGGTAAGGATCAATGTCCCATCCTACTATCTTTAAGATATCTGTAGTAATATTATCAACACCGGCCCCTTTAAGCTTTTTAGATTCCTTAGTTCCTTCATGATATCTAAATATTTAATTTCAAATTTTCTAATCTTCTCATCTTGTCAGGCCAAGATGTTACTAGGGTTATGCAACACTTTCACCTAAACTGTGAACAATTAAGTTCATGACCATGTGTAGTCTTCTGGATCCTATAATATTAAATAGATTGGCCGCTACGCATTCGTATTAAACCCCAAATGTGAAGGGTACTTGAAATAAAGTTACTTGACACAGTTTCAGAGTAACAGAGTAACACAATACATTACTTATTCTTGAAAATAGTTCATTCGTATATTCTCGGTACCAGATACGTGAATAAAGCATCGAACAACAGTTTCTTTGAAGATTACAGGATAAGCACAATCCTACAAGAAGACTAACACTCATTGAGTCCCCCTAACATTAGTGAGTATTGCGGCATGTTGGAATTTGCCAAAACCGCTACCGCATGGAAGAATTTGCTCCGCGGAGTTGCTCGATCACTTTCCGGCGGAAGAATGAGACCAGTGTGAGACAATATGTACTTGCTGCAAGATCTTTTATAGACTTCTAAGAGCCTATGATGTCAGCAACTTTTTCTTTAATTAATATCTCCAAAAGTACTAAATAGTTTAACTTGAAATTTTTACAGGGGCTTCCTATGACCATGTTCTATCGGTTTTGATTTAATTTATTTCAAAGGGGTTTCTATAATCTTAAAATTGAAGTCATCATGTGACCAACTTAGCGGAATTTTTACGCGCTTCAGCAACAATCTATGAATTCTTTGAAAACTTAATTATTCTGACAAATGCTTATACTTTTTACTGAAACCATTATATATTCGTAATTGCTCTAATTTGGGATATCTAATGATATAAATTTCAAATTAATATTCCTTTTAGTTAAAAAGTTCATTTTTTTCTCTTAATTAAAACTGCTAATTAAATTTTGCCAAATTATTTAACTTTACTACCAAATTATCAGGAACAATGCTGACTATAGCTGGTGATAAAAGTTCAGCTGTAGCTTTACTCGATTCAAAGATATTTCAAATCTTAGATTTTTACTTTTCTGATCGCATGTTTCAAAACGTGAACAAATCGGAATATCTATTAAAATAAATGTTTCCCGATATAATAAATACACTTTAAAATGATTCAAATTATGAGTTTTAACTGTGGAAGTGAATATAGGGAAATTCAAGTTGACAATTACTCTTCTCGAAATTTTTAAGTCCAGCATAAGCAACTTTACAATCAATCCATAGAATATTTTACTACTGGGTGCTTTTGGTGAACTAAAGGATACCTAACAATCTCCAACTGTGCGGATAGGCTTGTTTTCTGATATAACCGCTGAATTATTGTCCCTAATGATCTAGTTCAGGAAATTTAGCAGCTCATTTTCTCCATGTGTCCATATCATAAATATATTATCAATGAATAAAAGCCAAATGTGGAGTTTGAGAGGGACTTCCTCCAGAAATGTCTAATACAGATAGACCATGAACAGATTAGCATAAGAGGGGGCCATGCAGATGCTCATGGTAGTGCCACAGGTTTGGTGATATATGTTGCCTTCGAAGGAGAAGTGTTTGTTATTGAGAATCAGGTGGGCCAATTTGATGAGGAAAGATGTCATATAGAGACTGTTGGGAGGGCGCTGATCCAGAAAATGTTCCATGGCCTTGAGGCTATGCCAGTGTGGAATGGGCATCAGCGTGGCCTCCTCTCTTGACAATCTTTTCATGGGCCATCTGGAACAGACATTCCTGGAGGAAGTCCCTCTCAATTCCACATTTGGCTTTGATTCATAGATGATATCTTTATGATATGGACACATGGAGACCTAATAAATTTCCTGAACCATCTCAATACCTTTAGCATGCTGAAATTCACTTGGACCTACTCCCACACCCAGGCCACATTCTTAGATATGGATTTGTCCCTCTCCAATGGCTACCTTGACTCCTCAGTCCACATCAAACCACCAACCTTCAACAGTATCTCCATTTTGACAGTTGCCACCAATACTACACCAAACATTCCCTCCCCTGTAGCCTTGGAATTCGGGGTAGTCACATATGCTTGATCCAACAGTCCCTTATGGATTATTTAAACAATATTTCACAAGCATTGATATCTCACAACTACCCTCCGGCTTTAGTGAACAAACAGCTTTCACAGGCAACATTGCAACCTACTCAGTCCATCAATCATCCCAAATCCACAAAAACCAACCACAATCCAATCTAGGTTACACAATACTACCCTGGCCTCAAATCCCTTAACAGAATCCTCAGGCAGGGATATAATTTTGTGCAAACCTGCCCAGAAATGAGATTCATTCTTCCCAAACTCCTCCCTGCCCCTCCTAGTACTTGTTTCAGCAGACCTCCTAACCTCAGCAAACTTCTAGCCTACAAACATTGTCTTCCTCGTCAGCCCCAAGGCTCTTTCCCATGCAATAGACCCTACTGCAAGATATGCAACATACACCATTCACCAACCATGTCACAGGGGAAAACTTTCCGATTATAGGACATGCCACCTGCTAAACCTCCCATGTAATTTACCGGTTAACATGCTACCACTGTCTGGCTTCATATATACGTCTGACCACAAATCCACTTTCCATAAGAATAAATGGTCACCGACAGATGGTGTTCACACAGAACCCAAAGCACCCAGTTCTGCCCATGGCATCACCCATGACTCAAATAATTTCAAATCTTGTTTCACAGTCCATGCTATCAGAGTCCTCCCTAACAGCAGCAGCTCTTCTGAACTCAGAAGGTGGGAACTGGGCACAAGGCAACCACCTGGTATAAACTTTAGATAATACCGAGTCATTTTATTTTTATTTATATTTTCCCTTATTTAATCCTGTCTCTGTCTCCATCCCCACTATCTATATTGGACCAGGTCTAACCTAAGGTGACGTTTACTTCATAGTCTTTGGTTTAAATTATTTTAATTATTATTTTTGTAATATATATTATTTTGCTCTTTCCACCTAATAGAGATTAGTTTTGATACTTATCTACACTTGGGTATTAGCTCTGAATCACCGCCCCTCTACTTGTCCTCTGTTTGAATTTACCACCACCATTTTCCTGGCCAACAGTCTTTCTTTGAGGAAGTCTCCCACATCACCCACCTCTCATAATGTTCTCCTGTTGACAAAGGGCTCATCCCGAAAATTTCTGTATCATTTGTATTTTTGTCTTTTCTGTATGTACAGTACATGCCCCATAGCCATCATCTAATGGTAAGTGGTGGCTCATTTCCCTATCCTTGAGGTTGTGGATTAGGTTAGATGTATATATATGGGTGTATGTATACTAATAAATAAAGTCGCAATGGGAAGTACAGCATATGACTTAGTGGAGAAGGAAACATTTTGGTAGCCATTGATAGTAAACAGAACAATTATATTTACAGATTAACAGGGCCACCAATTAGAGCCATTAAAACTGGATTAGCCAAAAACAAATCTGTAGAAATTCTAAAAATTGGTAACAATCCACTGTCTCAAGAAGATACAATGGCAATTTTGGGTATTGTAGCTGATCCTAGTTCAGTAGTTCAAGAAATAGATCTGGAGAATATTTGGGTTGACAAAGAATTCTTAGAGGTAAGTAAATTCCAATTTAGGTCTAAATATTTTGCCTTTCAAATTATCATATATTTTGAAACAAATACCTTTCTTACAGGTACAAGAGAGTATTCTGGAAGATAAACCAGATATCAAAATTAATATATGTGGTGTCTACAGTAATTATGAAATAAAAGGACCTGATGTGAAAAAGTTGCTGTTAGCAAGAGCAACTTTTGAAGGATTAAAACCGAAAAAAAAGAAAAAAAAGAGACATTTTGGGCAAGTTAGACAGCTTTACTTCAGATATTTTAGACTAGTTACATAAACTATATGCTGGTAATTACAGATTATCTGACTGGTATGTCCATATAGCTCTATTTCTGTTTAAATGTCTGCTGTATATTCGTAGATAATTGTCTTTAGAGTGAAGGTTCCAAGTTATTTCGATGAAAAACTCAGTGACATTTCTTTAACTGATATGTTTAGGATTATACTGTTCATTTTTATTTGCAAATTTTGTATTTTTAAAAGGAAAGTAAAATAGTTTCCTTCTCGACAGACATTTCTTGCTGAAACTAGAAGAAAAGCCCATTGGTAAGAAAAAGTTTAGAGAAGAAGTTTTAAATGAAAAAATTAAGCTAAATGAAAATCTTGTAACACAGCTGATGAAAAACTTTCAAGGGCGTAGGAAAAAAGTTGATGTAGCTGCTATGAAAGAATACTACATGATGCTATATCCTGACACAAAATTACCAGAAAAAAAGCCAAAGAAAAAGCGTGGAAAGAAAAAAAAGGGTGGTAAATCTGGGACAGAATCAGGAACAACAACAGAGACTTCAACAGCAGCACCTTCAACAGAAGCACCTTCCACAGAAGCACCTTCAACAGCAGCTACTTCAGACACTGAAGGAGCTTCAACAAGTGCAACGGATACTGAAGGAACAGAAAAATGAGACACTTATTTACTCACCATATAATTGTTTATAAGTTTTCTAATGCAATCATAAATAAAAATATAACAAAGTATTTGGTAATAACTGAAGCTAAATTATTTCAAATAAGATTTCATATCAGAAATTAGTATATCTTAAATGTAAAAGGTTAGCTCCTCAACATTTTTATTTATTATTCTTGTCTCATAGATCCCAACTGAGGAAAGATCTCTGGGTTGTGGAATGTGTTATGGTTATTTATGTACATGCAAGATGAGTAACAATCATAGTAAACAATTAATATATGTTACAAACATATATTTATTTGTAAAAAGTCATATCAGGTACAGTTAATTCTATTGAATGCATTCTTGGCAGGAGTAGGAGTTGACAGAACCTAAGCTATCTGTTTTTATTTAAATACAACTTTAATGTCTAGCAGTCAGTGACAGTTCCAGGGAGGGGAGGGGCCTAGGGGGCTGAAGCCCCCCCCCCCCGAAAGCACCAAGGTCACTCCTGAAGACATGGATTTTGGGGACCTTTTTTTTGCTCTACAGTTTTAATAAGGGTGGCAATCTGGAATAATTAGATTTCTGTCGCGGAACCCCTCCTCCCCCGAGTCAAGCCCCCCCCCCCCAAAACATCCAAAAAATCCTGGATCCGCCACTGCTAGCAGTGGAAGTTCATTAAACAGATGTGTTCCAGAATAATTGACCCCTCCCCCCTTCCCCTTTATGTTAGTGAAAATCACATTTGATTTTTGTGCAGATTATTTTTGTTTTTGTATTGAAATTGTAAACTAGGAATTAGTTACAAACAAGGTAAAACGTTTCAAGACAAAACACATGAAAGAATATATATATATATATATATATATATTGTATGCTGAAAAGTTATTTTAAAAACATTGAACTTTTTAGGGAATTGTCTAAAAGAAGTTCTTAGTTTTGCCATACATGGTGTCCTAAAAGCTCTTGTAATGAAAACTTTTTTTGTTAAGAGATTCACCAAAATTTTATGCCCTGTGAAATGACTGAATGATGATGAGTACATCTGTTTCATTAGTTCTTGATATGTTATTAGCAAAATTCTTATTGCAAAGCTGGTGCTACATAACTGTTTCACTATTAATGGGACACGTTATTGTCAACTGAATTTCTCATCTATTTGAATGTCAAGGTATTTTATACTACCTTTTTCCAAAACATTACAATTTTTATAATTATATTTATTACATTTAATGCAATGAGTTTATCAAAATTTAATTTCAATGAGTTTACTTTAAACAATATTGTTACTTCACTGAGTAGGCTACTTCATTGACATTTAATTCTATGTTACTGTTTGCTGATTTATTTAGTCAGATTAGTGTTGCCCTCAATTTCTCAAATACAATGCTCTTAATCTTATTGGATTAGTTTCAAGGAACACTGGTACATAATAAAAAGAGAAGGATTCCAAAAATAGAACCCTATAGAATGCTAAGTAACATGTTCTCCCAGTCTAATAAAGCATGTGCACTGATTTCAGAACCAAAAAGGGAGATTTTTTACTTTCAGTTCCCATACCTATGTGATGTAAACCATTTGCCTGCAGTTCTGTGTATATCATATGATTCCAATTTTGTCGGTATTAATAACTGTTAATGCAGTCTACAAAAATATAATCCATCTTGGGATGTAGATAGAATACTGTTATTAGCTTATTCCCTAATACTTCTGGTATTCAATTTTACTAGCATATTTCATGTTTAAAATCGGTCGCCAGCTTCATGTAAGATAAAAGCTTTTACACTGCAAGGTAAACAGTGAGAACATGCAGAGGCGGCCTTAGGGGATGGCCAACAAGGCAGTCGCCCAGGGCCTCCCTCTTGCAGGGGCCTCGAGTAATAACCAGAACAGAAAAAAGTTTATATTTAAAACTTTTTATTTTATCCTTAGCTATTGGTTACAACGATAAAAAAAGTTGGCTAATTCACAGTAAGGTAAATATTAATAGTAATAAGTGCCTAAATAAAATTTCTCATTTAGATTTATTCAATATCGCATTCGTATAAAAGTAAGATTAACGATATCAAAATTAATTGGTTTATCAGTAAATAATATTTTTTTTCTATAAAACATGATTGAAAAATTCATTATTTTTTTAATTTGAGGCGAAACAGAAAACTCACTTAAACGCTCGTGTTTTCGATTTACGATCGGGAAGTTCCCGTGTTTCATTTCGTTGGTCAACTCAATTTTCTTTACGCTTATTTCGCTAGCAGCTGCTAGTTCGAGCCACACTTGACCAGTTCTGGTCCGTGCCGACATTTAACCAAGTGACGGCTCGCCTCTCAGTCTCTCGTGTTTACATTGGCCGTAGCTCGTCTGTGTAACGGACATGTTCCTACTCCATGGTTCCTACTCAGTCTTCCTTAACGTTTTCACGTGATTGTTTCACGGAATCAATGTTCAAAAATTTCCGTCTAATCTACGAAAGTAATAAAGTTCGTTAAAATATTTTCTTATGTTATCACCTCACTGGTATTTAAACGCAGATTCTCGCATTTCTGAATGCAATCACACTGAAGTGTCACACGTGAATCATTTAGCTCTTGACGTGTTTCTTTTCTTCGTGCTTACTTTCGATATTTTTTATTAATGAAGAATGAGATCATTGCATATTTCAATTTAAATGCAGACTGTAATGATGCTGTATAACAATTTCGTTTGATCTCAAAGACGTAGTCACAGTTTCTTACCGGCTGCACTATGCCTCTCTCGTAGCCACATAACTGACTCTGGTAATCCTTCCAGGAAAAGGAAACCTACAGTTTAACATTGAATTCCAACCAGGAGTGTCCTTGCATTTCGCATTAACAAGTCATTGCATTGCCAGAGGTAACATTCAATTTTAAGGCATGTAAAAGTTGCAACCGAGACGGGATTTTAACCGGGGATCGTCCGTACCCCAATCACACACCATAGCCAACTAATACATTAGGCAAATTTATAAGTAATGAAAAATATGTTTTCAAACAAAATAAAATAAATGTACTCTTTTCCTACGCAATGTATTTTCTTTCTGCTATCCCAAAACAGAAAAAAATGGGGTGCTACCGCTGTTACAGTATCTGATGAATGACGAAATGAAAATTATGAGTCCTTTAGAACAGGGTTTCTCAAAGTGGGATACGCGAACATGGAGGAAGGAATTTTCCTTCCTCCATGTACGCGAACCCCTAGGGAGTTCGCGACAAGATTTACGATATGGTGGTTGACTGGGCATCGCGAGTAAATGGTAATTTGAGATTAAAAATGAGCAAAATTACGTCTAAAACTGACTTAACTTGTGAGAAGAAACAAGCCCATCCACCAAATTAATTAATAAAATATTTCTCTTTGAGACTGTATTACTTTTTACAGACAAAACAATCCTGATTTAAAATAAATAAATAAAAAACCGTTTTGTAGGGGGTTTGCCACTGTTTGGGAAATTTTACAGGGGTACCTGGAGCTGTCTGAGAAACCCTGTTTTAGAATGACGCAATCTTCATTTTACAATCATCTGATCAACAGAAGTGAGGTTGAAGAAAGATATTTTTTTTAGGTGATCGATAAAAATAAAAAAATAAAACGTTTCGCAATAAAGGACCAAAAATTTCCGAACTGCCTCTATATACTTGTCCACATTTACCAGCCCGACACCCGACCGCACCGTCAAATTGCAAACCAAACTAATGACGGCCGTTTTAACTAACTTCAATCGAGTTAGCGCCAACAATAAGACAAGTAGTGTTGTGGTTACTGTGCGGATAAGATTTAATCTAGTGTGACCTTACCTGAATGCTTTACAATCTTCCAGTAGGTAAATAAACATGAAATGATATTAATATTTGGTGAATCTTACGTAATTATCAGAACTTAAAGCAAGGTGTGAGTTATTAAAAAAATCATGTAAAACTACTTGTAAATTATTTCGGGGTTAGTTTTATGTGCAGAACATGATTTATGAAATGAGTTCGCGTGAAAGCTGGTGGTTTAATTAAAGTTTTTAGTCTTAGGAAAGGCCGCAAACATTATTTTTAAATCCCTGCGTATATATTTCAAGACATTTATATACCTTAGTTTATCATAATTAATAATTTCTCATTTTTATGTTTTGTTAAATATTATAAATCTTCTAATACCTGTATAATATTTTTAAATTCAAAATTTCTTTATTTATAATTTTTGCATTTCTCGTCAATCATAGGAAATACCTACTTTCGGTTCACATACTCTGCACAAAGGACAAGGGCCTCGCGAAAATCTGTCGCCCGGGGCCTCCCAATGGTTAAGGCCACCCCTGAGAACTTATATTATTTAAAAAAAACTTACTCCAGAAAATTCTTTTCTTTGAGTATATTTTGGCAAGTTGAAGTTATTGCTGGTATCAGGAAATTAATACTACGTTGAAAGAAAATGTTTATCAGACTTTGAACCAAAATTGAAGATTGCAGATTAGGCCTATTCACATGTACAGAAATTCACAGCAATCACTCGTGTATTGTTAATCACGTTGCAACCCCATTTGAGTGAGCTTGAAAGAAATGCTTGGCACTAAAACTTTTCAAGTTCAATTTATCACTAAAAAAATATCACCTAACATAGCTTCTCTGAAAAGCATTCTGAACCCCCGCACTTCATTTTGTCTGTAATACACCAGAAACGTCACCTGAAGGCCCGGTCAAACAGAATACGGGCAATCCGCGCGGACTCTGTGGTACATAGTATTTCATCACCCCAGACAAACAGAGCGCAGCCTACCGTGCGGTGGAAGCCCAGACCTCGGCGGGCAGGCGGCAGGTTGTGAATTCTACAGAGACCGCGGTGGACAATGGCGCACGAGACAGAAAGTCTCATTCATTGCGTTCGAGAATATTTATTTTTATATGACTCTCGGCATTCCGAGTACAAAAACATGTCAAGAAAGCAGAAATGTGGAATGAAATATCTGAAAAGTGTAAGCTATCTGTTAAATTTTGAAACTGCGTGACAAAATTTTCTTCTCAGAACCACGAGTTAGATTGGATAAAATATTAGTGCATTTCATTTTCAAAGTAATTTTTCTATGTTTATTCAAGTTAGAAAGCAGTTTTACACTTTTCAAGATAGTATTTTCAATATTTTTAATTTCAACATTCTTCGGCATTCGCCTGGAGTGGGATTGTGAAAGTTCATATCTAAAGTATTTATTTTTGGCTAAATGATTAAAGTTAGGATAATTTTCATGATAACTAAAGTTAACATTTATTTAAAGATCTAGCGATTTGTAAAGTTTCAGAAAGATCGAATTATTTTTATTGTCAAGGTCAGATTAGCCAATGTTAGGACTTCAGATGTGCGATTTGATATCTGACGAGCTTCCCATCAGTCACCCCTGAGAAAGAGGAAAAAGATTTGTTCCCACGCTTCGCTAGGAATATTCGAGAAGCAGGAAGTGCTATGTGAATATAGGACCGTGCGTGCAGTTGTTCGCCGCTCAGTCTGCCAGGAACCGCGAACGCGCTAGCACGTAGCTCAGTAGGCAGGAAAGTTTTATTTTGGAATAATGCCGCTTCTTTTATTCAAGTTAACCTTAATGACGTGTTAAAATAGTATTTCTTCAAGTGAGGCCTCGGGATTGTTTGATTTTACTAAACTGTTGAACAATGGGAGCGTGTGATTCTCTTTTGTCAAATTACTACAACTAGAAGTTTGAACTATTGGGGTGTGGTCTGGCTCGACTGGTTAAGCGAACTTGTAATACATTACTTTGGAAAAGTCGTCTGATTGCCTGTACAGTTTTTGGCTTTGTGAACTTTTGGAAGAATATACTTATTTAGATGGCAATGAACTATTTATTGAACTTTACCTTTTCATAGTTTTCTGGTTAAAAACCTATGTGGCGGCCGTATCATCTTTTCTAAGTCAAAACTGTTACATCCAAGGCTACACACGGTCAGAGTTATGACAACGTGTTTATGCTCCACCCCAAGCCTAAGCTTTGCGTCTTACAAAAGCTCAATCAGACTAATAAGTGTACATTTATTTATTTTATACAGCATGTTTTATTTTCTATAATCCATAGAGACAATAATATGCTGGTATAATTATTATAAAATTAAAATGAATTTACGTTGTTGAAGTAGTTTAGAAAATGGTTTCGTACCACATAGGCAGCATCAGTTGATCTCTCTCAATCGACTTGCGATTGAGAATGCATTGGCATGTTGTTTTATGATTATTGTATCACCTTGAAGTTCAGTTTCAGTGAACTGTTTTGTGTAACTTCTTACGTAATGGTGAAGGCAACATGTAGCTATGAAAACATGGACTCCGCTATCTACATCCAACCCTATAGGCCTAAAAAATATACGCCAAGTCTGAGCTAAAATTCCAAGGGAATTTTCTGCTACACATCGTGCCCTATACAAATGTTTATCGATTTTTTTTCACTTCATCATCAATTGTAATTTTTGTAAAAGGGCGCATTAAATAAGTTTGTAGTTTGAGTACTTCATTGCCTAAAAATACATGAGGAATGGACGTGGTAATGGTTTAGATGGCAGAATTGCTTTGTGAAGTATATATTGACTTTTTCGTCTTGAACTATTAAAAGCGAGCTGAAGACGCAATTATTCTTCGTCGGATGAACTGCTAGACATGTTAATAAGGAGGGGACAAAAAAAATTTAAAAAATGAATTACTGCTTCCTTCATCCACGATTGCTTCAACACTGGTTCGCCCTTCAGCTGCCCGCGCTCTGTTCATCCACTACAACTTCGGCCGACTGCTATGGGCCTTATTACATTAGGCCACCAGGCGGCACAACCAGTTGCGCGAATGGTGGCGCTGCTTGTCACCAGGGCAGCCACAAACTGGTGGCCGACTGGCTGATGTGTCCCGCGACCACGTCTGCAGCCACTGGTGGCGGAGAGTCGCGGCGGGGCATCTTATCATACCTAGCTTATTACACTAGGCCGCCGGCGGCGCAACCAGTCTCACCACCACTCGATCAGTCTACTTTTCATTAGTGACGAGGATACATTTCTGATAACAAGCTTACACATATGCTCCTTCTTGTACTTTATGATTTTAAAATTGCAGAGAGTGACTGGATTAGTGAGACAACTAGGGACAACCATCCTGTGATGGGAGGGAATGAATCAGAGGAGGGTCTTCCTAAAAATATAAATGAGGAAACTACAAAATTTGATATAAATTCTTAAGAAATTATAAAGAAACTCAAAAAGCTAAAAAAGCTGGTGTAGATAATATTACTACAGATTATTAAATATTGTGGGATACGATATTGTACCTTCCTTGAAATTTTATTTAAAATGAGTTTGGAGTCTTGCTGTTTACCACAGGATTGGGAAAGTGCGATAGTAGTACCGATTCATAAAGGAGGGGTTACAAATAGGGTTGAAAATTACAGACCAATTAGTTTGACATCAGTGATACGCAGAATGATGGAGAGATTGATATTCTACTATATCAGAAATGTCTGTGAAGAAAGAAACTGGTTTTCATATCGACAACATGGCTTTAAGCAAGTATATTCATGTGTAGCTCAGATGGTGGGCTATATGCAAGTTATTTCAGATGAATTGGACAAGGAAGGCCAAGTTGATAATGTGGCTTTAGATCTTTTAAAGGCATTTGACAGAGTGAGCCATAAAATGGTTTCAAATAAATTGAAATCTATTGTATTGGATGAAATAGTTACTTGCTGGGTAGAGGAATTCTTAAAAGCCAGAAAGCAAAGTATTAGAGTAGGAAATACATTTTCAAAAGAGGTGAAAGTAAATATGGGAGTGTATTGGGACCGTTGCTGTTCATTATTCTAATAAATAACTGTGTTGATGGGTTACGGTCAGAATCTAGGTATTTTGCAGATGATATAATGGTAATCAATAGGATCAAAACAGGTGAAGACTGTGAACAACTCCAGCGTGACCTGGATAGAATACATAAATGGGTAGGTCACCATGGAATGAATATAAATGCCAAGAAGTGTCAGCTTGTAAGGTACACAGATAAAAAAAAACTAAAGATTAATTATGATTATAGGGTGGGGTCAGAATTGCTTGTTGAAAGCTTGAAGTGCAATTATCTTGGCATGAAATTTGATAAAAAAATACTAAATTGGGCAGGTGGTAGAAAAACGTTACAAAATCTTTCATTTACTGGAGCGGGTGATGAGAGGATGTACCAGAGAAGTTAGGAAGTTGGGTTACAAAACTTTAGTCAGATCGTTGGTTGAATATGGTGGTGTAGTTTGGGACCCACATTTTGGTTATCAAAATCAGGAGTTAGAAGGTGATCAAAAAAGAGCAGCTAGAATTGTTTGTGGAAATTATCGCAGGACCCAGTCAGTAACTGATATGATAAAGGAGCTGGATTGGGAGTCATTGGAGGAAAGGAGGAGGGTGAAGAGAGTGCTGAAAATGTACAGGGAATTTGTTGGTGATGGGGTTTGGAGAAATATTGGTCAAAGAATTAGTACATGGAAGGGGAAAGGCGACCTTGACTACAATCTTTCGCTCGATTTCATGCATTAGGGAGTGGAAAAATTTCCTTTTGTTGGTAAGGGTGTCAGGGATTGGAACAAATTACCAAAAATAGTGATGAAGAATTTACCAAAAACACTTAAGGAATTTAAAATTAAAATTTGTAAATCGGGCACGCAAATGGAGGAATTTAACATTACAACTATAATATATATAAAAAGGGGTAATTAGATGATTTGGAACATTACCACCGGAGTGTTAGCTTCATCGCATTTAAATTAACAAATAATTTAAAAAAAATTAAAATGAAAAAGAGAAGGCGAAGGAAGAGAAAGATGCATGTACAGTACATCATATTCTATCTCTTAGGGAATCAATACTCTGTTAGATGAATTGTATTCAGACGACAACAAGTTTTTAATTACTTAAGAATGTCTAAATCGTCCTTTTTTAAAATTATTTTCGTTATTAAAGGTTGATATTACCGGGAAAGACACGAAAATGAGAAATGCATTTTGCTTTACCCTATTGTCGGGAATGGAGATGTTTATGTTGGAGCCTCGCGTGGTACCAGAGTAGCGAGCAGAGCGAAGATAATAGCTGTAAGCATTTTCTTCGTTCTTATCGATGATGGAAATAGACCGTTTGATTGGTGAAATTTTCATTAGGGACCAAAAGGACAAAAATCATCACAACAGATTCGTTTTAGACAAATTGTGGGATGAAGTGGCTGCTGAATGTAATTCAACAAGTAAGTAAAAATGTTTTATAATTAGTATAAATTTCCTAAAATCTGTGTAAATTATAAGTTTAAGATTAAAGTTAACAAAGGTAACATATTAATATAACCAGCGAAAAGCAATGCATAAATCAAAGAAAGAATATTTATTTTTCTATTAAAATTGATTCAAATAAAATTATCGAAATAAAAGCATAAAATCTACATACAGTATTCCTAATCATTTAATTGGGATTTTAAATATTTTGCGGATATTTTCTGCAGCCTGGTTAGGCCTTCTAATATTACTTGATGTAAAATTCCTATAATTTGAAGTGCTTGTTTCTTTAAGGTGATGTTCAATGCCTTCTCTGTCAATAATAACATTATGAAGCAAACAAATGGCTTTAACAATATCGTCAGCTACGTCTACAGAAGTTTCTAATGATGTTGCTAAAATTCTCCATTTAGAATAAATTATGCCAAAGACACATTCGACAGTTCTTCGTGCTCTTGACCATCTAGCATTGAAGAAGTCTGAGTCTAAATTTTGTCTTCCATAAGGCTTTAATAAATTAGCTAAAAGAGGGTGTGCTTCATCACCTATAAAAACATAAGGTGCAGTGATTCCAAAATTTGGTAAAGGAGATGCATTTGGAATATTCAGTCTTCCATCTGATAAATACACATATAAAGCTGAAGATCTAAATGTTCCACCATCACTCTGTTTGCCATAACCTCCCACGTCGATGTTTATAAATTTGTAATTAGCGTCGACCAATCCTTGCAGGACAATAGAAAAATAATTCCTGTAATTATGGAACATCGAGCTTGAGTGTTCAGGACAAATAACTCTGACGTGTTTTCCGTTGATAGTGCCGATGCAGTTCGGAAAATTCCAAATATTGTTGTAGTCTTCTGCTATTTTTCTGAAATCCTGTTCGTCTGGAATTTTCATGAGAGGGCAAAAGTACTCTGGGTCCGTGTGCCTAACCAAATAGAGATCAAATACAAGTTCTAAAATCTGCACCTATGATTGTGAACAAGAGGCCAGAACAGGATTGTTTTTAAAACAACAATACACATATAACTAGTGGTTAAATTAATGCAAACTGCTATGGTTTTGCGCATGTAAGACACTGAAGCGCAACAATATTAATGTTACATACGTGCAAGTATTGTAATATTTATTTTTATAGAGATAATTTCCATTAATTGATATGAGATTTTAAGGAAAATATAAGAAAATATTTTAAGTTAAGCCAATTTTTTAAATTTGTAATTTTATTTCTAGCCATATCGAACATATATTTTACACAATATGTTCGAGTATGCATGCACGAATTTTAGACTTCACGTCCCTCGTCAAGTTCTAGCTTCGAATACTGACAGCTGACCCGGTTACGCGTTGCTGTGACTCAGTAGTTGGACCAATGTTATTCTAAACTCCCTGATGGGACCATCGATTCACTAAATGATATCACAGTACTTTGTTTTATTTGCGCTCTTCTCAATCCTTCTATGTGCTTGGTACTTTCACGAACTTCGTCAGCATAGCCTACGAAAATGACAATGGCATTTGGTTTAATGTGTGACGTATATACGAGATATAACTGCTGCAAATATGTTTAGCCGTGGTGCCATTTGACCCGATGTAACAAAAACCCTCCATCAATTACATATTTTGTATTAATCAAGACCACCTGTTCAGTTGGCATCTGCACTCTTTCGATTCTTTTGAACTTTATAGCGTGAAAATCACCACCAACAATGCGAGGTATACCTTTCCAGCCCATTTCGTTAGACAAGTAGCAATTGATCCTCTCATCTGCAACACCAATACTTAGTGACATTAGGTCAGTCAGTACTCTCTGGAAAAGGAGGATGCTTGTGGAACCAATCCAGCACTTTATCTGCATCAGTGGTGTCTCGCGTTTTCCTAGCATCTCTGCTGTCAACGTGTTGTTCTGACGTGTCTAGTTCTGCCCCCGTAAAGTGCTCAATCGCTTCACATACATTATGCAATGCTGTCATCCCTCTGGTCCATCTTGCCACAACGCCTGCAGTTACTCCACAGCCATGAGTGAAGCCTCCACCCGTCTTCATTGACTTCATTAAAGTTTGTTCAATGTCCATATCATTCCGGGTGTCACACAATAGTTTTATCCATCGGATGGCAGACCCTTACAAGTGGTGGTCAGCAAAGGCTGAACAGTATCCAAAACTGACAGAATTCGCTCGGATTTACTTATCGTATTATGGCAGAACGCAGGATATATTCAGAAGCAGGTTTAGTTTATGAGGAAAAGCGCAACCGTTTGCTATCATAAAATGCTGAAAAAATTGTTTTCATACATCACAACATACCGCTGGTAGATTTTAAGTATTAAATGTAATAATTTGGAATTAAAATAAATACATTTTTGGGTAATATGTGAGTTTTCTTTTTTCATGATTTGGTATTCGGTATTCGGCCGAATAGTACGCAACATTCGGCCGTAAACCGAATATAGAAAAAAGTGGCTGAATAGGCCGAATACCGAATAGTAGCCGAATATTCGTGGCATCTCTAGTCTACAGGGACAGTTTATCGTTTCTCCTTGCCTTAAATATCAAAAGTTTCACCAAGCTGCACAGTTTCATGCAACATGTAGGTGGCATTGTGAAGCGCTGCCAGTAGTGGGGGACGGTTGGAACAGGCAAGTACCCACTTTCGGGCACGTGACACAAAATGGTGGCCTCCCTTCCCCCTTTTTCCCCTCCCTCCCTCCGTGTTGTTAAATCAGGTTGGTGAACGATTCAAATGGACCAATGGCGGGCCGACGTCACTGTCACGTGCGATTCGAGTGGACCAATGACGGCCAAGATCATTTGACGTCACACCGCTAGGATGCAGCACTAAACGACCCGAGCAACGAGAATTTTCATATGTGAGTGCGCCGACCAAAGAGATGCCAAAGACACTCTACACCGCCATGAAATTTTCTATCTCTCTCTATCACATAGCCACAGGCATTTGGGAATCCCAATGACAACGTGTTTCGCGATCACCTTGTGTAAATCTACAAATACTTTACGCGCGTGACGTCGGCACTTTGGTATGCGTCTCCGCGAGCTAGGTGAAAGCGGCAATTGTTTGCCCGGGACTCTGGAGTTTCCGATAAACAATGCAGGTTACGAAATGGGTCTATTACGGTGCGAAAACAGCTTGGCCGGTGTGTGTTTGTCAAGGGAAGTACATTATCCATCCGCAATTATGAAAGTAAATCCATTATTTCTGTCATAGTTGAGTGTCTGGCTGGCGGACTTTAGTAATCGACAAGGAAAGTCTATAGTAGGGCGTCCAACACAGCGTTCGTGCGATTGCAATCACCTATTTCCTAGCCGAATTTTGTATAGAACCTCGGGCTTGCCATTTCCAAGCGAATTTCGTGTGTATTTGTTCAGGTGGCCAACGATCGACAAGTCCCCATAAGTCCATTGCACTGCGAAACCGCCCGCCGATTGTCGACAGCAGTGTACATAGAAACATTTCAGCACAGTAAAATATTATCTTCGATTCAAGAAGAAGAATAAAAAAAAATCCAAACAGAAGAAAATATTACGAGATGAGCATAATTACTATATGTCAGTTTTTGTAGTACAAAACTAAGAATCACTTATGGTAGTCTAGTTCCTTGCCAACATTACGTGTTTACGAAAAGAAAATCGAAAATTTTGTTTTCCTCCTGGGCGAACAGAAAAACAGCTTGAGGCTTTTGTATTTTATTAAAAAATAAGAAACAGGTCATGTGAAATAGTAACTTTCACGTTTAAAATGTGATAATGGTATTACCACGGAATGTGAACAATGGCACGTCCTGGAATAGCTCATATTCACATCTATACTCTGCATTTCACATAGTCCAAATTGGCAGAGGGTACTTAGCACCAAAACTAACTCTGTGCATTCCAATTCCGAATAACACGATGAAATTAAGAAAATATATTAGCGTCAGTACGGTAATCTTCCAAATAGATTGGTGGACTAAATATTTAATCACACTTGTAAACGATAGGCGTTTTCCACTGATGGTAACTTAAATTTCTTAGCTTTACCCGTGGAACTAGGAGCTATATATTATTCAAAACCCCATCAGAAGCATACCTGTGAATTCCGTAAATCGAAACAGATAGACATTATAAATTAATTCACTGAAGAAGATACGGAAACATATTTTCCACATAGTATTGAATTAGAGAGGGATTCGTTTTGAACCAATGTAATTAATAATTAACAGCATTAATGATAGCTCACGAGTTTCAGTTACATTTCCAAAATTTTAAAGGATGTATTAAAATAGGTGAAAGAATGATTCGATGCTGAAAAGGACTAGGCGTACAGTGAGAACACAACCACTTTTTAATCTAAAAGAGGCATTGAAGTGATTTTCTGATGCATGTGTGTATAAGATCGAGAAATTAAGAGCTCCTAAACTAAAGAAAAGTTACCGATTTGAAAACCTGTTTCTTTCCTTACAGACATTTCTGATGTGATTATGTGTCAATCTCTCTACTGATAACAAACCAATCAGTCTGTTTTTTTTTTCAAGCCCATTTGCCAAGCCTCCAGACTCAGTTCTTAGGCACACTTGGAAAGTATTTGTGATATGATTAACAAAGCATTTTACACACCAGCTCCAAGACTAGAAAATCAAAGCTTCCATTTTGACCATGGCAAAACTCATCGAATGGAACGAGGGAAAAAAGAATTCGTATATACAGTACATCAGTATGACTCCTTATTTCTCTAACCCTGTCTTTCCTATCATCGGTATGAAATGTTTAATCACACTCATAAATGAAGGTGGATACTGCATTTTTACGAATAAGTTAAAACCTGAGTCATCTGTCTACACCAGCATCAATCTATAAATCAATTCTGTTATGCTTTCGTAAGAAGTGTGGCGAGCAATCACAAACTGAGTGGCTCTTTTATGCACTTTGTCTAAAAATTCAATCAAACTCTTACAACACAACACAAAAGCAATCCAGATGAAGGTGAGATTTGTGAGCTGTCTGCTTTGTTTGTAGACCTCTCTTGCCTTCAGTCAATATCCATTTATTGTCTTGAACTTTTTTTGAAATTCCATGCCACAACATGTATACCTAATTGCTAATTGTCATGAGATGTGAAACATTTTTATAGGGTGGAAAATATTTTCTGCCTCACACATTACTTTGAATACGAGCTTAATGACGTACATCTAACAGGGATAAAGGCTATATATCAATCTCAAAGCATGCATTTATCACCACTTTGTAACTCCATCAGGTATTTTTTTTCCGGTAGATGCTACTTTGGATCGTCAGGGCCTACCTGTAGTACCGGGCCACAAATGAGGAGTATTAACATTTCAGACCGATCAGTGGTTGGCAAATCAATGGAGAGACTTATACGAAATCACCTCACAAATGCCTGCAAAGAAAGAAAATTGATTTAAACTATGTGGTTGATGGTTTGATATTCAGCACCGCAGTCACGATATGGCCACTCTTTCATTCCCCACCAGATAGAGGGAGTGCTCCTAATGTTACCGACAACCATTAAATCAGTAATCCTTCGAAAGTATAAAGTTTTCATCAGAGATTCACTAGAAACAGAGCTATATACGCTGTGGCATATACTAACACACCTTTTAACTTCATTTTCACTTTATTTCACAGCACAGCATGACTACTTCGTATGTTTCAGGAATAAAACACCGTCTGTTATTCTTATTAATTGCACACTTGAGGAATGGGCACCAGTCCTGTGTGATAAAAAAAAATCGAGTCACGCCAGACAATGCACTTAACAGAACATGCCGACTCGTCACTGAACACCTGAGACCATCGCCTGTGTCCAGGGTGGAGATATAGAAAATTTACCCAACTCCCCAAACCTCCTTCAATTTTCCAATGATTCCCAATCCAATTCCTTTTATACATCAGTTACTGACAGGGTTCACAAACAAATCTTGTTTTCCAACTTTGCACACCCTACATCTCCTGTATTTGATACCCAAATGGATATTTCAAACTATTCCATTATATGTAACCAATAGTCTACCCAAAGTCTGTAACCCAATTACTTCTTTCATTCATTAACATGTACCATACTGTTCACATCAGCCTCGTCTTTTCTCTGCAATTCAGTAACATGTGTCTCAGATATTCAACTCTTTCCATCAGACTCTGCGTGCTTTGTTCAAGTAACCAGCGCGCACGATAAAGTTACCAAACCGCTCTTAGCTAAGTGGTAGTTTTATGCTCGTCAAATACACATCATAACCAACATTTCATAGAAGATCCCCACACATCAACAACTATCCAAAACATCATCATAGGTATAGACCATAGTTCGATTACACTGAAGATAGCGTCCAAACTTGTACTGTCGTAAGTTGTCAGGTCACTCGTATATAAAAGTGGTTGTTTGCATATTTTACCCACCCAGGCCTCATCATCAAAGTATACCTAAATCAAGTGTCAGCTTGTGTCATGGTCAACTTGCATTCCATACACATACATTCTTCATATTCTTACTTTCTGATACAATGAGCAGGGTGGATGATCAGTTAAGGCTCGGAATTTGAGGGACCTAAGTTCGATTTCAGGTGCTACCATCTAGTTTTTATGAAATATGAGTATAATATTAGTAAATATGAATATAAAAACAATACACGATCATATAAATAAATTAACGGACGGTATTCAATCTTACTGTTATAATGCCACGACAAAGTTCGCTGTTATTTTCGAGAAAGCTCCGATATTTTGTGAAGAAGTGGATACTGAATTTAAACGTCATCGAATAGACAAGGCAGACCTACAGATCAAATCAACCCTCTGAAAATACAGAAGAATTCTTCAGAACATCTATCTCTATCCCATATTTAGACTCCATCATTTCTTCTCTGAAAATTCGATTTCCTTCTACACATAAAAAATCATTTTCGTTTTTACAGCTACACCCACAAAATATAAACAAATTGGACAAACCTTCATTTTTAGCCATGGTAGAAAATATATTGAAAATTATTGAGGTTTTCGACAGAATTTTATTGCAGAGCCTATCATGAGGTACAGGATATTCAAGACAGATGGAGTGATGCGGCCTTAAATGAATCCCTTATTGAATATGAAGATTTGATTGCTCAGACCACCGCGTTTTACCCAGTGGTATGTGAGATAATCAAAATTACCCTATTAGGTCGTTTTCACACACACCGGCGAAGCTGGAGCTGGTGCTCGAGCAGGTTCCGGTGCCGCCCAGAGGGGACTTTCACACAGATCGGCCATACTGGAGCCAGCACCGACATTTTCGCAGTGGGTTTTTAGTTTTAGCGGAAGGAAGATGTGGGAATCATTCAACAACACACAGTGCTGGATACATGCTCTATTGACTCAAATATAAAAAGAGGATTAGGGAAATAGTGAAATAAATTAAGTGCGCAAATATTCTGCTATATTTTTATTTAATTAAATAATTTTGCTCAATTACGTAATCAACTGTGTTTTTCTATTATTATTCTATTATAATTTCGTAAGGTCACCCACTCTCCTTGATAGCTATTGGATGGAGAACGGTGTCACGTGTCAGCCTTCGCCCACAAAACAGCCACCAGAGATACCATTAGAAGGAATTCGTGGTTATGTCTAAAATTTAATAAATAAACAACTGCTACCAAAATAATTGGCATAAGACCTTCATCAAGTTTACTTTACATAGCGTTTCACAGTAGAAAAAATTTTAATAAATTTTGTGGCTGAAAAAACGTGCATCTTCTTTTCAGTGACATGTTACTAATTAAAGCAACTTAAAAACTTTTAAAAAAAAAATTAAATTACTCATACGAGTTCCTGCTGTAAATACGAATGCCAATTGCCATTTCGGCTTAGGATAAATTTCAGTTTAATTATAACTTTCACTAATGTTGTTGCTTGACCAAAATTTATGCATTACGGTTTATTTGCTTTTTAGGCATTTTACTGACCACTTTCGTTTTTGTTCTTTATTCATGTTCGCTGTATGTGAGTTATTAGGTTATTTTAAGTGGACATCAGACAAAAGTGTCACCGAATCGACTACTCTGGCAACCCTTTTCCTGCGAAGTTGCTCAACTGTTTCATAATATGGAAAGTGTATTAAGTTCTCTGGCTGTCACAGATACTATGACCAATGTTTACATTATGAGTGTTTGCCCAGTCTCAATAATAAACAACCTGATGCTTTCGAAGCAAACAGTATTTTTTGAAAAAATTTTGCAGAGTGAACTTTAAGGGTCAAATACTAGTCAAGTTTGTATATAAGAATGTTCGAGTGTATGACCTTTGAAACAGTTACACGATAGCGAGATCGTTCCTGTCCGTGTTTAATACCTCTATTAATGCTTCTGAGTTCTTCAAGTTCAAGATATTTTATTCATCCTAAGGGTGAAACACAGATCAAGCTTATATTTGGCCAGATCAGATCATCCTGTCATAATCTTTCATCGTAAAAACTGGAACTATTCTAGACCCGTGAGGATACGCAAAAAAACAGCCACGGGTTCAAGGACGTAGCTACCATAGGGCTAGGTGGTGCAGTGCACTGGGGACCTCACGCTCAGGGGGCCTTGAGTACAGCCTGAGGGGCCCCCCAAGCGCAGCCCAGAGGGCCTTCGAGGTAAATGGGCGACCTTTTTTTAAGCTCTGAGGGCCTTGTGAACCTATATACGCTACTGCTTAGGGGCCCACAACCATCCACAGCTCAGGGGCCCCCAAGTTCAGCTCAGGGGTCCCCTACTAGCAACTTGGCAGAGCTAAAACAAAACGCCCACCTGACCTGAGGGCCCAGAATAATTTTTTTTCCACTGGGACCCTTGTTGACCTAGCTACGCTACTACACGGGCTTACACTGGTTATAAGATAAGTGTGAGGGCTACTGGAATCTATAAATTGGACACGAAAAAACTTTCAATTTATTATATTTCTTCTTTTGATTTTTGAGTATCTTGATTCAGGAGCAACCCTTACTGACTTCTCGAACACGGTACTCGACACCTACAGATTGGGAAAAAAACACAAGTAAAGTAAACTATAGGCGTGGAAAGATGTATACATTTCTAAAACAAGATTTCGAAATGAAAGGAAAAACAAACTGAAAGTTGATAAGTTTACACGGCGACGCGCCCTCGGTTCTGACAATTGTGTTATTACTCTTATTAAAAGAATAACTTACCAACTTTCGGTTGTTCTTTTTTTCCATTTACTTCGAAATCTCCTTTCAAAAATATAAACATCTGTTCCCATGCCTTCAGTTTTTCTTTGAAATAGTCGGCTATATTATCCAAAAAATCCAGTTTAATCTCCACAATTTAAATTAATGTCATAGAATCGTGTGAGTAGCCACTTATTATTATTACCAAACTACGGGGAAAATTGTTGTGACTGAGATTAGATCGTATAAACATCTCTCCTTCACCAGCACCAGTGTGCTTAAGAAACAATGGAATCAAAGGGCCGCTGATTGGGCCGGACCAGTTGTCGAGTTCACCGCCGGCTGCATTCGCCGGTGCCGTACTATGCGTGAAAACTCTCATCTGATTACATTGCATCCGACGCCGGAGCCGGGTTTAACGGTATGTGTGACAACGCCCTAACTATTCCAGCGACAACATGTAGCATTGAACGGCCATTTAGTACGTCACCATTGAACAAGACGTAGAACCGGTCAGCGATGGGAAATGTGACGTGTTGAACAACAGAGACGCCTTAAGTTATTATTCAAGCAGTGAATTTTATGATAAAATGTTTATTTCTTAATCTTTGTCTGTGTATTTTCTTTGATTGCAGGGGGTGCACCCACCTCCCGGAACCCATGTCTTTTAACTTGTCCGACTTCACAGTTTCTACTCTCTTACCTGCTGCAACAACTTCACACACCGTTTCTTCTACCACATCATCAATTGGTTTGTTTCAACTAACTGAAGTTAATTTTTATGGGGCATTTGCTCGATGGTAATTTATCTACAAACTTATTTTCCCGTTTAACTAATTTTTTTTTCATCTCAAAATATTTGAATGCGATGTAACCACCTATTAACCTTACTCATTACGAATTTAATTTTTAAATTGTTTCTGTACTTCTTGTGATTATTTCTAGTACTTCCATTGGTAACCTATTCCAATCTCTAAACCCTTAACTTCAAAGCATAATTCTGTCACTCTTTTATTCCTAAAATCAAGTGCCAGCTTGTTGTTATTGTCATCTTTTCTCTTACATGTGGTTTTCTAATTCTTCTACCAATATTGAGAACCGCAAAATTACGTCTTATACACCACCAGTTTTCTATTTACCTCCGTTATCTTATGAGTTACGTGTTCCGTGATAATTTCAACAAACCGATCTGGGTGCCATTTTCTGAGTATCCACCAATTCCTGTGTTGTTTTGGGTTCCATATTACAGCTCCCTTTTAATTTGTTTGCCACGGAGTGCATGCTATAGTAGCAGCTACTCTTCAAAACATTTTCTTATTTATTCTTATCTTATATTCCTTTGAGTATAATGTCCCTCAAGCACCTAGTTTTATCCTTTATGAATTTCTAATTCTTTCAGTGCTTTAGGAAAACTACTCTGCACTTCCCTTGAAAATTTATTGTAGTTCCTCAGTCTATTAACTACAACTGAAAATTTTCCAGTCCCCTTATGACTGAAGTCCATTGCCATCTTGTGGTCATGGTCACCTCTTATCATCCATATACTGCTCCTAAATCTTCTACTAATATTATTACAAGCCCTATCACCAATATTCAAGTTTTATAACTCAAATCCTTTACTTTCCTCTAGTACTTTTCCTCATCACTATATCAATGAAACATTGTTACTACTCACCTTCCCAATGTGTCCAGCCCTTTGAGTATACGATGAAATGTGATGCCAAGATATAATAATAATAATATAATATTTAATTAAATTGCAATGGAGCGCACGTTCAGGTGGCAATTTCCCTACACACCCATCTTCCCCCTATCCTGCACTACCCTCCATTTGCTCTCTGAAAATGTTAGCTTTAAATTCTTTCATCGTTTTTGGTAACTTATTTCAATCCCTGACACCCTTACCCAAAAAAGAGAATCCCACAAAAACAATTATTGTAAAAATAGGCCAAGTCTCGTGTTCATGTAGTGGCAAAAAGTTATGAGATCTTCTTCTGAGCCAAGTCTACACTTTACAGTGTGTATTCACTTCACTTTGTGAAACAGAATGGTTTCTCTCGGTGTCATACACCATTTATTTAGGATAAAAAAATCTGATGACTTGGCCCTTATGCAGGATATGTTTTAGTTAACCTATATAAATACTTTAATGTGTTGCTTTATCGAACTTATAAATACTTAAAAGCCAAGATTTCCCTCGCTCTTTATCGAATTTGACAAGTATATATTATTCCCTCAATTTCAGTGAAAATTATGACATGCATAATGGCCAAGTCATCAGATTTTTTTATCTTAAATAAACGGTCTATGACACCGAGAGAAACCATTCTGTTTCACAAAGTGAAGTGAATACACTCTGTAAAGTGTAGACTTGGCTCAGAAGAAGATCTAATAACGTTTTGTCACTACATGAACACTAGACTTGGCCTATTTTTACGAGAATTGTTTTTGTAGGATCTAATTTCTTTTTGTAAGTTTATCGCTTATTCTGAATCGCCTCTCAACTTTAGTTATATCATTTAAAAATCAGTGGATAAGAACATTTCAGAAGTTAAGATATCAACATACGTTACCAACAATGCCCCACTCTCTGAAACAGTGGCTGTGCGCCGTAGCCGAGCAATTGCCGTTGGTTTCACTACCACCATAAACAAAATTACTTGTAAATTCCAAACTAAGCACAGGAACAAATTAAAATTTAAGATATTAGTTAAACTTGCTGATGTAGGCTCGGACGCAACGCCAGGGACCCAACAAGGAAATATGCTATATGGCGAAGTTTATTTTTATGGGGCCATGTTTCAGCTCACCAACTACATTCGGTGTTCAAGTGAAAATACATCCTGGACCAAGCTGTAAAATTGTACACCCATGGCAATGACGCATATGTTTATTATTATTATTTATTATTTTCTTTATTTTTTTATTTTAATTCGTACCAAAAGAAAGTAAGCTAGCGTTTACATGGAAATGAGTCCTGGACGAAGGTGTAAAATTATACATCCATGGCAATGTCGCATATGTATTTTCGATTAGTACCAAAAGAAAGCGAATTAGCGTTTACGTAGAAGTGAGACCTGGACCAAGCTGTAAAATTAAGCATTCATAGCAATGGTGAATATGCAGTTTCGATTCGTACGAAAAGAAAGCCAGTTATCATAGTTGTTTTGTTACATTACATTGGTAATCGTATTTCTCAGATGAATAATGTGTTACAATCGCATTACCAACGGTGTCCCACTCTCTGCAAACAATTAACTTGCGTCGTAGCCGAGCAATGAACATTGCCGCGGGTTTAACTACAACCTCAATTTAATAGCAACTTCCAAACTAACCATAGGAACAAAGTAAAATGTAATGCTTTGGTTAAACTATATAGTATAGAAATCTCAAGTTTATAGCTACTTCCGGAGCAAAGTACTTAAGCCACAAATATGTGCCAGAATTTTTCATGTTTGGGATTGTAATTAAATAAATACGGTTAAAAACTCGAATATCAGATTTTTCTTATGATTTAGAGATGAAACCATGTATGTGTACCAAATTACTTGTTTCTAGGATTGCTAGAAGTACAGTGGAATTTTGATGTCGGGGGGTTTGTGCCGAAATAAAATTTTGAATTTCAATAACTTCCAAAGTAAGAAAAGGAAAGAAGTAAAATTAAACACATTAGTTAAACATAATAAGCTGACTCTACAGTGAAAATCTGAGGATTATGAAGTAATTTGGGTAGAAAGCGATTTCACGTTAGGGTTAGGTAAGGGGGTAGGTATATGGAAATTTACGAGTTTCAGACTTTTATTATAATATGTGTGTAAAATATTATCAGTGTACCAAATTTCAGCTTTTTACGGCTTCGGGAAGTGCCTTAGAATTTTGATCATCAGTCAGTGAGTGAGTGAGCGAATGAGTGACAAAATCGCTGAAGTTTGCATCCGAATAATATACGAACTAAGAGCAGAAACAAAATAAAATTTTGTACGTTTGCTTGGATTGCTAATATCTATGTAAAACCGAAATTTGATACATGTAGCATAAATACGACCTAAGAAATTGAGGTTCAAAAATGGCCCGAATCACTTCGAGAAAAGGGTAGGCAGTGCCACCGTTGACTCGACTTGGCGGGTGCACGGCACACCCTTGTGCCTAAAATCGAGTGTCAGCTTGTGGTCATAATCATCTTTTCCCTTCCATGCATTACTTTTAATTCTTACACCAATATGTTTCCATGTCTCATCACCAAATATACGACTTGTACACTCCCATGACCCCTTCACCCTCCTCCTGTCTTCCAATGAATCCCATTCCAGTTCTTGTATCATATCTGTTACTGATTGCATTCTGCGGTAATTTCCAGAAACAAAACTTCCAGCCCCCCCGCCCCCTTTTTTTTTTTTTTTTTTTTTTTTTTTTTTTTTTTTTTTTTTTTTTTGCACCCTTTCCAACTCCTGTATTTGATACGCAAAATGACGCTTAAGAGCTCCCAGAATCAATTCGTCCCACCCCATAATCATAAAAAAAATCTTATTTTTTATCTGAGTGCCTAATAACCTGATTCTACCTAACATTTGTCTTAATTCCATATTGATCTAACCATATAGACATCCTGTCCAAATCTCCCTGTAGCTGTTCAAATTCCTCTCCCTTTCTAATCCTTTCATATAACTTAGTCCTCAGCAAAAAGCCTAACATTTAACTGTAAACCCAACTCAATCTTTCATGAGAAAAATGTATAGGAATGGTCCCAACAATTTTCACTTCCACCTCTTTTAATAACACTGTCGTTTCTAACTTTTAAGGCTTTTGTTATCTAGTAAAGCAGTTTTTTATCCTCTTCACTGATTTTCTATTATTTGCCATCATTTTATGGCTCTTCCTTTTAAATGTCTTGGAGACATCAACTATCAACTTGCTTTCGTTGCATCTAGGCAGGGGGCAAAAAACCATGAAATTTGTGTGACGTAACATATGGACGGCCGTGTTATAATTCAGTAATTCATTTCCCTTTCTGCAAGATGTTTCTGATTTATTGGCATATCAATCAGACCAACAGTTTATCTACCACTTATATGAAACTAATAATTCTATAATTTTCAGCTCTCTTTGTCTCTTCTCCTTTATTGATCGGTACTACTATTACACTTTTCCAGATTCAATCCCGATAACATTTGAAGGGATGACAGAATGTCGTATCCCCTTAACTTTACTGCCGTCTTGTACTACAATAGCCGTCTGCTTATCGACTATCCCATTTTTCTTTTTCCATTTCGACGGTTGTCGCATCTGCGTACCTTAATGTTGAGATCTTGGATTGCAGAACCTCCAGTCTATTTATCATAGCTGCTTGAAATGGTACGGTGGCAATCGCAGGTCAATCGGTAGTTTTTTTCGGCGGTTTAGTCCCTCTCTCCATACTTGCCTTCATGTGGCTTAGACACTGTTCAATACGAAATAAACAAGACGTCCCTGGACAGGCTATCTTCCTACTACAACTGTCATTGCACAATGTGTCATAGCCGAATATGAAAAGCGATGTTTCTTGCCTTTGACACTGCTCGATTACGTATTTAAAATTGTAATATTCACTCAAAAAACTGCAAAAAGAAATAAAACAGTGAAAAAAGACATTCATTGCAAATGAAACATTTAATTTATTGCCACTGATTCGTAAGCAAACAATCATTGATTTTAATTAAAAATTCTTTGCACTCACCTATCCTCAGTGATGAAGTTACCAGAGTAGTAAGGGAATTTGATTATAAAATTTTGGTCATAACTTTGTTTAAAGGTGTTAGTATAGTATGGGACCCACATTTTAGGTATCAAATACGGGAGTTGGAGGTGGTTGACAAACGGGCTGCTGAATTTTTCTCTAGAAATTATCTCAGAATCAATAAATAACTGATATGATAAAGAAGATGGATTGGGATCCTCGGAAGACAGGAGTGTGAGCAGAGTCATGAGAGATTACTAGTCATAACTTGATGATGAGGCATGTAAAGTTATTGATGTAAGAATTAAGAAAGGGAAACAAGTTGGAATTCGATTTTAGGTATAAGGATGGGGGAAGATCTTTCTTGGGTAAGGGGTCAGATATTGGAATGAATTGATGATGAATGGTCTACCAAAAACGTTGAAAGAATTTAAGGTTGGAATTTTTAGGGGGCAAAAGTATGTGGGGAAAGGGAAAAATGGGTGTGTAGGCAAATTGCAACCGGAGCATGCACCTCATTGTAATTAAATTAAATGCCAATAGTTTATTATTTTGATGCCGTTGTAATCTTTGTATTTCTCTGACCATGTATGAATATTGTCTCTGTTGAACCATTTTTTATCTCTGAGTTTGTTGTGGTTTGGAGTAGAAGTCTGGTGTTTGTAAAATCAAAATTGTGTACATGAAGATGTTGGCAAAATTCTACAAGAGATTTAAAACTTCCGATTTTAATTTTAAACCCTTTACTACTCTTACCCAAGACAAATTAATCTGCTCACTCCCTGTGCCTAAACCAGTTTTGGATCTAGCTTACCTATGTGACAAAAATAATAAAGCGGAAATTGAAAATAATATAAAAATGAGAAAGGGTGTAGGTGATATTAATAAAGTCTATGAATTGTACAAGGAAATGCATTCATTACCCACCTCAAATTCCGAGGAACGTAATAGAATTAAAAGTCAACTCGAGGAACAGGCGTTATTAATTCCAAACAAATCTCATCCTTTACTTGCAGAATATGATGGAAAACCGAAAATTATCAATACGTTTGGAGAAAAACCTGTTTTCTCATTCAAGCCTAAAGAGTTTGCTGATATAGCAAAGAAATACAGACTGTTCAGGAATGATAACTTGGGGGTATTTTCTGGTCACAGAAGTTATTACTTTATGGGTGAACTTGCAGAACTGGAGCAGGCCCTAGTAAGGTTCACTGTTAGAGAGTTATTACAGAGAAATTTCAATTTGGTGTCTGTTCCAGATGTATTGCCCAGAAATTTAATTGAAGGTTGTGGGATGAACACAAGAGGAGAAAGAACACAGGTTTGGATTTAATGCTTAACTTCTATTAGTGTACGATTCTATTCTTGATCAGCAGATTTTTCCTTCATTCTTCTTCTGGATAAAATTTGAAGCAGCAAAAATCAAATAACTGCTATGCAAAGTGATGGCATGTATAGGTACTGATGGATATTGAATCCTTGTGCATTTTTTTCAGTAGACGTTTGATCTTCTAAGTGAGAGATTGTTGTGTTTGTGGTTTTGGTTTAGGAGCACCCTGAAGGTAAATGATCACTGACATTCGGCGGTGCAACACAAAACACAATACATCATATGGGGCACATTGTGACCCTACTATTTGTAGTAATCCCAAAAGTATCATATATTGGGTCTATTGGAGATCGCGATTCCGTAACAACAACATTAAATAATATTGTTGTAATATTGCTGCAGTCAGTAGCAATACGTATGATTTGCAAGCAATAATTCCGTTGTAATACAACCAGGACAATTATTTTCAACCAGAAATTAGGTTGTAATGCAGCCTGGACCAGCATGAAACAGTTAAATGTACTTCGGAAATAATTTCTAGTGGAGTCTTGCGTTTGACCACTGCAGTATTATGATGCCAACAGCAGGCGGAATCGCGATCTACACTAATCCCCATATGTTCATATTTCTCCTTCAAATACCTGGAATATTTCCAATACATTTGACAGAAAATGTATTTGGATAGGTGCATGTATATATGCTCTTGCACCAGTAGTCTACTGTAAATATAATATTCTAATACCACATGCCAGTGAGCTTCATAGATCAAAATACATTGAAAACAACGAGTGTTTTTATCTCACTAAATACTCTATCAATATTATTAATTCTGAGGTTAAATTATTATTATTGTTAATTTTAATTACGATTGAGCTTACACTACAGTGGCAATGTGGCCATAGTTGTCTTTTCCCTTCCATGCACTATTCCTAATTATTTGACCAATATCCCTCCAACCCCATCACCAACATATGCCCTGTACATTCCCAGCACTCTCTTCACCCTCCTCCTTTCCTCCAACAACTCCAGCTCCTTTTATCATATCAGTTGCTGGCTGGGTCCTCCGATAATTTCCAAAAACAAATCTAGCTGCTCTTCTGTGCACACACTCCATCTCCTGTATTTGATAACCAAAATGTGGGTCCCAAACTAGCCTACACCACCACATTCAACCAATGGTCTCACCTCAGGCACAAGAGTGTAATAAATAAGAAGATTCTCTTTTTTAGGCATCATGGATTGGAATAAGTTAACAAGAGAAATGATGAATAATTTACCAAAAATGTTGAAAGAATTTAAAGTTGAAATTTGTACAGGGCAAATGTAGGTCGATGCAGGAAAGGGAGAAGATGGATGTGTAGGGAAGTTGTCACCGGAGTGTATGATCCATTACAATTAAAAATTAAATAAAAATAAAGTTTTGAAACTCAAAACATTAACTTCTCTGCTACTTCCTTTCACCACCTTCTCCAGTAAATGAAGGATTTTGTATCCTTTTCTATCACATGCCCGATGAGCTCTGCCCAATTGAGTTGTTATCAAACATTTTGCCAGGATATTTACACTTCAAGCCTTCAACAAGTAATTCTGCCCTCACCCTATAATCATAATTGACCTTTAGTTTTTTATCTGTGTATCTAATAAGCTGACTCTTCTTGGCATTTATCTTTGTTCCATGCTGACCTACCCATTTAGATACTGTATCTAGGTAACAGGGTGAATTTAGATTTAGACTTCACCTGTTTTGAGTCTATTGTAGGCCTATACCATTATATCATCCAAAAACAACCTAAATTCTGACCATAACCCATCAATAAAATCATTCAATAGAATAATTGACAGCAACAGTCCCAATACACCTATCATTGATGTTGAACTAATTGGCCTATAAATTTCAACCCAATTTGTAACCAATCCTTTATGTATCAGTACTACTATCACTCTTTGGCAATCCTCTGGTAAGCAGCAAGACTCGAGACTCGTTTTAAAAATTTCAGGCTAAGGTATAATAATAAAAGGGGCGGTTAGAAGACATGGGAAATTGCCACTGGAGCAGTACCTCCACTGCGATTAAAATTAATAATAATATTATCTATACCGGCCCCTTTATGTGTTTCTTCCTGATTTCCTAAGAATCTATTTAAAATTTGATAGTTTTCTCATTTATACTTTTAGGGAGGCTCTCCTCTGATTTAATCCCTCCCACCACAGGATGATAATCCCTAGTGGTTTCATTAAATCAGACACTCAATATCCCAGCTATTTTACAATCGTCAGTGTATTATCTACAATAGTCTGAATACATTCTTTTCCCCTCAGTTTTTCTAATATAGAATTTTTTTTAGGAACATCGTTAAGTGGCTCTCCTGTACCAATAACATTCTTCATAAATCAGTCCTTTGCTTTTATTAATTGCGTTTTAAGTATTCCCTACTGTTTTCGTGTCTCTTAATGCTGTTTTGTTCCCGTTCCTCACTAGCCTCTTAAACCACCTCACCTCCCTATTGTAATATGTTGGTTCTGTACGTCTCTTTATTTTCTGCTTTGGTATAAACATTTCCTTACCTTTTTTTTTTTTACTATATCCTTAAACTCTTTCCATTTCACCTGCAGTGTACTTGTGCCATCCTTCCATTTTGCTGAACCTTTCCTGAAATATCTCTTCAATTCTGAAGTCTGTGCCTTTTTATAATTGTATGTATTTCTCCCTTCTATTTTTGCCACTAGTTTACTGAATCCCCTAATATCCATCAGTACAGCAATGTGATCTCTTATTCCTTCCATTACTTGACAACTTTTCAGATTTTCATCAGCCTTAATTAGAAATCCTACCTGTTTTGTCTCCTCGTATTTTGCTTTACCACTTTTGTAAAACCATCTTCCGCATCTACGATATTTGCAAATCTCTGTTCCCTTGTGTTATTAATCTTATTTCCTACCCAGTTGACATCTGCTAAATTTAAATCCCCCTCCCTCCTCCAATAATCCTCTCTTCAAATAGGTATGCAGATTTTTTGATGCAGTGTAATATATTTTTTGTTTACTGAATTTGAGGACCTTGTCTAAGCCAAATAGTACACCTTTTAAATCTATTAAGTCTCTATTTGTAAACAAATAGTGATACCACTATTGTCAACATAAAAAAATCTGCAGCTACCCTGCGTAGCCACTTTTTATTTGTGAATATTTTTTCTTTAAATTCTTTTTATTGCTTCAGTTACATTGATTAGCATCTCCTTCAGAACCTTATTCTAGTCCCTGAGGTTACTGCTTATTAACAAAAAATTTCTAGCATTTAATTTGTCTCAAATCAAGTGTTACTTTAAGGTTGTGATCTTTTTTACTTTTAACATTTTTCTCTCAAACTTACCCTAATATTCTCTGAAGTCTTTTCATATATGCCTCACATGTAATCACCACTCTTTTAAATTCTGTAATCACTGCATTTATTTAGGAAATATGTAGGCTATCCTAATGGTTTTGTAGATAGTTCCCTCCTTGATTTTTGAGCCAACAATACTGTTCTGCAGTTTGTAACATGGAAAAAGTTTAACAAAACAGGGTGCAGCATGTTTGTAACCCATATTGAAATGATGAGGCAAGTTTTTCCTGTGTTTCACAATGAATTGATTCCATTATTACATAATGCATTTGGACTATGAAAGAATATTCAATATAGCTTAATCTCACCCAAAAATACTTTTTTTTCTTGTAATGATTATATGATGTCTTTTTTGCATTCCTACAAAAAGTTTCAAAGAAGATTATAATGTTTTAGCTTACCACATTCATTTGACAGTAGTGATGTAGTAAAGGTCTAGCAGCTATCATCAAGAAGTTAATGAGCTACTCAGATGTAATTTTATTACATTAAGCATTTATGACCATGCGACAGTGCACATTTCTAAAATTTCATTACTGTATGTTAAAGTGCCAGCTATCACACCTTTCAAATACCATTTGAGTTCAAATGCTGTAAATTAATGTGCTTTCTCAAAATGTAATACAAATTGTTAAGTCAACACTTACTTGGTATAATCTCAATGGTAACAGTGTTTTAACTTTTCATTGCTTTCTTGCTGGTAAAAAATTTCATTTAAGCCTACATTTAGCAGCATTTGTTGGGGTTCTAGATTGTAATATAGATACTGTGCTTTGAAATTAGACTTCACTGTAATGTATAATGACTAAAAAACTATCAGGTCTATTCACTAGATGCTGACTTACACGGAGAAGCTCTTTGTTTATCGGGTACTTCAGAAATGGCTCTAGCTGGATATGTGATGAACAAGACGTTTGAAGATGTAAACTTACCACAAAAGATGGCAGCTGTGAGCAGATGTTTCCGAGCTGAAACTTCAAGTATTGCTCAGGAGAGAGGTATTTACAGGTAACATGCAAATGTATATTTTTACTTTGCACTGATTGATATGTTTTATATAAAAAGCTTCTCAGGGACTTTTTTTAAATCACATCACATGCTTTTAGTCTAGATACAAATAATGAAAAAGAAAGGAATTAACCCCTAAAATGGTAGGTGGCATAAACTACCAACCACTTAGTTTCAGAGATTATTGCTGCTGTGTGCAGTTGCCATTTTCAGCAATTAGATGATCACTATTTTAGCAAATGGTGTTAAGCCTTTTGCCATGGTGGATAATTGATACCTTGCTAGTCTGTTTAAGAAGTAGGATGATTATTGTAAGCTGATTGGTAAATGATAGTAAAACAACATCCACTGAAGGCTTTGGTGAATGTGATGGAAGCCGGATGCATATTGTAGATTTTAAATTGTAGTCTGTAGCAAGCAAATGAGCCATTGGAGTGTTTTATAGAATGATGGTATTGATATTTGTGTACCAGGAGCAAATTAATAATATGGGTCTACTGAACCACATGCTGCGATAGGCAGTGAAAACTTTTAGGAGAAGAATCTTATTTCATAGCATGATTCAAGGAAATTACAGTTCTCTCATAGAATATTGTTGATTGATTTGAAGCCTGGAAAGAATTTGTATTGAGAAATGGACTGTGGTAGTCATAGGAGGAGTGTGGGAAAGGTGTTTGTTCTATTTATGGTGAGTAATTGTGTCATATTAAAGTGTTATTATTGCAATGCATAACTGACAGATGTTGTTTGCCCATTGCAGGTAAGCAAGCAATATGAAAAGTAGTAAAATGTTTTTACATTAATTTGGATCTATTTTCTTCTCAACCTGACATCATCTCCTTTTTCTTTCACTGACTATTGTTCGTAGTTTGATTCCCTACCCTATTTTTTTCTCTCACATACAGTTGTCATTAAACAATAAATTGTCAGTGGTTCTTTTATTTGCACTCAGTTATTATTATTTGTACACAGTTTTAATATTTTCTGGCATTCAGTACATATCATGTTCTTTAACAGGCAAAGGATTAAAACCTTTACGTTCTATCACTGTTGCACATTTGTTTTATGAGTGTGTGTTTCTGAATTATTCTGCCATATTTAGTGATAACCATTAGTACCTTTCTCTTTCTTTATTTATATTTGTTAGTGAATACTTTGTCATTGCTGTTAAACACATTATCAGTTGATATTAATATAGAAAAAGATGTAGACCAACCACTTATCGAAGTTGAAGAAATGAGTGCTACGAGAATACAAAAATTACAACACCTGACAACCATTCCATATTGCAAGAGCTAAGGCACGTCGTGTGATTAAGGAGAGCAAGAAAAGGTCATGGCAGGCCTTTGTGAGCACAGTTAATCATTCCACTACATCATGGGATTTCATCCATTGTATATCTGGAAGGTACTCCCGCCGGTCAATATCTGGATTACTGGACCAAGGACACGTCATTACCGACCAACAAAGCGTAGCGCAGCTGATGGCCAAGAATTTCGCTGCCATCACTTCGTCCGCCAATTTCAACCCTTGGTTCCAGCAACGAAGGATTGCTGCCAAGAGAGACAAGGTGTACTTCAATTCATCGTATAAAGAGGCCTGAAACTGCCCATTTACATTTTAGGAGCTGGAATCAGCGTTAAACAGTGCCAAATACACCATTCCAGAGCTTGATCTGATCCAGTACCAGATGCTGAGGCATCTTAGTAATGATGCTAAAGAGTACACTCTGGATATTTTTAACTGCATATGGACCGAGGGATACTTCCCCGACTCGTGGAAAGAAGAAACGCTCATCTCTATTTTAAAACCTGGGAAGGATAAGTTGCTGCCAGGTAGCTATCGTAGCCATGTACCTACAAGCTGCGTGGGAAGACACTGGAGAGGATGGTCAATCGCCACCTTGTCTGGTGTCTCACATCCCAAAATCTGTTGAGCCGCTTTCAGTGTGGATTCATGAAGTTCCGTTCCATCTTGGACAACCTGATCATGCTGGAAGCGGCCATACTGGACACATTCATCCAAAGCCAACACCTTGTGGCCATTTTTTTCAATATTGAAAAGGCCTACAATACTACCTGGTGGCATGTTATTTTAAAACAGTTACATGAATGGGGTTTTAGGGGTAAACTGCCCCATTTTTTTAAAATAATTTTTATCTGGTCTTTGCTTTTGATAACGATTTGGTAGTGATGTGTCTGATCTTTTTATTCAGGAAAACGGTGTTCCTCAAGGGTCAGTTTTAAGCGTGACCATTTTCGCTGTTGTGATTAACAGTATCTCAATCATTATAAGGAGTCCCATACGGTACTCCTTATATGTGGACGATTTTTTAATTTTTGTACATCGTTCAGTCTGAGAAGTGCTGAGTGGCAACTGCAACCCTTGCTGAACAGGCTGGATGAATGGTCAGTGCACACTGGTTTTCATTTCTCTGCCAAGAAAACCCGATGTGTACTTTTTACTCGTAGTAGAAGTCTTCTACCAGAGCCCCATCTTACCTTGAGGAACACCGTTTTAAGTTTTATGGAATCTGTCCAGTTTCTTGCCCTCATATTAGATAGTAGGTTAACCTGGCTCCCACATCTTAAAGATGTGAAAGCCAGAGCCTCAAAAGCTTTAAATGTTTTAAAATATCTGTGTGGCAAGTCATAGGGCACTGACCACTCCTGCCAGCTACAATTTTATAGAGCCTTTGTATGGTCTCATCTGGAATATGGCTGCATCATTTATGGATTGGCGCGGGACAGTTATTTTCGTATGTTGGATAGTGTCCACCATGCAGGTATTCGGCTCGCCAAGGGTGCTTACCGCACCAGCCTGATTGTCAGCATTTGTGCTGACTCTGGCGAGCCATCGCTTACCGTCTGCGCGTCTCCTCATGGTGCGACACTACCTACACATCACCATAACACCAGGAAATCCCATGCACAATCTAGTTACGAATCCAGACTTCGAATAGATATGTACCAATCGCAGTAGAGCAACTAATCCATTCAGCTACTGTACAAGGGCTATTTTAGAGGAATATGGCTTTGAACTTCCCCCTTTTTATCCCTGGCTTTTAGAGACCCAGAATAATTTTAGATCTGTCTTGGTATAAAAAACTGTTTACCATTGACAGCGTTTTCATTAATATATTTAGAGACATTTTAAATCAGTATCACACGTTTATTCCGGTGTATACGGATGAGTCTAAGCAGGCTAACGGAGTTGGCTTGTTCGTAGTGTTCCCTCGAGCGACTCACACATACAAACTGGATGGCTGTTACAGCGTTTACACCGCCGAGTGTCACATTGTGTTAAAGTTGCTCCAGCATATGAAAGTAATGCACGATAAGGGATTCATCATATGCTGTAATTCCCTCTGCTGTATTCAGGCCTTAGGAAATATGTACCTTGCAGACCGTCTAGTCCAGGACATCCAGGACGCCCTCCTTTCCCTACAATCATGTGGGAAGCAGGTTTTATTCTGCTGGGTACCCGGCCATGTGGGAATCAGGCGAACAAGGCAGGTGATGTAGCTGCCAAGTCAGCCTGCGACAAGGTCCAAAGCGATTTTGCTCCTTTCCCAAAGTCAGACCTTGCCTTGACCGCGAAGAGAATTGTTTTTGAGATATGGCAAGTCGAGCGTAATAAGCTCCGGTTGGTCAAACAGACTGTTCAGCCATGGAGCAGCTCCTTCCAGTGGGCGAGGAGGGATGAGGTTCTCCTTACTCACCTCCGTATAGGGCACTGTCCTCTGACTCATGGTTTCCTTCTCCGCTGAGAGAACCCTCCGGAATGTGATGCTCGTAGCGTGCCTTTGACTGTGCATCACATTTTAACTGTCTGTGTGATATTTTTAGATTTAAGGCCACTAGCCAATGATCTGTCCATTATTTTAATCGATGACAGTAACAATGTGGCCAATGTTTTAAAGTTTTGTAGCTTGGCCGATCTTGTCCCAAAAATTTTGGGCAGATCAGCCGAGGTTTTAGATTGGATTGATGGCCATCAATCCAAGAACCGTTCTTATTTTTTTATGAATTTATATGTACATTTTTATGTTTGCCATTTTATATCTGGCTGGCCCTTTGCCAGCCAGCCAGTTAGTTTTGTTTTGATCTGGCTGGCCCTTTGCCAGCCAGCCAGTTAGTTTTGTTTTGATCTGGCTGGCCGTTTTAAAGCCAACCAGTTAGTTCGTTGTTTTAATCTGTTTGGCTCTTTTACAGCCAACCAGTTAAAGTTTTGTGTTTTTATCTTTCTTGGCCAGTGTACAGCCATAGTTTCAGTTTTATATTTTATTTTGCCATCTGTGTGGCCGACCTCTTTATGGTCGGCCATGCAGATGGTATTTCAGACAGTATTATATTTTATTCTGCTGCCTGTGTGGCCAACCCCTTTACAGTCAGCCACACAGATGGCAATCGAGTTTTATCCCACGTTGTCACTCCAGGTATTATTCAGGGCACTAATAACCTCGACGTTGATGCATCCTAAAGCCCAAATAACAACAACAAAAAATGCAGCTAAAACCATGTAGATGATAAAATCATCACCTCTTTTGTGTTATAGTCCTTCAGCCCAAAAGAAACAATACTGCGAAATAAATGGTCTCATTTTAAAAAATATTAAAAACATTGTCATAAAAGAATCTGAATTGTGAGTCATCAGGCCAGTTTTCTGATCATAATTATTAAACTCAAAATAAAAAATCTAAGTGTAAACTACAGTAAGATATGTGAAGATTTAAAAGATGGGAAACTGAAGAATCAGCAGCTAAAAGAAAAAATGATTAACAAACTAATATAGCTATTATCATTTCAGAATTAAAATACCAGAAGGCAAGTCTATATGGATAGTATAGATAAATTCATCCATCGGTCACCAAAGTCAAAGGGCAGAAGACAGCAGCAACAACCCTCTCCCCCTCAAAATATTTCTGGTTGTAGCCTATATATTGAGTGTTTGTGTAGTGTTTATTGTCACTGCTGCCACCTCTGTTCAACTCTGGTGAGTGATAGGTGATTTTATCTCTCTTTTTTTTGTATGAATATTTTTTAGTGTCATTTAATTTAATATGATTACTACTCCATTATTGCCAAAAATTATATCTGTTAGACTTGATTTTTGAAATTGCAATGCATGTGGATAAATATTTTGTTTGTTGTATTACAAGTTTTCTGATACTTTAATTGGGGATAAAATGTCAAAATAAGCTAATTTTTCTTGTAACATTTAAAATTTATGAGCTTTATGATTGTTTTATTTGGTTTAATAAAGTGGAATAAAAATGAGTTTATACAATAAATTACAAATCTAATCACATCCATGTACCAATGTGCAAAAAATGTTTCTTGTCTGGATTTGTCATATTTCTCCATTCCTTGCCCTCCTTAAGTCTGGTGGGTGAGTGGTTAATGCTCAGTCCTGTCATTCATGGGTATATGGGCTCAATCCCCAGTCTGGTCATCCTGATTTCTGTTTTCCAGAACACTCCAGCCAAAGGCAGAGTTACTCTGGCCTCGCATTCGGGAGGACGCTGGTTTGAATCCCCGTCTGGGCATCCAGATTTGGATATTCCATGGTTTCCCCAAATCACACCATGTGAATACTGCGATACTTCCCTCAAAAGGCCGTGACAGATTTCCTTTCTGTTCCTTGGCCCCAGTCCTATCCTGCCTCTAATGACCTTGACGTTGATGAGGCATAATGCCATTAGCAAAAAAAAAAAAAAAAAAAAAAAAAAGACAGGCCATGGCTGACTTTCATCCAATTTTCAGTTCCCTAATCATCTTTCCACTCTAATGATTTTGGCTGTAATAATCGAAAAAATCTATTTTTTAAAAAATCTAATATTACTCCCATTCCTGACCTTTTCTCATTTTTTCATCCTCTTCAATTATCACTATCACTATCAGTACCTGTGATGTTGGACAGTGATAACATTTGTTCACATGAGTGGATAGTAGGAAACCCCATCTTTAGGACTGAGGATTTATGCATGATCAGTGAATTAGATTACATGTTTTTTTCATGAGTGCTTGTTTATTGTTCGCAACTGTTATTTTTAGAGGGCTGTGATCTACAGGTTCGGGGACAAAAATGCTTCTTAAATGCTTACATAAAATAAATATATCACTTTAACAGATACTTATTTGCAATGTATGATCTGTTTACAGAGTTCATCAGTTCACCAAAGTAGAAATGTTTGGTATATCACGACCCGAGGATTCAGAGCAACTGCTTAAAGAGTTCTGTGATTTGCAGGAGCAATTGTTCTCATCTTTAGGACTGCATACACGTACTTTAGACATGCCACCCCATGAACTTGGTGCTCCTGCTTATCGTAAGCATGATATTGAAGCATGGATGCCAGGTCGTAATACCTTTGGTGAGGTATCAAGCTGTAGTGATTGCACTGACTACCAAGCTCGCCGCTTGTCAATAAGGTTTGTGAATTAACACATTTTATAATTTTTTAAAGTTTGTTTCTGTATTTGAAAGGCAATAAAACCATGTTTTGATCACTCTGATTTTCACCTGTCTATCACAGGCCTCCAGCTCATACATAATAGGTTGCAACTTTTGAATTTCCAAATGTTAGGTAATTTGTTGATCCAAAACCGAAAATCATATTTAAAATTAGCAGCTGTCAAATTTAGACAATTTTTGTTGCCAGGTCTGTTTTAAAAATGCTATTGCTTAAGAACTTGAATTATCTGTACTTATAAAATGCAAGATTTGGTCATTTGTGACATCATCTGTCATGCCACTCTATGACGTCATGCTTTACGCGTTTGTTCTAGGTCATGCATATTATTAAATAACATTTCTAAGCATCCACGAATCAATTAACTGACAGAACATTGAAATAAAAGTATGTGTTGTGTTTAAATAGACATTAGATGCTTGTATTTACATAATATTCTTTTGATATATAGAAGTATTCCTTAAATTTTTTGTAAGATAAAAGCTTTAATTTTCTTGCATCATTGTTAGTGAAGTTTTGATTAGATTGTTACTTAGCATGGGTCAGAATTACAACTGGCATTTGATGACACAGCAGAGGGCATGAATATTTTTTTTTAATTTAAATGTGTCCTATTATTGAATTTATTAAATCATTTGAATGGAAATAGTTTCACACCAATCGTGATCTGTGCAGCCTACACTACAATTACAACAAATATTGTGTGGCATAATGTAAGTTTATAATATTTATTTTAATTTCCTTTGCCTTCACTGAGCAACATTACTGAGGCTATTATTTCAGCAACATCTAACTGTGTCAGCCATTCAAATGTTGTAATATCGATTTGGATCACGGATAACAAAAAAGGAAAGTGTAAAAACCCTTTTAAGATTTTTTATCAAATTTACATTGTGATGCATTATTGCCACTAAAATGCGATACAGTACATGTATTAATATGCGTGAGATTGAAGTATTGTTCTTCTGTCGGCAAGTCTAACGTAGTGTGTGGTTAGGTTGAAATGCAACCTGGACCCAGATGGAAACAGCAACCTTTTGCTACAGTGCAAGGCATGAGGAATTACATTGCATTTTATTTTATAACAGTTCTATTAAGTTTAGCAGTTTCTAAGAAATGAATTGTCAGAACACTGAAAGAAAAGTATGTATTTTACTTAAACTGGAATATTAGTTATCAGGTTTTTTTTACTGAAATAATTAAATGGTTTGAATGAAAGAAGTTCCAAATTGATCATGGTATATGTGGCCTAAACCACAATTAAATATTACATGGCATAGTGTAAGTTGTTAAAATTTATTTTTAGCTTCCTTTGTTATCACTGGGGTCATTATTTCAGCCAATGTCAGCCAAAAAAACATTGATATTCATCATAGGTAATAAAAAAGAAAGGTGTAAGAACCTGTCAAGATTTGGGATCAAGTTTATATCATGATGCATGATGACACTGACATGCAATACAGGGAATGTATTAATTTGTGTGTGATTGGACCTAGGCTTTTCAAGTGGCAATATTAGCGGAGATTCTAGTTTGGCTGAAATGCAACCTGGACCAAGTTTACAACTGAAACTTTTTGCTACACCACAAGGGACGATAAATTACAATGAGCTTTATTTTGTAACTATTCTATTTAGTTAAGCAAATGCAGAGAAATAAGTTACCATAACACTCTGTTAAACCCGTAATTTTTCATGGGCTTTGGGGCTAGTGTCTCTAATAATGTCCATAAAAAATTTTGAACAACAAGTACTAAAAATAATTAGATGCTATACGGTTTGTAACTTACTAGCAAAAGAAGATTTTTTTTTGTTTACTTTCACATAGATCAAAACAAATGTGCTCTTAGTTCAGTCTCGGCTGCATACTAACAAATGGTGTAGTTAGTACCTATGATAAATTTGACTGAAATTGAATGATTTCACTAGCAGTGTGAATGGTAAAATGGTGCAGCATTGTTGGTTCAATGCAAATTTGCAAAGCATTGATTTCTACATCAGGTGACTGCTACCTGACCTAATATCACTGAAAGTAATTAAATTGTGAAACTCTAATTGTTTCCTATCTATGATAATACTTAGAAAGTTTTGCGATAACTTAGAATTTTGCTTTTGAAGCTTGGTGTTCCTTACATAAGTATCCATTATTGGTACATAAGCTTTATTGTTTTCTTTTGTTTAAGCTTAGACAAAAATAACTTTCAAATTGAAGATATACAAGCAGTGTTAATGTGGTTTGCCTGCATTAATTAAAGTGTATTAGAGAAGTTACTGAATAGTATATTGTAAATCTTGGATTTTTTTGAATTAATTGTTTGAGCTTCTTAATCTAATTACTACCATTTTCACAACTCTGGTATATATTAAATACCAAATGAAATAAAAAAACTTTTTAATTAATTTGGGAATAGTCTGATATTAACAAAATTTTGGAATCATTGTCTGTGTAAGCATGCCTCACACAAGAACTAACTAATGGATTTCAGTGAAACTACATGTTATACAAGCTCATGTCATCAGTTGGAGAGTAGGATACATTTTATCCAGATCAGTATTGTGGTTTTTTTTATTATTAAAGTTTAGCGTGAGTGCGCACAGGTAAAGCAGGAAAATAATGTTTTCAACAATACTGTACATAGGTTACATTATTTTTCAATGTGACAACCAAAAAATAAAAAATACAACTAATTTGATTTTATTGTTCCATAATTAAATCTATTTAATTGGTTTTGTCATCAGTCAGTATGTAGCATACTTTTTATTCAGATTATTATCATATTCCATGCATGGTAAAGAATCTAAAACTGGAAATTATGTAAGCTTTGTGCGTGTTTGTATGGATCCAAAAAATCATCCTAAAAATTCAAATGAAACTGTTCTTATGTCATGTTAGATAATTTACATTGTATTTCAACTAGATGACCCGTGCGAAAATTTTGTAAATATGATCAATAGTAAGGTTAGTGGTTTGTAATAGCACGAAAGAAGAACCGCCACATTTGTATCTATTGTTTATTTGTTTAGTGTAATATTTACTTAATAAAGTCAGTGCCAGTGAAGCAGTTTATTAATATCTTTGGGACATGTGCGGCTTGGATCTGAACTGTCTTATACGTGCGACTTTCACAGTCCTTCAGAGGTCAAATTCCAAAAAGTTTTGTTCTTATTTATACCTTAATCTTTTAAATGATACCTCATATATCTATTTTGGTTAGATATCAATGGAGAAAAATGGTTCTTAATAAAAAAAAAGTACTTTATGGAAATTATGATACTTTTGCTCTTTAAGGGTGGAGTTCCAAAAAAATTCCTTTCTTAAAATAAGCGGTGACCTTAATCTCTAAAATAATACCTCATTTCTCGATTTCGATTTAAAGAAATACATTATTTCTGTGTGTTCGCGCCCCACATCCATCATCTAAAGGTAAGTGGTGGCTCATTTCCCTATCCTAATTTGATTCCTTTCCGCTACTTAGCGTCTTTTTTTTCATTGTTATCATTATGGAAATAATGATACTTTTGCCCTTTAAGGGTTGAATTCTGAAAAATTCTGTTCTTAAAATATGGTGTGACCACAGCAATGGCATTTAATCTTTAAAATGATACCTCATTTATCTATATAAGTTACAAATAAGGGAGATAAATTGCTTATGATAAAGAAATGAATTGCAGAAATATTGATACTTTTGCCATTTTAGGCCATTCTTAAAATATGTTGTGACCACAGCTGAGTCCTTAATCTTCAAAATGATTCCTCATTTATTTATGGTGGTTAGATATCTAGGGAGATAAATGGCTTGTGACATGGAAATGCATTGCAGAAATATTGATACCTTTCCTCGTTAAGGGTCGAATTCCAAAAAATTCTTCTTAATATATTTTGTCACCAAAGCGTAGATCTTAATCTTAAAAATGATACTTCATTTATCGATTTCGGTTAGGAATACAGGGAGATAAATGGTTCTTGCTACAAAAAACAGCATTTTAGAAATATTTATATTTTTGCGCTTTAAGGGTCAAATTTGGAAAAATTACTTTTTAAAAAATATGATGTGACTAAAGTAGACACCTTAATCTTTCAAATCATTTATCAATTTTGGTTAGGGTATGAAGGGAGACAATGGCCTGTGACAAAAAAAACACCTTATAGAAATAATATAATACAACCTCAAGCTGACAAATTAAGAAAAAAATGGTCTGCTAATTTAATTGTGCTGTTAAGGAAGAGTACCTGGGTGATCGATCTTCGCTCGGCACCTTTTGATTTCTGTTCAGTACACAAGATTTTGAGTAAAGTTTGATTAAAGTAAATGGATTGAAGGCTTCTTAGACATTTTGAAGTGCACAGTTCCTTTTTCTAACCAAAGAGAAGTTTAACTAACATCAGATCGCTTAATGGTACCTGAAACATCAAGATGAGGTAAGATCCGTTTCCAAGAAACAAAATACAATAATTGAACCTTTTTTAAAATATAAAATCATGTTACAAACTTGAAAAGCAAAACGCTCTCCACATATCACATTTCATCCAAATAGCTAAAGCCATTTTTGAGATCGTCTGGTTTACCATCTCGTAAATTGCTTTTAAAGATAAATGCTTATTATTATGTTATATACAAATCTAAATGGTAATCAGGGATTAATTAATGGTGCAAGATTTGTGGTAACTCACTTAGACGAGGACATCATCAGTGATAAATTCATTCACTCCCATAAAACAATGCTCATAACTCGCAGTAAACACACATCTTCTGATTAACGATGCCTTTCCAAATAATAAGAAAACAATTCCCAAAAGAAGTAACCTTCATTATGAACATTAATAAAGCACAAGGTCATATGCTTCAAAAGGCAGGATAGTATTCATGGACACCCATATGCGGCTTTTTTGCGAGATTGTAGATTCATTAATATTTATTTTTGTTTTGAAGACACATAAGTTCAAAAAGTCAACAATTATCACATTATAACTGCTAATATTGTTTTCAAAGAAGTTTTGAGAAATAAAGAAGATCGAAAAAAGGACATCTGACAAAGCCTATATTTATTAAACATATTTAAAAAAAATGTTTTACAATTAAACATGTAGTATTTAATGATAATGACTTCATACAGTAAAAGTGATATTTACCACTACTCTTCATAATAAAATACCTTTCATTACTAAATAATTGCATTTACTTATTTCCACATTATTATATTACCATTCGGTGACTGACCACAATACTACTCGCATGGTTGAGCTAGTGTACAAAAATTATTCGTTTAAAATTATAAGAGTTCCTTGCTGTAATCAGAGAGAATTTAATTAACATCAGCGAAGTGTACCGGTACCTGAAACGTCTACGAGATGTTGTTAGCGCTGTTTTTGAGATACCAAATACAAGATTTGATAAATTTTTGTAAAATTGCGTTTTTGCAGGGAAGACACCTATTTAGATAAAATTTAAAAAAAGTCATCTAAATATGAAATTTCATCCAAATAGTTAGAGCCGTTTCCGCGATCCAATAAATATATATATACATACAAGAATTGCTCGTTTAAGGATATAAGATATGCACTTGATACCGTGTGATTGAAACCTTCTCTCAGTTGAAATGTTTACCATAAATAGCCCTATGAGTAGGCCTACAGGAGCAGTGTATTTAAATCATACTATTGTTAACAGTATGACTTTGTGACTCTTTTAGGTCCTTTACATTGGAGTTTATATACATAAAAATAAATCAGTCTGATTGAACAGAAGTCAGACAGCACCATTAAAAATGTTGCTTACAGAAAAGCTTTGTAACAATGCTGAAGTATACCTTTGGATCATCCATGACCATATAATCTTTGTAGGAATAAATGATGCACCACAAATGGATTGAAAACAATTGATAGAATATAAATTTAAAAGAAAAAGATAAAACAGGCCTGCTTCTCTGCTTTTTCCTATGTACCCAATATTTCATTGATAGCTTATCTGTGAATTAACAGCACAAATCTAAAAAAAAAAAAAAAAAAAAAAAAAAAAAAAAAAAAATCTACATAAGCAAAGTCCTGGGAATAGCTAATTATTAATAATCCTTTCTGCCATATGGACTGTTCTTGTGCAGTATAAAAGGAGTTGTAGATAACATCTTAAAACTTATCAAGCAAGGCATAAACAGTATCTGTAATATGTTTGTCATCCACATAGGACTGACATGGCACACTAACCATTAGAGGACACTACTAGGATAAGTAGTGATGCAATTGTGTGATGTGATACCAAACTACAGTATTTGCTCTGCCATGTCCTTCTCACCAAAATCCAACTTTGATGTTGTAATTCGCCACTAATTACAAATGGTTGTAACCTAGTGTAGACAAGGCAATTCTAACAATGATTGATTGGATGAATCTTTTGACATTAGAGTTAAATTTTTATAGAATGCTTTAACTTTTCATTTCATTTACAATAGTAAAATTACACAAAAATATAATATTTGTATTGATTTGGCACTCACATTAACAATACAGAAGAATGGGGTCAGTGTCAATATTATCTTTGTTGTCTGCATGGAATTGGCACTGTTCCACCCTGTTCAAGATAAGAAAATAACTCATATTGCTTTTATGTACATTCATCACCGTGAAGCACATGGAAGTTGTCTTTCATATATTGTAGCTTTTTTTTGGAGTGAACTGTGATATGTGGATATGATATTTTTATAATGATTCTGGGTAATACAGATACATTTTAACCATTGCTAAAAGCAAAAGATCAAAACAAAAACCATACCATTCAGATGTTAAGATATTAATTATTTTTGTCACCACATTTTTATTTATAGATTAATTTTGAATTTAAGATTGGATAAATATTTGTATTTTTTAGTAATATGTATTTAGAAATGTCTTCTTTTTTCATATGTAACTGCTTGTTGTTATTCATCCTTTGATTTTTTACAGGTATTGCCCAGAGGATACTCCTAGTAACCCCATATATGCACATACCATTAATGGTACTGCTTGTGCTATTCCTCGAATGTTAATAGCTTTAGTGGAGACTCATCAGCAGAATGATGGGAAGATAAACATTCCACGACCACTGCAACCATATATGAGAGGAAAGGCCCAAATTGGAAAGCAAACTACTGTTCCTGCACTTACATTTATCAGGCAAAAGGAAATGAAACACGACTGATAGAAAAGTTTTCACATTCTCAAATATACAATTTAAGGTACTTTCCCGAGATGTATGCCATCTAGTGTAGCCTTGCCCTATTTATAATGGGAAGGAGTTTGTAATTTTCTATTTTCAACATCATATCAGTTATTATTTATATAATTTATTTTCTGTTACTTTTGTATTTTTTGTATTGTAGAATGCATATGTTCTAAGGCAAAATGAAATATTAAGCAGTGTACAACCATTAATAATTTTATTGGTCACCAAGTTATAATATATACAAAATATTCAAAATGGTATTATTTACAGCAATATTTACATTAGAACAATTTGTGTTTTATATGTAGACTTTTTGGAAACAAAACAGATAAGCTGTTCAGTCACACCAACTTCATTTCTTGTTGCAGGCATATTGTGCAGTAGTTATTACATTGTTTACTAGAATTCATGACCTAAATAGAAATTATTGTGTATGTGGGCTTAGTGCTTGCCAGAAAATGACTCTGCAATAATTTTTTTCATTGTTATTGACATGCTTCAATATTACTTAACTATGCAATACATTTTATTGTAACACAACATTGGGAAACATTTTACCAGATCGAGCATGGTATATTTGTACATATTGTATGTTTAATTTGTGTTGAACCAAAGCTGTTAAACAAAATATGAGTAAATTAATTGTTAATTTTTACAAAATACTTATGTACATTTTTTGTATGGTAGCATACTACAGAAGCAAGTTTGTGAGATTATTCTCTAATTGTACTACCTGTCTTGGTTATCTTTGTATACATCTTAATTCATCTTGAAGTCTGAAATGTTTATTAATCCACATCCATTGACTTTCAGAGGTTACTGAACTGACTACAAATCTTATATGCAGTTGAAAAACACACATTGTTGGTTTAAAAACCATTAGCATGAAGTTGATGTTTCTGAAGAATATTAATGATTGGCAAAAAAATTGTTACATTTTCATTAATACAGTTATAAAAAGTATTGTTATTTGTATATATACCATAGTTTTGCACTTTTCAAATTTTGTATTTTTTTACTTCATAATATACAGTTATCATAAAATGCTTTTTCTTAACACTCTTGTTACAAGACTTGCTTTAAGATTGAACAGTTGTAATGTACAATCATTTACCACTGAATCCATGAAGATCATTTTATATAATTTTGACTTGGATTTAAAACATAGTTCACACAATACTTGTTTGTAACCATCCAGGAAATTTTTATAAAGGATGTTTTTCAATGTTACATTATTAATACCTCTTTCAAAAAATATGGGTTTCAAACCTGTATGTCATGATACAGATTGAATGTGGATGATGTTTACATTTTCAATGGAATAGCTTCATCTTGTAGCTGTATTTAGGAAAATGTTGTTTGAGGCTGCAATTTTATCATGACATTAGTTTCATTTATGCCAGCTGTGTTATCATTCTGTCTAATTTTAAACAGACTTAAAGCAACAAAAATAAATAAATGAAATTATATTTTGAATACAATGTCTGAAGACTACCAGGTAAACACACATTTTCCTTGATTTTTATTTGTGACTAAATTATGGTTTTAAAATTAGGATGTTGGCATTCTTTAAAAAGTTTTCTATTTAGTATAAAAATGACTGTTCTACTTCTCTGGGGAAATAAGTGTTCAAATAGTATTTAAGACCAACAGAATATTCCAATAGTTGGAAAAAATACTGCTATTTTATTTTAAAACAGTTGAATGCTGTGATACTTTTAATATAGATAGTTTTAATATAAAATGTAGTTCACATTTCCTATGTGTTACTTCATTTTTGTACTTGAATGCCTTTATTATTTCTTAACACTTTAGTAAGGTTGTGTTTGTACAAGTTGCAACATATGCAATAATTTAGGTTACAACATAGTTTACTTTGATTCATGAAGAGATTGTTAGATTTATGGAGGAAGTGTTACATTAGTGATTTATTGCAGCCTCATGAATTCAATTAAAATTTGAATGAAAACATTCAAATATTTACTGCTGTTCCATATGTCAGTAAGTTAAACGTACCAGTACAAACAGAGGTACTTCTTTAATTACAAATCTTATCACAGTTTTAAGTACTCCCATATTATACAAGACCTGTATACTCTGCTGTTTAGCTGACTAGAGCAATCAGAGTACAATCACATATAAAAAGTCATGATTCATTGTTAGTAATTATTTACATTGATTTCACAGTTCAAAGAACTTAAATATGCATCAAATAGTCCTTTCTTGTCTCTGTATCTGTTTTACCGAATCCATTTTGTCAATAGATGTCAGCTGAAAATACATTTAAAAATTCGTGTCATAGTCGGATCTTCTGCGTGCATATCCACTAGTGCTGGATCCATTACCATTACTATTTCCATAGTAACCATTGTAATAGTAGCCATTCCATTCAGAACGCCAGCTATCATACAAATTTGCCATGCTGTTTTCTTGAAGAGAAGCAGAAGATCGCTGTAAAACCAAACACAATTTCTCTGTTATATTGTTACTGATTCATTACTTTCTCCTTTCTTCTATTTATTAAAAGTAAATGTGAATTGGGGTGGAAATAAAAGAACATCCACTTATTAAGATTAAGGGCAGGAACATTTGGACCTGTGATACTTATTATTATTTCCATTTTAATAACCAGTGATTTTTTTTTTTTGCATAAACTTGTGTGCTCCCTCTGTAACTTCTACCATCCTCAGGCTTAAAATAAAAAAATTTTGACTCCCTAATCCTTGTAATCAAGTCCTAATTTATGATCATGGTACTCTGTTTCCTCTCACATACCATTCTTAAATAGTTTCTCACTACCCAGCCAGGTTGAATCACTGACATATGTGTTACACATACCCACAGCTCTCCTTGTTCACCTCCTTACTAACAAGGAAGGTTTTGCAAGTGGCTTCTCCGTTTTTAACAGTTTTTTTAATATGTAATACTTGACTGAAATCTAAGGCTGGCGTATTTTTGAGATAAACATATTTGATGGGTGAATTTTCCTCCTTATTTGAAGATGTAAAGTGACAATATCATTGCCTTTCATATGGAGGTAGGAGATTTCACAATGTGTCTCTTGAGGTGAGGATAAATATAACAGTTGTCTCAGTCCCATTTCTTAAAGAACAATTACACTCATTTTAAAAATTCCTACCTAGAAATTGTAAATATTAATAGAAAAGCCTTTGGTTGTGGCATAATTTGCAACCATTATCCCAGCTCAAGGGAGATAGGGTAACCTGCCCTATCCTTCACATTGGTAATTCTTGTCTGGCATATTCACATTACAGGGATGGACATTCCAGTTCCAGTAGGCCAGAGTGACAGGATGACTAAGTCCAGGCAAAGGCCCAGTTCCACTGGTTCATGTGTTAAACTCATGCCCAGCAATTTGGACAGTCTTTAAACAGCAGGCTGCACTGAGTAGAAAACAGAAAATTTAGAAGATGAAAGTTAGGAAGGAACAATAAAATGATAATGGGAGACCTCAGTGCACATGTTGGGTTACGGAGAGGTGCTGGGAACAGATGGCTGTGGTATCAGAAATGCAGAAGGATGAAAGCCATAAGATATCATGGTGTAGTGCAGTCTGTCTTAGAAGTCAATTGTTTAATGGAAAACAGATGAGAAAGAGTATTGTGGATATAAAAGGAATCCCATCAGAAGCCTCCGAAAGTGACCACTAATTCCTGGTAGCCAGCCTGAAAGAGAAAAAAGGACCAGGAGAGAATAGTAAGAGTGTGAAAACTGAAGGATGACAAGTGCAGGAGACAGTACCAAGAGCAGCAAGTTTCAGAGGAGCAGAGTAGAAGGAATGAGAAGGGGCAAAATGAGGAATGAGAAAATCAGAGAAGAAACATTACAACAAAAAATATAGAAATCAAGGTTACAGTGACATGGTCATGTGAAGAGGTTGGGAGAGGCAAAGAGTTAAAAGGGAAAAGGACCGGAGAAAGACAAAGGGACAGGAAGGTGTTAAAATGTGCGATGAAGAAAAAGGAGCATATTGGCTAAGGGAACATCCATAAACCATGTCGCTCCATTTTGGCCTCCTGTGAACCCCCCCCCCCCCCCCAAGCAGCCTGACATGGCTTTTGCCTGCATACCCCTCCCCCTCCTCTGCATTACACACAGCTTTTCCCTGTTGATTCCAAAAGACATGTACTCTTTTTTTTTTTTGTCAGACTGAATTACATATGGAGGTAATTAAATGACGGAAATAAATATTCACATGCTGTTGTCTATTCTGTACCTTATTTTAACTATGACAAATAACATGAAAAAAAGCTACGTGGCTTGGCTCGGAAACACTCCCTCCACATAGCCCTACATAGCTTTCTACCCCCCATCCCCCAGAATGAGCCACAAGGTTTATGGACTATCCCTAACAGTAGAAGAAGAGAGGTGGTGGATGGATAGGAAGTATTAGAGAGGCTTTTGTTCCAAGCAGACCCCGGCTATTCAAGACGATGATGGTGTTCATGTTTTTGTGTTCATTGTGACCCCAATGCCTTCATCGGTAGTATGTGATGAGTTATTTTCTCTGTTCATCCTTATTAACATAGGTAACAATGAAGTGAAAGGACTGCCATGAGGTGATATTTATGTGGGAAGGAAAGATAAATTATACCCAACATTCACCAAAGTTGAAGAGAGGAGGACAGCAGGAAAAAAAGAAAAGAAAAAACAAATTGGGGTTAATATTATATCTATTTCAGGTTTATAATCCTTACTATTGTTACTAGACAGATATGCATAATGGCTATGGAATTTCTTGGTTTCTCTGTAATGCTTAAATTTATGCTTGCAGGAAAGAAAGAAAAAACAAATTGGGGTTAATATTATATCTATTTCAGGTTTATAATCCTTACTATTGTTACTAGACAGGTATGCATAATGGCTATGGAATTTCTTGGTTTCTCTGTAATGCTTAAATTTATGCTTGCAAGAGATAAGGACACTAACTTATCTACAAGTTTAAACTTTTTTTCAGCTGTAAGCTATGACAGTAACTGTATTTTAATACAAGTTCTATTTGAAAAATAAATATTTAATAATGATGTATGTAACTGCTATAATATCCTCTCGGTTGTTCAGCCGGATGTATGTAACTCCCTTGTCAGTTTTTGTTATGAATTAAACTAGTTTTAATACCTTTTTAGGTGGTTTGTCATAGGGCTTTTCATTCCAGACATCTTCCATATTGTACAGATCTTCAGCACCAAAGTTGTCAAGTCCACCCATGTGATTCTTGTTTAGCTCATTCAACATATCTTCTGTTAAAGGCGTAGGCTGTCTCTTCTTATTATTTTTATGCCTATTCACCAACTGAAAATAATGGATTACAGTTTAGAAAATTTTGTAGGAAATTTCATATGTGAAGCCACAGGTTTCAAACACTTGCAGAATTATTTGTTCTATAAATTATTTGACCCATTTACATCCAATATTTATTTAATCTTAGAGGTATCAGATTCCTCATCAAGCATTATCTTTTTTTAAATTAAAAATGGTAATGCACAAGACCTTAGGAAATGTGGAGTAATTTTGAGTAAATTAACAATTCAATCCTAAAATTGTGGTCCTTAAGTATATTCCTTTCCCATTCTAAACATCTTTTGGAGACGAATCTGATTATATAGATGTTGTGTAGCTGGTGTATGACATTCTACACATTATTGATCTTGCACACCTTTATATTACATTATGTAAACTAACAAAAACCATGTTGCTGAGATTTAATTATGATGTGATATTCTCCAAGTTATTTTATTCACATACTGATACATATAAAATGGTTGTTAGATTTTTAGAATAATACATACAAAGAAGCTTAAAAACAATACAGCAACAAATACTTCTATGGAGTACTATGTTTAGGTAATAATAATGAAGCATAAAAAGGATATTTGTTGTATATTCATAGATACAAAATGCTGAATTTATTCACGATTTGTCAGCAAAATGATAAGTATAAGGTAATTTGGATCATGATCAAGAAAAGCTTGTCAATAAACAGTTGATAACCAATAAAATCAGTCCTTTTATGCTTTTTATTAATTGCAATGGAGTGCACACTCCAATGGAAATTTCCCTACACAACCATTTTCCTTTTATCCTGTAGCCCTTACTATTGCCCTCTACAAATTTCAACTTTAAATTCTGTCAGTGTTTTTGGTAGATTATTCATCATTTCTCTTGATAATTTATTCCAATCTCTGACTCCCTCAACTATGAAAGAGAATTTTACCACACCTTAATGCCTGAAATCAAGGGCAGCTTGTGGTCATGGTCAGATTTTCTATTCCATGCTCCTCTCTTAATTCTTCCATCAATATCTTACCATGCCTCATTACCAAAATACGGCTTGCACACTCTCATGACTCTCTTCATCCTCCTCTTGTCTTCCAATGAATCCCATTACAGCTGCTTCATCATATCAGTTATTGCTTGTGTTCGGTAGTTATTTTGTGAAATGCTCTGGCCACACCTTATGTTAATACACAACTACCAGATCTAGCATAAATTTGTATGTTTTCAACATATGCAAATATTTTCATGAGAAAAGGAAAAGCGTGAATAATCAATCATAAAGTACAAACAAAAACATCAAACTTCAGTTGTCTCAATGTCCCATATATGGCTAGCAAAATCTGTGTTTGATGAGAAAAAAGAGCTACAGTTAAACAAACACAAACAAGGAAAAATATGGAAATACTGTCTCATATCATCTTCTATGATCATCAAAATTTTACTTGTTTGTTATGATCATCTTATTTTTCTTATTATGTTGTTTCCTGGCAAATTATTGTGGAGAAATCAACCATACATATAGGAAGGTTGTCATGTCTTCCAAATGTGTGGAAGTATTGAGAGTCAAATAAATACATTTCAAAGTGAAAGGAATGTGCTTCTCAGCACTAGCTCCAAAAGGGAATAACAATTATATCAAAAACAAACCAAAAAGTACTGAAACAGAAATTGTCAATTTTGCTGAGTCAAAACGAAGAAAGTACCAGCAAGGAACAGAAACAGTAGCTACTAGTCTTCAAAGTTGTTCACATGTTATCTACACTTCCTTGACAATGACTGGGAAGGCAGAAAAATAAATAAGATGAATCAGAAACGTGAACCACCTATCATTTAAATATCATTATGATTTCCTTGATATCCTTATCTATTTCCAGTGCATTAAATGTGCCAAAGTCTGGCTCTCTTAAGTTCATAGAAATTGTTTCTAGACTAAAAAGGAGGGCGCTGATAGAAATGAACAGTGAAACAGAAATTTATAGTGTTGCGTTTAGACTGAATGGCACAGTCAAGGGTACAATTGTAAATTTTACTTTATTCCTCACAGATTGATTTTTAGTTTATATAAATTGAGATCCAATTGAAACATGAGGTGTTGGGTAGAAAACGCAGATAAAATTAGGACATGGGAAGAAACCACCACTTACCACAGCTAATGGTAGGATGCTGTTGACTCACAAGCTGATATAGATGCACACACAAAAAATTGTGATTACTTGGTGTTTATCCTTCATCTGCAGGAGAACACAGGATTTTTAGGGTGGGAGTGGTGGTGTATTAAAAAAAACGATAACAAAAGTTGGGAGTGCAGTATGGAGTTAAAGAGAATATACTCAAACTTTGCAAAAAGTAAAAATATGTTAGTGAATTATAGTTAATGGGCTTTGTGCAAGATGTTTGGGATGAAACGGACAAAGAAGTCAATTTCATAGTTCAACATATCTTTCCAAGAATTTCACAGAGTAAGCCATACGATGGTAATGAAGTTAGAAACTAGACGATTCCCAAGATGGTTGGCAGCTTGAAGCTGAGATAGTTTGCTACCTACAACAAATTAAAGTTGACAATAATTTTTTAAAGACGAAAAAATTCACATATGTAACTGGAATGCCAGAGGTTCCTTATCTCTTATTGATTATGTAACTGTAAATGAAAAACTCTGCAGGGGCATGGACATATGTTAGTGATAATGAATGTCAACTATCAGCAAGATAGAAGAAATTATGTCCAATATAACACTAAATGAACATTCAAAATATACCAATTCAAAGATGAGAGAATAAACAAGTATCTATAAATAAATCACATATTGCAGTTTGTACCTATAGGTGCATTGGAAGATTTTGAGCAAGATTTCAGGGGTAAAAGCCTAAGAATCTTTCTCAAATTTTACGAAATAAAAACTGTACAGCAGTTTAATAGATGTTAATTCAGATTTGTGCAAATCTAGACCAATACATTCATTTTCCTTAGATCGTAATGTATGAGATTGGCTTTGTCGGATGTGGGAAGTTGTAATTTACAGAAAAAACAATTGCTGAACAAAATAAATAAATACTTCAGATGATATAGTCACAACATACATGGTCAGAGGCGGCCCTAGCAAGTTTTTCAGGTGGTGCAAAATCTCGTTGTGACACCGCAAATGTGCAATCGCTTATCCGTGATTAAGGTGTCCAAATAGACAGACAGAAGATAACATACATTTTTTACATCCTACTAAAATTATAAATGTAAAAATTTGTTTTCTTGGATATTTGTTACTGTTTCACGTCAAAACTGCTGGATAGCTTAGGATAAAATTTGGAATAATGCATTGGCTATCTACTTTTATCCAGATCAAAAAAGTAGTTTCCATGGGATACAAATACATATATGAATGCGTTATGAATTCCACTCACGGAAAGCCGAGTTTAGAAAAAGTCATTATATATTAATAATAACTGAAAGATATAAAAGATACTGGGAAATTTGGAAAGAACGTTGCATGCACATTGCTAAGAAGAATGCCAGAAAATGACTAAATTGGTCCAACGAGACAGTAAAAGCCTAAAAATAATAATAACTGAAACTTCAGAAACATTAGTATAGGATAGCAATGGTGTGAATGAGAAACAACAACAGTAAAGAAATAACACTATATACGTTGGAAAAGATTTATTTATGCTACTATGAAGTACACAATGCTCACATCGTTTGTAGGTCAAATTTACATAGGTTTTAATAAAAATGTTTAAAACAAACAAATGATGAAATAAAATCATAACTAAAAGTCCTAAATTGCCAACTTCCTTGTTTTTGCCTTTGGCAATATTATTTTCTACAGATCAAATTGCAAGACCTGAAAGTCTATTTTGAGTCCGAGTTTACCGTAAATAAGTTTTGATAAATTTTAATTTACTGAAATTTCATTCTCCTTTATCAACAGTTATAGATATGGTCAACAAAATTTGAAGTGATGTCCACACATTTAGAAATATATCCCACCAGCCATATTGTTTCATAAATTGACCTTTTGTCAGTTCTTCTGATTCAAGCTCCATCAAAAATAGTTTCAGTTAGAAAGTTAATCAGCCAATTCATAACCAGATATGTCACACTTTTCTCCTTTAGTCAAACTCATTTCTAAATCTGCACAGGATTATTCAGATAATTATAATTCAGGAATTGTTTTGATAATGTGTAAGAATGACACTATCATTAAAGATAGTTGTGAAAACTGAGTGACTAACACATTCTCAATTGAACCGATTATGTGCTAAAACACATTCATTGTAAACAATTCTTCGGGATCTGTTGCTATCTGATCTATGACCTGACACTCAAAAAATCTCTTTTTTTTTGGGATCTGACTGGCTTAGTAAAATGAAATGTCCCAGTCTGAGAACCAATTTCTCTAGTTGTTACCAGAGCAGACACATAACCCCAGCACTCTCTCTCAAATTTCAAGCTCTTTCTCAGCAATTGTGAAGCCTCTCATGAATACACTTTCATCCTGGATAGCCTTTCTTACAATATTTACTTGAAACAATCTATTATCTATGAACTCAAATTGCTCCTTGATCTGGCTCAGGGAGAAGGCCTCTGTTGCTGCAAGTGAAAAATTCATTTCCAGAAGGACATAATAGGGTAGCGAAGGGTAGTGATAACAAACTGCAGCGAGGATAGAAACTCTATTCTCCAAAAGAGTTCTGCGAGTCTTTTTGGTGATAGTCCTAAGTTCTTGGCTAGCACTTCCCACTGCTTTGTTGACCGAGAGAATGGAAAAAAATGCCTTTAAAGAAATCCAGACAAGGAAACTGATTTAATTGATGTTTTGGCAGCACCTGTTATTACCAAATTTAATGACAGCTAAATGGATTAAGAAATGTTTGGGAAGATATTGGTTCAAAATTCTACTTTGGACACCTTTCTTTCCTCCTATCATATTGGATCCACTGTTATATCTTTGGCCTCGCAATCATTCATATCCAAATCAAACTTTTGCAAAGTATCATTAAAATATAGGCCAGCGATTCCAGCTCCCACATTCAAAGAGTCACTTACCGGCCTTTAAGAAATGAAACACTCATGTACTTTTATTCATTTTTATTAGTGTCAATGTTAAAGATAATTATTCAACGTGACTGACATCAGGAGTTCAATTCAGTAGGAATTCAATAGGTTGAATCTCGCCACATGCACCCATATGTGAATGAACTCCAAGACGATCACTAGAAAGGCAGGAAACAGGCATGGAAGGCACGGCGTGGCACCGGAGAGTGCTGTTTATGGGACGAGTTGTGATTCTTGATTTGAGTAACTCGAGCTTACTTGATTCTATGACGGCATATGATTGTGAAGCTGAAGATCTTACATTTACAAGTATAAACTCTTCTGGATGATTAGTGTGTTCAAATAATATGTGGCCAGCAAGCTGGGTTATTATAGAATGTATTTTTCATTTTTTGCACAGATGATCTGTCGCTGCATTTTGGCGCCCGATGCTTTCGCACCGCTCACACTGCCTTAGGGTTGCCACTGTACATGTTAGATTAATTATGTCAAATGCATTTACAAAAATTACTGGCAATGTGTTGACGTAGTTTATCTGAGGTTTGATTGAATAATTAACAGTTTAATGTGCAATTACTTACCACAGTAACACCAAATATGATGACAAACAGCAGAGAAGCCAAACCAATCACTATTCCAGCAATTGCCCACTGAGGCAAAACCATTTCTTCTTCCAAGGTTGTAGTAGGAGGAACAACTCTTGGAATTACTGTAAAAAAATACACTCTAACAGAATGGGTTCAGCTTTATTCAACACAGTTTTATTTCATATATGGACTTCTTAAAACATCACTTTTTCACAGTTATTTATATTTTGCAATAATACTCACAAAATTTTTTGAATCCATTGATAAAATAAATAAAGACATGAACTGACAGTTTTAATTATTGTGGACTTCTGAAAAAAATAACTTAAAAATAATATTTTTGAAACATTTTCCCACCTTCAGCTCTCACATTTTCACCTACACTGTGTTTGATACTGCATTTCTTTTCATAGCTCTTTGCTTTCTACCTTTTAGGAATTCTTCTACCCAGCACATAATTTTTTCATTGACTTCAACAATTTTTATCTTATTTACCACATTCTATGGCTCACTCTGTCAAGTGTCTTAAAAAGATCTAGTGCTAAACTATCAATATTGATATCTTTAAGACATTTATAGCAATATTATCTTCACCAGCCCCTATATGCTTTTTTATATTTCTTAGATCCTTCATAATATCCTCGGGATGAATTTGGAATTTTTTTGTCTGCTCATTTCTAATTGTGCCAACAACTCACACTGCTTGCATTGAAATATCATATCCAGCCCAGCTTAATGTAACACCTATCTTAGGGCAAAACTTATCTCATTAATGTTCAGAAACAGTTTGGAAACTAGTAATTTAATTTTCTTGAGGTACTATAATCAAACAATTTTCCGAGTGCCCTAAATAAGATCCTTGAACATAAACTGACAGCTTTAAAACACCTGTAGTAAATGATGTAGATCCTATAGGATTCATTTTTCTGGCAGTAAATGAAGAGCTAAAAGAAAGTTGCTGTTATTTTAATGAGTCGTGTCATTTTAGGGCATTGTCTATCTCCTAAGTCCATAGACTTAGGACATTTCTAGCCCAAATCTATGACATTTCTGAAAATTGAAATGGATATCATAGTTTCAATAATTATCTTAGAATTATTTTTAGCCCCCCCCCCCACCCTGGCCCCTTGCTTGTAAGATGTTGGAAACTGTTGGTCTACAGCATTTTAAAATAAAAGTGTGACATAACAGTTAAATTATTCAGTTATGTAGTCACATCTGTTTACAAGTTTAATCAGGAGGTTAGAGACTGCAGATTCTGTTCCAAACTTCGCATTGTCTTACACAGGCCTGCCGTAAGCGGGCGTGCAACGTGCGCCACGACGAAATTTGCAGCGTATTATGTAAGGGGCGACCTTTTTTTTTTTTTTTTTTTTTTAGCTCAACAGCTGCTTTGGGCGGGCGGCGACACTCGGAATGGCAACAATGGGGGCGGCAAATAATGTTTGAAGGGGCGGCAATCTCACAGTTTTCTGACCCGGTTCGGAAATTTCCTAAATCCACCACTGGCTAGTTAGACAGGGGGCGGCATAATCGGTATTGCACGCGGGCGCTCAAACAGCTAGCGGCGGGCCTGGTCTTACAGTATAACTACAGCTAGTTCAATATTAAACACATGAAAAGTTACTTTGATGTCTGTAAGCGTATAGAAGGCTCTTCTAGAGGCTGAACATTTTGATTCATTAAATTCCTGCCTCTTATATTGGTAAATCCTAATGCATTATTTCCAATGGGTACATGGGACTTCTCGATTAATATGGACTCTAAATAAAGAATATTTTTGTTTGCAGAGTGAAAGAACTGTATCAAGGAAGCATGAACTATGTGAAGGTAGGGAGAGATAGGACAGATTTATTAAACAACAGAATAGTTACTCTCACCATTACTTTCCATCTTGGTCATAAATGAGATAGTGAGTATATGGCAGGAGGGTTGGCAGAAGAAAACATGAAGCTGAGGGTTTTTTCAGATGATGATATGGCCGATGTAAATAATGAAGAGGATATCTGGTGGTAGTTAGAGATATCAGTAGACATTGTGGGTCAATATGACCTGAAACTAGTATCGGTACATAAAGGATGGGTGACAAATAGGATTGGTAATTAGTTTGACACCAGTGATAGGCAAAATGATGAAGAGAATAATTTGCAACTACATGAGAAATGTTTGTGAGGAAATAAACTGGTTTACAAATTGACATCATGGCTTTAGGCAAGGATATTCATGTGAATCTCAGATGGTGGGCTATAAATAAGATATTTCAGATTAATTGGACAAGGGAGACCAAGTTGATAGAGTGGCACTAGATCTTTCTGTATTTGATCGGATGAGCCACAAAACGGTTTTAAATAAATTTAAAGTTATCGCAGTCGATGGATAGAGGCATTCTTATAAGGCTGAAAACAAAGAATCACAGTTAGGAAATGGAGTATCAAAATAGATGGAAGTGAATATGGGAGTGTCACAGGGTAGTGTATTGGAATCATTGCTGTTCATCATACTAGTGAATGGTTGTGCTGATGGACTACAGTCCATTCTTAAGTTATTTGTAGATATTATAATTATATATAATGGGACCAAAATTGAGAATACTGAGTGACTGCTGGGTGATCTAGATAGAATATCAGAATAGGAGAGTCAGCTTATTGGTTACACAGATAAAAATTACATGATTATAAGGGAGACATAATTGCTTGTTGAAGGGTAAATACTTTGGTGAAACACTTGATAGTAAACTTAACTAAAAAAATGGTAGGAAAAGGTTAAAAATCCTTCAATTAATGGAGAGTTATTAAGAGATTACACCAGAGGAGTGAGAGAACTGAGTTAGAAAACCATTGCATGAATATGTTGGTGTATTTTGAAACACACATTTTAGTTATTAAATATAAGAGTTGGAGGGCATGTAAAGGAGAGCAGCTAGACTGTTTTGTGATATGTTAAAGGAAATACAGAGTGTTAGTGTAGTGACATAATGTTTGTTCTTGAGACACTGCTATGGTACTATTCAGCACACAACATGCTGTCACTATCTCGTAGTCTTTCAGGTATATTGTTACCAATAAGAAATTATTTTTTTTTTTTGCTGTCGGCAGTTATTCAACTGGTTTGATACAATCCTCCATCCCTTCCTATATTGTGCTAACCTCTTCATCTCTGCATACCCCCTTACAACCCATGTCCTTAATTATCTGCTTTAATATATAATCTCTGTCTTCCTCTACAGTTCTTACCTTCGACTGTTCCCTCCACCAGCAGGCAAATTAGCCAGTCCAGCATGTCTCAAAATATGACCTACCAGCCTGTCTCATCTTCCTGTAAGCTTCTTCCACAAACTTCTTTCCTCAACCATCATTTCCAAAACTCGTTCATTTCTTACTTGTCTGTCCACTTAATTTTAAGCATTCTTCTGTAGCACCACATTTCAAATGCTTCAATTTTATTTGTTTCAGCTATTCCTAAAGTCTGTGTTTTGCTAACATAAAGCGCTGTACTCCATACATAGAGTTTTAAAAAGTTCTTTCTAATTCCTAGATCAATATTTGAAACTAAAAGATTTCTCTTTTTCATGAAGTCTCTTTTTGCTAGTGCTATTCTCCTTTTAACATCGTTCCTGCTTCAGCCACTGGTTGTAATTTTGCTTCCCAAGTAACAGAATTCACTTACTTCTCCTATTGCATCCGATCCTATTTTGATATTGAATCTACTGTGATTGGTATCATTTCTGCTACATTTCATCACTTTTGTCTTGCTTTGATTTAAATTCAGTCCATTATCTTCCTTCAGTATTTTGTTCATGTCATTCAATAACTTCTCAATATCCTCAGCCCTTTCTGCTAACAATCATGTCATCAGAAATCATAACATACTGATTTTTTCACCCTGAACACTTTTGCCACCTGGAAATTTTTGCTTCTTCTACATACAAGTTGAATATTAATAGGGATAGACTACAGCCTTGTCTCACACCCTGCTTGTCTCTCTTGATTCTCTACTTTTATTGTAGCCACTTGATTCTTATATAGTTTACAAAGTATTCTTCTGTCTCAATAATTTTTAACATCTTGTCCCACCTACCATTATCAAAAGCTTATTCTAAATCAACAAACGCCATAAAAGTATCTTTGTTTTTCTCGATCCACCTTTCAAGTATTAATCTTAAAGCCAGAATTGCTTCCCTTGTGCTGCAATATTTCCTAAACCCAAACTGATCTTCACCTATTATCTCTTCTACTACCCTTTCCATCCTTCTGTATATTATTCTGGTCAGTAATTTTGAAGCATGTGATGTTAGACTAATGGTGCGATAATTCTCACATTTGTTGGCTTGTGCTTTCTTTGGAAGTGTGAAGATGATATTTTTATTAAAATCACTTGGAATTTCTCCTGTTTCATGACTTTTTGATATCAGCTTGAATAATCTTTTGATTCCATTTTCGCCTAGGGATTTAAGAAGTTCTGCAGGGATCTCATCAATTCCGACTGCCTTATTTGCTTTAAAGTCAGTCAGAGCTTTATTAAATTCTGTGCTCAAAATAGGATCTCCTAAGTCATCAGTGTCCACATCGCCTTCCTTTTCCATTACGCTATTGTTCAAGTCGTCCCCATTATACAGTTTCTCAATGTATTCATTCCATCGGTTAGATCTATCGTCTAAGCTTAAAAGAGGTTTTCCATTGGTAGCTTTAATGTTCACACATCTTTTCTTCATTCCTCCGAAATTCTGTTTGATCTTCCTATATCAACATCTACTTTATCTATGACCATTCCCTTTTCTACTTCTTCATACTTTTCTTGCAGTCATTTTTGTTTTGCTTTTTTGCATTTCCTGTTTATTTGATTTCTAAATTGCCTGTATTGCTCTCTTCCTGCTTCACCCTGAGAATTTTTGTACCTTCTCCTCTGATTCATCAGCTCCAAAATTTCTTCTGTGATCCAAGATTTTCCCTAAAGCCTAATTTTTCTTTACCAGCTTTCATTATTTCAGTCTAGCATTACATTCGTCCTCAGCTAAGCTCCTTTCAGAGTTACTTCTAAGATCTAAGTCTACCATTTCTGCAAATCTTTCTCTCGTGCTAGATTATTTCAGTTTATTCAGTTGCAGTCTCTTCTGCTTATACTGCTTCCTTATTTGCTTGAATTTTAGCCTGCACTTCATTACTATCAAATTATGGTCAGAGTTTATGTCTGCCCCAGGGTGCACTTTAGAGTCTAGAACTTGATTCCTGAATCTCTGTTTGATCATGATATAATCTAGCTGATATCTGCCTGTATCCCCAGGACATTTCCAGGTGTATATCCTTCTTGCATGGTTTTTAAATAGTGTGTTTGCCACAAATAGCTTATATCTTTCACAAAATTATAACAACCTGCTTCCTCGCTCATTTCTTTATCCTAGACCAAATCTTCCTGAAATATTCCCCTGAGTACAAGGTTATTAAAAATTTATTCCATGCTGCCTGTGGTTATATAACTTTTGATTATGATCTGCTTTTAATTCATGTGGTAACGGACAACCAAGTTGATAGTTCTATAAACAGGTTCTGTAAATCCCAAACTTCAGGAAAATAAACAGTATTTCCACTTAAGTAATTAGACTCTAAGGGTATTTATGACTTTGAAACAACTAAAATCACCACAGATACAGTTACATGCAGTTTATTATGAAATTTTAAACCTTCAGGCCGGTACCAGATACGTATCACACTTTCAGAACAGTAATGGGACTTCGATCCGACTCATGACTGTAGGATTGTAAGTAGAAACAGTACATTATTTGGTTATGATTGTCACAGCAAACATTCCTGGGGACATTCAATTAATAGTGAGACTTCCCGGTCATAATTCATCACTACCGCGTAAGTTATTCGCGGATACAAGTTTGGCTCGGTGGCCACATGGCAGCTACTTCTCTCCCGATTACTACACACTGCTGACTTGAGCTACCCCCTATCAAATACTGACTAATTCAAACATGGCAGCTTCTTCTCCTAGTCATCTTTAGCCAATCTTAAATGTCTTTCAGCTTCACATGTCTTTTTCTGGCCTATCACAAATTTACACTTGAATTCATATGGCAAAAAATCTTTTTTTTCATGAGTCTCTCCACTCCATGTTTGATTTACTTCCTCACACCAATTTGTATTGACTATCTTCTACAGCCTCTCTGCCCAGTCACTACCCAGACCAAAACAGTTTATCACTCCATGCTTGCTTGTTGGAGTGTTTGCTGGAGTTTCAACTGGGAGTGTAAAAGGCATATGTGGCTGATAGGGCTTAGAGAGATATTGGTCAGATAATTATGAGTAGTGTACGGAAAGGAAAAAATGATCATGGGCACTAGCTGGCACTCGATTTCATACATAAGGGAATTGGAAAATGTTCTTTTGTTGGTAAGAGAGTCAGAGATTGGAATAGATTACCAAGGGAAGTGATGAATATTTATCAAAAACTCTGAAGGAATTTAAGGTTAAAATTCATAAATGGATGGAGGAATTTAACACTCAAAGTATATAACAACAGTAAAAAATAAGCATAGATAACAAGAGAGGTTGCCACCAGAGCATGCACTGCATCGCGATTCAGTTCAACTTAATGCAGAGGTAAGTCACAACCAGATAGAAGGAGAAGTGAACCAGTCTATTTGTGATGGAAGGAGAACGGTTGAAGAAGGAGAGTGACTTTAAATACCTTGGAATTGTTGTATAGGAAAGTGGAATGAATGATGATATAAGGGTGATATGAAGCCAAAATATGCCACAATGAAGTAAGGAAGTGATTTTTTTAGGAATAATATATGACATCAGTGCAATCCTTTTGCATGGACATCCCATATATTACTTTAACTTTATGTTTGTTTGTTTCTGGGTTTACTCTTCAAAGATATCAATGTTGTGGTGGGGAAAGTTGGCTTTATGCATCATGTTGAGGTCATTAGGGGCAGGAAGGGATGGGTCACAGAATGGGAAGGAATTTGGCCATGGCATTTTGAAGGAACACTCCTGACATTTTCCTGGAGTTGTTTGTGGAACCATAGAAAACCAAAATCTATATGGTCGGACAGGGATTCGAACCCATATCCTCCTGGATGTAATGTCAATGTGTTACTGTTTGACCACCATTCTTGGTAGGAGGGAAAGGACTAGGGCCATGGAATGGGAAGGAATTTAGCATGACTATTTAAAGGAACAATCACAGTATTTGCCTGGAGCAATCTTGATAGCCAGTCAGAGATTCAATTCTATGTCCTTTCAAATGCAAGGTCAGAGTGTTTCCACAGCACTGTTTTTATGTTACTGGACTCAGATATGCGGGCAAAACCTGGACAGTGAAGAAGCAGGATATCAGCATTGTTCAAGCAAGTGAAATTTCTCAGAAGCAAATAGGGGTTACAAGAATGGACAGAATAAGGAACAGGAAAGAGAAATAGAGAAGGCAATACTGAAATGGTATGAGTATATCAAGAGAATGGAGGAGTGTAGAATATCATTGAAGATACAAGAAAGACCCAGAGGAAGACCAAGTGATAGATGGCTGAAAGGACTGGCAGAGTGTGTAGAAAAGAGGAAATGTTTGAACCAAGGTGGTTATAGATAATTGGTGGGAAAAGAAAATTGAGAATTTGTGTGTAAAGCAAACCCAGTGGCTAGAAACTGTGGAAAATGACTATTTATTTTGGGATTCATACACTCTAACATAAAAATCAAAACTTTTCAGATAAATAGAGATGCGCCATTTCTGTTCTCTGTATCTGAGGAGTGTATTCTGAAACTATGCCTCTCATATGTCTGAATTATTCACTGATTTATTGCATTTAAGCAGTTTCCCATGTAAAAACCTGCTAGGGAGAAACAATCTTGCAGACTCACTGGTGAAAATGAAAATAACGTTTTTATGCAAATATTATTCAACTCCTTTAAGTCAATATCTGCATCTACTAACGGTGAAAAAAGTCAGCCGCTTTAGCAAGTTAGTATCTTAATTGGGTGAAAACTTACTTTTAGATGTGGCATACAAATTTTAGTGCCATGCAGTTATTATGGTAAACTTCAAGCACAGAGAGTAACTTTGCAGTGAATGTATATTGTACTTACTAATGAAGTCAGTGTACTTTGGGTCCACAATAAAGGTTCCAAGTTTCAGCTTGCTGGGCTGTGCATCTGAATCTGCCTGTGGATCTGCAATATCATTGTTTGTTGCCGTTGAAGTTATTTGTGTGAGACTTTCATGGAATAATCGTTTCATTTCTTGAGTATCAACCTTTTTGCTGCTTGTATTCAGCCCAACAATATAGTCAACAAGGACACTGCCCTCACTGTTAAAATTGAGAAAAACATGTTATTAATATCACTGCGCAGTTTCATAGACACTACATAAAGAATAGCTGTGAGAAGGGATATGAGTCAAGAGAGAAATCTAATATATATAGCATATATTATTTTATTATGTAGTAACAATGAAATAACAGGCATTAAGTAGTGAAAAGGAATAACAAGTTAGGATAGATAAATGTGCCACCACTTACCTTAGATGATAGCCGTATGGCCTGACCACAAATAACAAGCACAAATACAAAAGGCATTGAAATTTTTGGTTCTTAGTTCTTCATCAGCATGCTGAACAGTTTGGTGGGTGGGTGCTGTTAGAAACTGACTTAGATAGTGACTGTTGCAAGTAATATGGTATATGATGGTAGTAAATTCAAACAGAGGATAGGGAGAAAGAGTAGCTATTTGAAGTTAATACCATACTATTGCAAAATGTCAAAAGTCATCAATGGTGGGCAGAACGAGCAGATAGCAAGATAATACAAAATCTTAAATACACAAATATAAATAAATAAAAATAAACAAATAAAAATGAATGTAAAACCAAAAAATTATATGACATTAATCATTTCTGGTTAGTGAGGTTCAAGTTAGGTAGTGGAGGTGGAATACAGGAATGGAGAGAAGGAAAAGCTAAAGCAATGACTGGGTATTATCTCAAATTGAGACTAAGTGGTAGCCTAATGCCCAGTTTGTACCGGTATGCAAGCTCCCAGCTTCTGAGTTCAGAGAAGCTGCTGCTATTTGAGAGTTCTCAGAGAGTGACACAAATATTTACATAAATACCGTATTAAAATGTTTGAAGCAAAATTGTTTTCTCTACCTTCCCGAAGACATGAGTTTGTGGAATCAAACAGTGCTCTGGAAGGGCAAATGCCAGAGAGATTGATGCACCAATTTATCACTAGTGACAGTTTTCCATGATACAATTACCACATCACTGAAGATGCCCACCTCATTATCTTTTGTTCATAGCAACTATCTTTCAGTTACAAGTTCAAAAGAATGGGAATTTAAATGAAACATTTCATGCATTATGAGCTTACATGAGAAGGAGGCTGCAATTATCATTGTAACACAGTAACAAGTTTACCTGTTAATAAAAATCTCAGGAGATTTTACTGACTTTTTTCTTGAGCCTCAGAATCATTTTAGAAATTTGAATGCCACCTGACTGTATAAAAAGTAAAGATAGTGATCAGTATGGTGGTTCATTGATTAAGGTTCTTGCTTTACAAGTTTGGGATCTGTTTCCAGGTTCAAATACTGGTGGGGCCCAGATTTTTTTTTTCATATGAACTACATCACGACATTCCATGGTTTGTATTCCACATTAAACTGTAGGTACAGCCACAACAGAAGTGGAATGTGCAGCAAATTGAAACTGTCAAGCAGGTGGCCAAACAATTCTTCAGGATCTCCTAGACAACGATGCCATACGTGTTTTCTTTAAAGATGAAGTACTTTCTGTTGTTGTTGTTGTTGTTTTAGGGCGCGTCAACAGCGGGGTCATTAGCGCCCTAACAATTACCAGCATAAACTGTGGCTCAAAGTACTAAAATACTGACTGCATGGTCGACTGTAAAGGGGTCGACCATACAGACAGCAAATAAAATAATTCAGAAATATAAAACGTGGCTTAGAAAAGGGGCCACCAGAATACAAGACCGTGCACCACCTGAATGGCTGTAAAGGGGCCATACAGGGTCCCAAAATAATTAAAAACACTAAATCTCTCGCCGGCTGTATAGTGGCCAGCGAAAAGGAATTTAAAAATATAAAAATTAAAAACAATGCACAAGGATGAGTAGCTGTAAAGGGGCCACCCATCCATCTTAAAACTAGGCCGATCTGCCTAAAATTTTAGGCACAAGACCGGCCAATACGCAAAGTTTTAAAACACTCGCCACACTGCTGGTCTCATTGTTTAAAATAAGGGCCAGATCGTTCGCCAGGCCAACGTCTGCCCTTAAGTCTAAAAACAAATCACAATCAACTAAAATGTGGCGCACCGTAAGAGGTACGCCACAAGCATCACATTCCGGAGGGTCCTCCCGGCGGAGGAGAAAGCTATGTGTCAGAGGACAGTGCCCTATACGGAGGCGAGTCAGGAGAACCTCATCCCTCCTCGCCCGCTGGAAGGAGCTGCTCCACGGCTGAACGGTCGGTTTGACCAGCCGGAGCTTATTATGCTCTACCTCCAGCCACTGCCTCTGCCAACGTCGGAAACAAATCTTTTCACCGCCGAGGCAAGGTCAGACTTTGGGACCGGATCAAAGTCAATTCGGACCTTGTTGCAGGCTAACTTGGCAGCTTCATCAGCTGCCTCGTTCCCCCTGATTCCCACATGACCAGGTACCCAGCAGAATATGACCTCCTTTCCAGAAGATTGGAGGGATCGGAGGGTGTCCTGTATGTCCTGGACAAGACGATCTACTGGGTACATGCTTCCCATGGCCTGGATGCAGCTGAGGGAATCACAGCATATGATGTACTTCATGCTGCGACTTACTTTCATATGCTGGAGCGACTTTAACAAAGCGTAACACTCTGCAGTGTACACGCTGCAGCAGCTATTTAGTTTGTAATTATAAGTCGCTCGAGGGAACACTACAGAGCAGCCAACTCCATTAGCCTGCTTAGACCCATCCGTGTATACCGGGTAAAAATCGCGAAACTGATTTAAAACATCTAAAAGTACGGGTAAAAACATTGTCGGCGGTACACAGCTTGTTGTACCGTGACAATTCTAAAACTGTTTTGGGCCTCTTCAAAAGCCAGGGAGGAGATTTACTCCAACCCTGGTGATAAAAAGAGGCCATCTGAAACCCATATTCCTCCAATATAGCCTTTGTACGGTAGCTGAACGGTTTAGTTGCTCTTTGTCGGTTGGTATATAGCCGCTCAAAGTTGGGATGAATAACTTCGTCGTACATGGGACTGCCAGGAGTTGTAGCAATATGTATATAGTGTCGCACCATGAGGAGACGCCGGCGGATGGAAAGCGGCGGCTCGCCAGACTCAGCACAAATGCTGGGTATCGGACTGGTGCGGTATGCACCTGTGGCGAGACAAATTCCTGCATGGTGGACACTATCGAGAATACGGAGATAGCTGTCCCGTGCCGAACCGTAGACAATGCAACCGTAATCCAACCGCGACCATACAAAGGCTCTATAAAACTGTAGCAGGCAGGAGCGGTCAGCGCCCCACGACCTGCCACACAGACACTTTAAAACATTAAGCGCTTTCAAGGCTCTGGTTTTAACATCTTTAAGATGTGGCAGCCATGTAAGCCTACTATCTAATATGAGGCCCAGTTTTGCTAAAACTTAAAACGGTGTTCCTCAAGGTGAGATTTGGTTCTCCTAAAAGACTTCTACTGCGGCTAAAAAGCACACACCGGGTTTTCTCAGCCGGTGTGTACTGACCATTCATCCAGCCTGTTCAGCGTGAGCTGCAGCTGCCTCTCAGCGCTTCTCAGGCAAGACGATGCAATAAAAATTAAAAAGTCATCAACGTATAAGGAGAACTGGATGGGCCTCCTTATAACAGTTGAGATACTATTAATTGCTATAGCAAAAAGAGTCACACTTAAAACTGAACCTTGAGGAACACCGTTTTCCTGAATAAAAAGGTCGGACACTTCTCTCCCGACTCGGTACCGGAAGCAACGTCGAGTTAAAAATGATTTTAAAAAACGGGGTAGATTTCCCCTAAATCCCCATTCATATAACTGTTTTAAAATAACGTGCTGCCAAGTAGTGTCGTATGCCTTTTCGATGTCAAAAAATACACCGACAAGGTGATGGCTGCGGATGAATGCGTCCTGTATTGCCGCTTCCAGTAGGATCAGGTTATCTGTGGTGGAATGGAACTTCCTGAATCCACACTGAAAACGGCTCAGCAGCTTACAGGATTCAAGACACCAGACGAGGCGGCGGTTCACCATCCGCTCTAGTGTCTTCCCTACGCAGCTCGTTAAGGCGATGCTGCGATAACTACCTGGCAACAACTTGTCTTTTCCTGGTTTTAAAATCGGGATTAGCATTGCTTCTTTCCACGAGTCGGGGAAGTGTCCTCCGATCCAAGCATCATTAAAAATACCCAGGAGGTAATCTTTAGCATCTTCACTAAGATGCCTCAGCATCTGGTACTGGATCTGGTCAGGCCCTGGCGCAGTGTCTTTGGCGCTGTTTAGAGCCGACTCCAGCTCCCAAGATGAAAATGGGCTGTTGTATTGCTGCAAATCAGACGAGTCGAAGCAAAAGACTTGCCTCTCAGCAGATATTTTTCGTTGCTGGACCTGGTGGTCCAATCCGGCAGACGAAGTGATGGCAGCGAAGTGCTCTGCCATCAGCTGCGCTATGGTTTGCTCGTCGGTGACTACACGCCCATGATCCAATAATCCAGATACTGGCGGTCGAGAGTACCTCCCAGATATACGGCGGATTGACTCCCATACTTTTGATGACGATGTGGAACGATTAATGGTGCTCACAAAGGTCTGCCATGATCTTCTTTTGCTCTCCTTAATAATACGACGCGACTTGGCTCTAGCAATTCGGAACGCTGCGAGGTTGTCAGGTGTCGGATGCAACCTAAACCGACGCAGGGCCCGTCTGCGACCCTGAATAGCGGAACGACATTCGTCGTTCCACCAGGGGACGCGCGTTCTGCGCAGCGTTCCAGAGCCGCCAGGAATGGAGATATCAGCCGCCCGGTGAATCACATCTGTAAGATGTTTCACCTTTTCTTCAATATTCTGGCGATGCTCAAAAATGACTGACTGGCTATAAAGCTGCCAGTCAGCTTTGCTGATACTCCATCTCCGTGTCGTAATGCTTTCGCGACGTTCAGTCTCAACGTGTAACCAAATTGGGAAGTGGTCGCTTCCATGGAGGTCACGATCCACCTTCCAGCGCACGGAGTCCGCAATTGAAGTAGAGCAAAGAGAAAGATCAATGGCAGAGGACGTACCGGTAGCAGTAGTGAAGTGTGTCATTTCTCCGGTGTTTAGGATACATACATCCTCCAGCTCCAATAATCTACAAATCTCCCGACCTCTGGGGCAGTTGGTGGTCGAACCCCACAACGCATTGTGCGCGTTAAAGTCTCCCAATAGGAGAAAAGGCCGGGAGATTTGCCGTGTAATATCAGCCAGCTGACCATAGTCAACTGGTGATCCCGGCGGTAGGTATATGGAGCATACGGTCAGTTCCACCCGTCCTAATAATTTAACAGCTACTGCTTGTAAAGGAGAGGTGAGAGCTACAGGTTCGGAGTGGACAGTGTTCCGAACAAACACAGCCACTCCCCCCTTCGCTCGATCACCCTCGGTATCGTCCTTACAGTACACGTCATAACCTCTTAGCACGGGTTGGTGAACTGGTCTGAAATGTGTCTCTTGCAGACAGAGACACAATGGATCAGACCGTGCTAAGAGCTGTAACTCTTCTTTGTGAGTCATAAAACCATTAATGTTCCATTGGAGTATGGGAGCCATCCTTACCTATTTAGCCTCACCCGCCCCGGATCGGGTGGGTCATCGGTCACTTCCTGCTGAGGAACGGGACCAAACTCGTCCACCAGCATCTCAGTTTCATCCTGACCAGGAATGGAGTCAGACATCTCCGACCCAGAGGACTCTTCAAATTCCTCCCCATTCTTTTTCTTTTTCTTCCTCTGCCTCTTCCCCTCCTTACGGCTAGGCAGTCTGGGAGGAGACGAAGAGGGGGACTTGACAAACTGGGTCGGATCAGTCTGTCCAAACTTCCGACCACGGATCTTCTGGTCACCTCCACTGCCGCTGGTAGCAAAAGGTATCGCTACAGCGCGTGGAGGAATGGGAGGTGGTGTTCGGTTGACTGCTACTGTTGGTGCTGGTGCAATAGTTGTTACTACTGCTGCTGGTGTGGTCGAGGTGTCAGATGTGCTGCTACCGACGTCTGCGGTCTTAGACGTAACGACCTTAGCGGATTTAGCACCGCATTTGCATTGACATGAGCACGAAGTACTCGTGCTCATGTCTGCGAAGGACGTCTGGGTAGCAGCACTCTGCTTCCTGACGGGAGCTGAAGCCATCTTTGCAAAACTCGTCCCAAAAATTGGAGCGGCGAGCGACTTGGCCTTCTTTTTAGCTTCCCCGTAGGGAATCCGCTCTTTGGTCTTCAGCTCCTGTATCTTGCGCTCTTCAAGATACACTTGACACTCCCTACTCCAGGCAGGGTGCGACCCGGAGCAGTTGACGCACACCTGTGGTAGCGTGCAACTAACGCCCGGCTCATGTGCCCCCTTGCCACACTTGCCACAGGTGGGATTGCCCTTGCATGACGCCGTCGTATGTCCGAACCGCTGACACTGAAAACAGCGCATCGGGTCCGGAACATACGGATGGACGTTCAGGTTGATGTACCCTGCTTTGATGTTCTTTGGTAGAACTGGAGTGCCAATCGTCAGGACGAAGGTGGCAGTCTTTTCAATACTGCCATTAACCCTTCGTGTGATCTGACGTACCTCGACAACTTTTTGCTCCTTCCACTCCTTAACGAGTTCCTTGGTCCCTATGTCAATCAAGTCACAGCAGGTGACAACGCCTTTGGAACTATTCAGGGATTTGTGGAGTTCGCAATTGACTGCGAACTCCCCGAGCTTTTCACAGTTAAGGAGTTGGGTAGCTTGCCTACTGGTTGTAGTTTCCAGCAGCAGCATCCCGTTCCTCTGTTTTTCACCGAATTCAGGGTCCCTACCAGACCCTCCAACCCCTTTGAAATGTAAAAGGGTGAAACTTTTTCGAAGGTCCCTTCCATCCTTTGCATTACAATAAAAGCGTTCGGGAGTGAACAAACTTTTCCCTTACTGTTGTTTTCCGAAGCGGGGGGGCTATCTACCCTCACCCGCTTCTTAGAACTGGGTGTATTTATTTTAGCCTGCGGCACACCCGTACCGCAGGGTTTGGTGGTTTTTGTGGAAGACTTAATTTTGGTCCCACGAGTAAAACCAGTTTAAAAAGAAGCGCTAATATAACAGGGGTGCGCAGGTGCCCCTGAGGTTGTATGTTAGCGAGTGATCTGCCTCTCACCCATGCACCTCCTCGGCACGTATCCAACCTTGAGGTTAAGGGTTTTTTATAGAGGTTTGTACCGTCCTCGCGATCCGGGCAATGAAGCCAAGATCCCCGTTCTCCTAGGCACACAACGTTCCACCGTCACGCCCTACGGTGGTCGTTGAAGCATGGTAGGAGTTTACGGTGTGGGAAACTTCCGGCGCTCACAAGTTTCCAGCTCGGGCACCGCGGGTTCGCCAAACCCATACCTGGCACTTGCGTACCAGGCCCCTGCGGGGAAGTACTTTCTGAGCATTGCAGGATTTCAATAAGAAGAGAAAATAAAAGCTTCTAATATTTTAGGGCATCATGCACAAAATGCTGGTCTTTCTCTCAGTGACTTTCAATTATTTGTGATTTTGAAGAATATTATACCATTAATGCAAATGTGCAATGTGTTATTCACATTATCCATCCTTGTGACACACAATTTTGTGGTAGTAACTATTAAATTCTTGATTATGGCATCTATTTAAATACTAGTTTCAGTTTTCAGTATTTCATTCCACTCTGTAATTGAAATTTATTTATTATCATCATTTCAGAGCATATCATAAAATACAGCAAGATCATCTAAAACTACAGGATACATGACATTAATATAGATAAAACATATGAAATTTTGGCCTAACTATTCACTCACCTGAATGCATCTATTGTTAGAGATCGATACCAATGACGTAACTTGTCAGATTTCAGATACACTGCTTCTAACTGTAACATAACATAAAAAACATTGCATCACAGAAACATGGGAATTAAAAAGCACATGATTACCTCTACCAGTGAATATCAAAAATAATTTTTATATAAGTTCTTCAAAACTTTCTGAATGTGAAAGATGCTAATAGACCATCTTTATAACCAGTTAGAAATAGTATGGTATGTAAGTTAACTGTGATGCAAGTAACAGTGTTCATATAACAAACTGCTTTGACAGCAAAAATCAGTAAACTGCTGACATTTAAGCAAGAAGTTTTGTATTGTTTTATTTGTTCTCCGGATGGAGCCATGCCAATTTTATAGGTAGTAGTGATCTCAGGAATGGTAGCCATCTAAAGAAAGTTACAGTAAAATGGCTGAAACATTAGGTTTCTAAAAATCGATGTGGCTCATCTGGAGATAGAAGGAAATTTGACAGTGACCATGAAAGCTTACATAATCTGGTGCAGTATTATAGAATTTAGCTTCAATAGTACTGCTATATTATTACTTTATTGCATTAAACTGTATGATAAAGTAATTGGTTTGGAGGTCACTGAAAGACAGTAGGGGATAAAGAGAGTTGTGGGTATGTTTAATGCATAGTACTTAGATTCAAACAAATGACCAAACCATAAAATGGCAAGGGATAAGGGAATGGGAAGGTTTTATTTTGTAGGTATGGGAAAATAACCAAGAAGAGCTGGAATATATTATTAACGGAGGTAAAGAAGAATTTACTTCAAACAATGAAAGAATTTAAATAAAAAATTTGTATAATTCACAAGTAGGCATGAAGGTAAATTGACACTGCCACTGAAATTAATAATTTCTTAGATCAAAGACTTAGAAGCAGGTAGTCATTCTAGAGTCAGTTTTAAGGAGACTTACTTCAGTCTACGTCTATCCCTTTATTATGAATATGATAAAGCTGATGTGTCTGTGTTAACCACAGCTGCCTTTGCAAGCTCAGTAACACATTTCTAATTACATAAGTAAGGCATAGCCCAAAATATTGTGTTTGTGCTATGTTATTTTGTCACTGTTTCAACTCCGATGAGTGATGGATGTGTTTTATCTCTCCTTACCATGCTAATAAAGCCTATTTAGCTATACCAGTCAAAACAACGAAATGTTTATATGGTATCAGAAAAATGAGTTAATCAGACAGATCATGTACAATTATAAAAAGATACAGGGTAAAGAACTGAAGAGATGTTTCAGGGAAAGATTTGCTATATGGGAAGAGGATAGGAAAGATGTAGGAACTGCTCAGACAGATAATAAAAACAGATGTGAAAATAATGTAGTCTTCACGGGTGTGCAGCCGGATGGTGTTTTGAAAACACGACGTTTCGACAACCAGCTCGGTTGTCTTCATCAGGCTTCCGGTGTCTACAGGCTGACGAAAGCTGGCAGTCACCGCGTAGACTGGCTTAGCCTCTTCTTTTTTTTTTTATCTTTCATTCCCCTGACTGAGGGTCAGGGGTGGGCCACTGTAGAGCGCAAGCTCTTTTTGGCCACTCTAATATACCTGTCGGCGTGGCAGAAGACCCGCTCTGATTGGCCGGAAGCGGTGGCTTCATACGCGGTCCGCTGCGGCGCTCGACTAGTGCCGTCTCCGCCTCCCCACCCAGGAGTGCAGGCAGTCCGAGGTACTGGTAGGCCCGCTCTGATTGGACGTGGGCGCAAACTCATTCTGCGGTCCGCTGCGGCCCCCGATCGGCGCCATTCGCTCCCTCCATGCCACGCTGCGCCGATCCGTTCCGCTCCCATCGGAGATCCCTAATAATAGGATTCCAGGCTTGACTCAGATGGAGCCCTCCATCCCGGTTAATGTTGTTGTTATTAAGCCTGATTTCTATTGCCTCACTTATGACTGACTCCCAGAAGGAGGAGGCCCTGGCCAACACTACAGTCTTGTCGAACTCGATTCTATGCTCCTCGTCAAAGGCGTGCTCGGTAATTGCAGACTTTTCAAGTTGCATCAGCCTTAGGTTTTGTCTGTGCTCGGTGAGGCGCTCTTGGATCGTTCTGGTCGTCTGGCCGATATACACCTTACCGCATTCGCATGGTATGGAATAAATTCCCGGTGTTCTTAGGCCCACATCATCTTTTACCGATCACAGCAAATCGCGTATCTTGGCGGGAATTCGGAAGATACTTTTAATCCCGTGCCGCGCCAGAAGTCTCCCAATCTTTCCCGACGTGTTCCCAGCATATGGGAGAAAAGCAAGATTTTTTGGTTGTTTTTCTTGCTCCGGCGACGGTCTTGGTGGCTTCTGAGTGAAGGCCCGCTCTATCTGCTGTCGAGAGTAACCGTTCCGTTCAAAGACGGTCCTGAGGTGTCTCATTTCTTCCGGCAGGCTCTCACGATCGGAGATTGCCCTCGCCCTGTGTACCAGTGTGGCCAGTACGGAGTTGCGTTGTGACGGGTGATGGAAGCTGGTTGCATCCAAGTAGCGTTCAGTATGGGTGGGTTTGCGATATACGCTGTGAGACAGAGTACCGTCGGGTTTCCGCTTTACCAAGATGTCCAGAAAAGGAAGCTTTACGCCGCAGAGATGACATAGTCGTTTTACCAGCGGATAAGGGTAACGCCACTGTTCTCCTTTCCGTGGCACAATACGACGAAAAGGTGATGAGCCTCCTCAACGACGCTTCTTACACACCTTTGGACGCCGACCCTACCGCAAGGGTTGTGAGGAAGACGATGGCCCTCATCAAAAAGGCCGAACTACCAGACGAGGTGATCAAGAAAATCAAGCCATGAGCTGCTAGACCACCGAGACTTTATGGGTTGCCCAAGGTCCACAAACAGGAGGTACCATTGAGACCTATTGTTAGTGCCATCGGGGCGCCAACGTATCAGCTGGCCAAGTATCTGACACTACTTCTTAGCGCCTTGGTGGGTCATTGCTGTCATCACGTTAAGAACTCGACGGAATTTGTTGAGACCATCTGGTCTATAACAGTTTCAGATACTGACATCCTGGTCAGCTTCGACGTGGTATCCCTCTTCACTCGTGTACCAGTAAGGGACACACTGGATCTGATTCGCCGTCATTTTGAACCGACCATCGCAGACCTGTTTGAACATGTTCTTACATCTACTTATTTCATGTATGGAGGGAGGTATTATGAACAAACCGACGGAGTGGCTATGGGGTCACCGCTCTCTCCAGTGGTAGCGAACTTCTATATGGAGGATTTCGAAGAGAGGGCACTAGAGAGTGCCAGACTTAAACCATCTTGCTTCTTCCGCTACGTTGACGATACCTTCGTCGTGTGGCCACACGGTATCCAGGCGTTGTATGAATTCCTCAATCATCTCAATGGAATTCACCCTAATATTCGTTTTACGATGGAAGTGGAAAAGGACGGATGCCTTCCTTTTCTGGACATCTTGGTAAAGCGGAAACCCGACGGTACTCTGTCTCACAGCGTATACCGCAAACCCACCCATACTGAACGCTACTTGGATGCAACCAGCTTCCATCACCCGTCACAATGCAACTCCGTACTGGCCACACTGGTACACAGGGCGAGGGCAATCTCCGATCGTGAGAGCCTGCCGGAAGAAATGAGACACCTCAGGACCGTCTTTGAACGGAACGGTTACTCTCGACAGCAGATAGAGTGGGCCTTCACTCAGAAGCCACCAAGACCGTCGCCGGAGCAAGAAGAACAACCAAAAAATCTTGCTTTTCTCCCATATGCCGGGAACACGTCGGGAAAGATTGGGAGACTTCTGGCGCGGCACGGGATTAAAAGTATCTTCCGACCTCCCGCCAAGATACGCGATTTGCTGCGATCGGTAAAAGATGATGTGGGCGTAAGAACACCGGGAATTTATTCCATACCGTGCGAATGCAGTAAGGTGTATATCGGCCAGACGACCAGAACGATCCAAGAGCGCCTCACCAAGCACAGACAAAACCTAAGGCTGATGCAACTTGAAAAGTCTGCAATTGCCGAGCACGCCTTCGACGAGGAGCATAGAATCGAGTTCGACAAGACTGTAGTGTTGGCCAGGGCCTCCTCCTTCTGGGAGTCAGTCATAAGTGAGGCAATAGAAATCAGGCTTAATAACAACAACATTAACCGGGATGGAGGGCTCCATCTGAGTCAAGCCTGGAATCCTATTATTAGGGATCTCTGACGGGAGCGGAACGGATCGGCGCAGCGTGGCGTGGAGGGAGCAAATGGCGCCGATCGGGGGCCGCAGCGGACCGCAGAATGAGTTTGCGCCCACGTCCAATCAGAGCGGGCCTACCAGTACCTCGGACTGCCTGCACTCCTGGGTGGGGAGGCGGAGACGGCACTAGTCGAGCGCCGCAGCGGACAGCGTATGAAGCCACCGTTTCCGGCCAATCAGAGCGGGTCTTCTGCCACGCCGACAGGTATATTAGAGTGGCCAAAAAGAGCTTGCGCTCTACAGTGGCCCACCCCTGACCCTCAGTCAGGGGAATGAAAGATAAAAAAAAAAAAGAAGAGGCTAAGCCAGTCTACGCGGTGACTGCCAGCTTTCGTCAGCCTGTAGACACCGGAAGCCTGATGAAGACAACCGAGCTGGTTGTCGAAACGTCGTGTTTTCAAAACACCATCCGGCTGCACACCCGTGAAGACTACATTGCTTCAGTACGCCGGGAAAGTCTCCACGCTCACAGATGTGAAAATGTTTTTTCTGGAACAAAAAGTCGACAAGCAAGTCTTCCACTTACTATAGCAGGAAGTGAAGTGGTTAAAGGTGGTGGTAAGAGTGAGCAATAACATAATAAAGTGCCAAGGCAGTATTATTGACTATTTTTATTAATTAGTTAATTAAATTATTATGTAGCAATTTATCTAAAAAGCTACTTTTAAGATTTCATGAATTTTTATTTTAATTCTTGTGTTTGATCTAACTTCTTCAACCCCTGTTAATTTATTCCAGTCTCTGATGACTCTCTCACTTAAAAAAGAAAAATTTCTGACTACCCTATGCCTAAAATCAAGTGTCAGTTTATGGTCTCAGTTACTTTCATCCTTCTATATACTAGTTCTCATTTTTAACCAATCTCTATCCAGGAATCATCTTTTGATCTGCCTCCTGTTCTTCAGCAGCTCTCAACCCAGCTCCTTTATTTTTTCTCTCTTCTTCTTCTTCTTCAGTAGTCAATCCTTGGATTGGTCATCAGCGGTCTTCCATTCGGCTCTACTCTCTGCTCTCCTCTTCATATCTACATATCTTCTGCAGTCAACATCTTCCATTATCTGCTGGATGTATTTTAACCATAGCCCTTCCTTGATATCTCTTTCCTTCTATCATTATTGTTTTTACTAAGCTCTCATGTCTTAAGATATGTCCAGTTAATATTGTCCTCTGCACTTTTATACTTTTCCATATAGATTTATACTCTCCTGCCTTCTCAAAAATTGCTTCATTAGTAATCTTGTGACTCCAGCTAATCCTTAACATCCTTCTGTAGCATCATTGCTCAAATGAAATTAATCTTCTTTTCTCTTCTTTACTAACCGTCCAGGCTTCACATACATACAGGGTGATACTCCCGACTTAAGCTTTTAATATTATTTTCCTTGTTGTCCAGCTGATCTTATTTGTTGTAAAAATTCATTTCTTTTTGTTGAACGCTATTTTTGCTTGTGCAATCCTGCATTTTATCTCATTCCTGCTTCTTCCATTTTTAGTGAATTTGCTTCTTAGGTAGCAGAATTCTTGCACATCCTCCAATGTTTCTTCATTAATTTTCATTTTCATTTTAGAGTATCTATCTTTACTACATATCATGACTTTCATCTTCACTTTATTAATTTTCATATTGTGCTCATTCTGCATTGTTTCCAAAATTTTCTTAAGATTTATTTGTTATATCCATTAGTGAAGGTATTCAGTGATAATTTTTACAAAATTACCCTAGTGCCTTATCTCCCTTTAAGCTCCTGTATTTACACCTATAACTTTGGTCCCATACCCAAATGGAAGTTTGATCATGGTTTTATATCCCAATTCCCTCACATTCCTGATACATCGCTTCATCTTCCACCCCAATAAACTCAGGACTTTATAACCTTTCCCTACCTCCTGGCAAATGTGTCCTGCAAAACTGAATTAATTAACAAATGATATTCCAAGATATTTACACATTATTCTTCCAACAAGCAAGCTTTCCTCCCTCTTACAGCTACAAAAACACACTTTTTCTATCTATATAAGTAATAAGCTGAAACTTTTTGGCATTTATCTTCATTCTATGCTGGCTGTGCTGCAGTCCAGAAATTTCTGCAACTGTTCACAACCCTCTTCCAGCTTAATATTAATAAGTAACAAAATCTCATTCGTGAACGACCTGACTGTGAACAATCATCAACAATTCATCAGAAAGATTAGCAGCAGTGAACTCAATACATTATCCTGGGGCATTTATGTTATTACTTCCTCCTCTCTTGATATTGCATTTCATATCCTAATTCTTTGTTGTTTTTTTATCTCTTAATTTATACCTACTTGTTGAAGGAATAAAATTTAAATACCTTGCCAAATATTTAAAAAAAAAAAAAAGAATACCTCAGGAGGAGAGGAAACACTGGCCATGTTTCAAAATCTTGCTTCTACTACAATGGATGATGAGGGGATGTTCCAAGGAAGATGGCATACTGCGATACAATACTGTGATCAAGCACTTGCTTGTGTATGGTGGGTATTTATTGAACCACATTAGTGGAATCATATACAGGAGTTAGAGATGTTGCAAAGTAGGGTGAGTAGATTTGTTTGTGACAGTTATGTTAGAACACAATCAGTGACTGATATGATGAAGGAAATGGGTTGTTAGGCTTTGGAAGTTGGGAGTACAGGGTAAGGTCTTTTGGCAGTGTTGTACTGGTAACACTATTGTTGCACCTACTGCTAGGAACCAATTATCATTGCAAGGAATCAAAATCCTTGTAGTTGTTCTTGGAATGTCCAGGCCTCTGGTTCCACTGCAAGGCCCAACGTTCTTCTGCCAACAGTGTCAGCAAAAGCTGTTAGCTCTCACATTAAATATTATTTCTGGTTCGAGTTTGTCCATGAATGATGCCAAATACCACAGTATAATATCTGTTCACTTTCTTTATTCTGTGATTAACATAATAAATGTTGTATACTGTCAATGCCAGAGAACCTTACATATAATTAGCATCTCCCCTACTGTGGACAACCATCTTCCCTCAATCATCAGTCCCTGTCCCACTGACCGTGGGCAACCACCCTCTCTCCTCACCTCCCAGGCAGCCCCACATACTGGAACTCTTGCCCCTGTTCTCGGCACAGGTATTCCATGCATTCCTCTATGTGTCATTGCAGACTGGGTGCCTCATAGTATATAAGGCACACAGTAGGGTTAGGGATAAGGCCTGAATCGATACTGTGAGAAGAATTGAGAATAGTATGTCGAGAGGAAAATACTACTACTTGATTTCAGTCATGTGACATTAGAAATATTTTTAATAGCAGGTAAATGTGTCAGAGAGTGAAATAAATTATGGGGCAAGATGATAAACAATGGTTACTTGGCTGTCCTTATGTTGGTTAAGTATGTTAACCAAAACTATGCAATTTTACAATATGACGCATCACCACCTAGATAGCCATGAAACCATAAAATCTGTCTCCTGAAGCCTTTGCACACATAGGCTGAACTTCAAACACTTTAAGAATTTAAGAAAAAAAAATTCATCTAATGTAAAAGTAGGTGTGTAGGGAAATTGTCATCAAGGCATGTGTTCCATTGTAATTAATTAATAAAAATAATTGTGGTCTCTCACATATACTCTGAAGATTCATTTTTAAATCACAAAGGAAATGTAAAATGAGTCGTCAATCACCAAATTTGAAGGCTCTGATGAGTGAAAAACATATACGATGAACATAAACATATACAATATATATTACACGCCGTAGTTTATCACATGATGTTCATTTTTGTTTTATATAGTTTCAATATGACTGCACTTGTAACTTTTGTTGATACTAGCCATAAAATTTTATACCTGTGTCATTTCTATGAATCATTTTATTCCCATCCTACAAATGCCAGCAGTTTATGAAAGGCAAGCAAAACTGATATGAAGCCTACAAATTTACAGTTTGTTTTCTAGTAAGAATAAAAGCTCATTTTTTATTAAAAAAAATTATTACTGTTCCACATATCCCTGTTGAGGAAGGTCCTGTGGGATGTGAAACACGTCATGGTTAAAGTATATGTGTACAAGATGAATGATAAGCATTGTAAAAAAAACTATTATATGTTACAAACAAAATATACGCAATAAGGTAAACAATGAAATGAAAGGCACTAAATATCAAATAGAATAACAAATTAGGATAGGGAAATGAGCTACCAATTACCTTTAAATGATCGATGTGGGGCACAAACACAAAGAAAATACAAAAACACACAAGGTATAGAAATTTTCGGGTCTAGCCCTCTATCAACAGTAGAACATTTGGGGAGGGGGTGTTGTGGGAGACTGCCTCCCAGAAAGACTGTTGGCCAGGAAAATGGTGTGGTCCACAACACCCACCCCCTGTAATGTTCTACAGCTGATAAAGAGCTAGGCCTGAAAATTTCTATATATTGTGTGTTTTTGTATTTTCTGTGTGTTCCACATCCATCATCTAAGTGTAAGTGGTTGCTTATTTCCCTATCCTAAGTTGTTGTCCTATTTATACAATAAAATTTATAACTTAATTTTGCAAAAGTCATCTCATATTTAGTTAATTCATTTGCACAAATTCTTGGATCAAGTAGAAGGGCTTGCCAATGTGGAACTCCTACATTTTTTTCTTAAATAGTCCACTTGGAAAAATACATTGCATTAACAGTTCCTTACAAATATGAACCATTATAGTTATTAAGTACAATCTGGATCAGTATAGTCAATAAGCTGACCAATACAGTACAGCAATGAGTGGGAAAAAATAACATTTACTTAAGGTATCATATGAACAAAAGATGTGTGTTAGTTCATTTTACAAGTACTTTATGAATGCACTTGTTTTCAAAAGACATTTAGTTTCTTATAGTTTGATACAATACAAAAGCGTCACATTGTTATGAAAGGGAGAGAAGAGAAATGATGTGTTTGTAAATTTGATCCCCAATTTATTTGTAGTATACAAATATGTCGATATGTTTCTGGATAAATGAAAGTAAATTCCTCCTGTTCTCGGCTGGTTTTAAAGGGTTATTAAATCAGAATGTATGTGTAACCAGCTATATCGCACGTGGTAGGCATGTATTTACTGCACATCAGAGACTAATCCTTATCAAAGAAAAATGAATGATCTGGTAGTTCCTTGATTAAGGTGTTTGATTGGGAATCAAAAGGTTCCCGACTCAAATGCCTGTTTTGGTGGGAATTTTTATAGGCTCTTAACCCAACATTCACCTATGGCACAGCTTCTGTATAATGTGAACTACATCAGAGCGCTTACGTGGGTTGAATTCCAATTCAACTGTATGTCCCCTGTACCTGGTAGGATTGCAAGGTTAAGGTGGCTATGACAAGGGTGGAATGTGCAGCCAACAGAAACCCTGTCACCAGGTCATTACAACTATATGAAATTATTTTATTATATTATAACAAAATCCGTAAACTGTGTTATTACCGGCAAATGTGTAATTGCAGACGAAAGCATTACAACTGTCAGGACACTACACACGGTGAAGCAAAATTACTGCACTTCAAACTACTGGTGGAGTAACATCATCTTTGCCGGAGAATGTAAACAGTTTATCTGCAAAGACATATTATCTAGTGTAGCCGAAAACAAAATGGATGGATTTACTCAGTGGCGGATCCAGGGGGGGACTAGAAGCCCCCCCCTCAAAAGCACCAAGGTCACCCCCAACGACATGGATCTTGCGACTTTTTTTTTTTTTTTTTTTTGCTCTACTGTTTTTATAAGGGCGGCATTCCGGACGGAAAAATGTATCTCTCCCCTCCCGAGTGAAGCCCCCCCCCCCAAAAAAAAAACATAACAAACCTAATCCTAGCCCCCCCCCCAAACTAAAATCCTGGATCCGCCACTGGATTAACTTGAAGCAGCCCTGACAAAACCTCAGGTTGGGAACTAAAGAATGAAAAACACAGCCCAAAACCCGAAATGAAAAATACGAATTTTCAGAATGACGCCTGCGAAAAGTGTGAAATTTTATATCACTGAAGACAGTATATGTGTTCTGGCTCACCTGCTGCTTGACGTCATTGGCAAGCTGCTGCCACTCCCTCGTGTTGTGGTCGAGCAGTTCTGGCACCCACTGCACCCCGTCCACCAGCCGCACAGTGCCCGCGATGTCACAGTCGTCGACGCACACGCCGGGCGTCGTCGGCCGCGGGGTCGTGGTCGTGGTCGTTGTCGTCGTCGTCGTGGTGGTAGTCGTGCTGGTGGTGCTCGTCGAGCTGGCCGCCTCGGCCGCCCGCGCCGCTTCCAGAAGCTTCTCCACCGAGATCGGAGTGGTCGGCGGCGTCGGCCAGCCCGTAAACGCCGTCGTCGACCTAATGGGCAGACACACATCTGAGCATGGGACTTGCCTACCATCACAGACTCAACTTATATTCCTACGACGACCACTCTCTTCTTTCTCAGACAGAATAAATTGTTCAGTTTGCCAGTTGAAATTTCAGTCATCATAGGCAGCTCAGTAATGATGCCAAATAAGTAGTATACCTGTACACTATACAGCGAGTCACACATTATAACTCGTTCAGTTAACAGAGGCGGCTCAATGTCACTCTGCCTTATCCCCACTCCACTGCCATAACCCCTACATGCGAAGGGGAAATTTACTATACGCCTTTCTGGAGACAGCTGTCAAATCCGAGACATTGGAACTACAGGGGATGATGAGGCGAAGAATGGGACCAACGGAACATGACCTTGAGTCGCTAGTTCGGAGTGAACGGGGTATAACAGTGAATAACGTTTCCATGCCATTTACTTAGCTTTATTTCCCAGAACCATTGCAAACTTTTCGTCAGATATGTTTCTCGTCTGAAGGTAATAGAAAAAAATTATGAAAAGGAAGAAAAGAGAAAGAACTGAGGTAATAAGCAAGAATGAAAAAAAAGGAGAAAACAAACAATTGGCAAAATATGTATGCATCTTTTATCCGAAAAAAAAGTGAAAAATGAAGAGGAAAAGACAGAGATATTTTTTGTTCGTATTTCTGCATTGACAAAATGATTTTACGGTGTTATTTTGTTTAAAAACGTGCACATTTCGTTTATTAGTAAAACAATTCATTACATAATTTAGTTGGACATAAATGTGGAAAGCCGTCGATGGACGCTAGAGAGATTTTAGACAAGACGTTGAGCTGTTGTCTATACACTGTTTTACGTGACAAGAAGACACTTTGGGAAACAGTAGGTTAGAATCTGGCAAGTCGGGTTGGACGCTGAATTAAAACGATGTAATGTTACTCAAAACTATCTAGAAAATCACAAATTAAGTCATTTTATGAATGACGGATGACACCTTCACCGAGGAGAAGAGCGGGGATTGAATGATAATCTAGTGTAGAATTCAATCTCAGAACTGCAACTCAGAATTTGTTAGCGCAGTTCACTCTTCATTTTAGGACGCAGAACTTCATGTCACCCAGGGCATCTCAGTAGTAAGAATTGTTATAAATTTTTACAGCAGAGGATGATGACAGAAGTCTATGAAACAGGTGAGATCACTTGCTTTGAATGTGGGAAATCTTTCCATGTTAGTTAAATCCACTTGTTTAGACAATGTCACTTAGATTAATCAGTCTCAAGAAAAGCCAGAATGAGATTGCTAGTGAGCGCATGTAAATTTGTGTATCGTATTGTTTTCTTGATGGTTGGTGTAACTATTGAACTCAAGATTTTCAAACCGCTTGAGTGTAAAATACAAACTTGTTAGAATTGTGAATTTTGTAGTAGTTCCTAATGTTAACCGATTTGTGATAGAGAAGAGGCTTTGAGTTAAACTTCATTTATTATTTAATCATCACTATTTGACCACGCAGGGAATCGATACAGCAACGACAATGATCAACTCGTGTCTCGCGATGTAATCTCTCGTATTGTTAATCAAGATCATATCGTAAGGTAAGCCCTACGAATGCACAGGGAAGAGGATCGTAATTACTGCATCTGGAATTCGTCAAAAGATTCTGTCGTATACTTACTGAATAAGCGCCAGCTGATTATGATCTGAAACACTGCGTGGAAAAAGTGCACCACACACTACATCATCTCTGTAGAAATGTTAGATGCGACGCCAAATGTTATAGAGTACGGATGAATGACCAGCAAGAGGTTCGCTAATAGTACCAGTTCCTCAGAAGAATAGAATATGAATATTTGCAAGAATATTGTCAAAGAAAAGAGTCTACTAACGTCGAATGAAATATGGCTCATGGATCAGAGCCTACAAACACTTCTAACGGTAATCAAATATTTTAAGATCTGAAAATATCTGTGTAGTGCAGAAAAAGAAGGTGAGAGACGTCAAATTAATAAGTGGTAAAGGACAATGATGCCTGTGACCGAGTCGGATTTGATCGACTATATTAGATCAAAGCACAATCACTAAAGGTCTTTGATTTTTTGCTAACAGACGGATCTATGCGAAATAGCGTTTAAACTAAATAAATTACTTTTATAGAAGATCCTCGAAAGCTTAGATCGTTATCTCTCCCCCATCTGGTTAGCGAATCGATCATGGAAGTCATAGTGTCAGAAATGGTAAATCATTAACAGGTAGACAAGCTCAAGCACGAGGTGCTGGTTGACAGACTGACGTATTCCTTGGCGATCTGCTGCTACCTATGTGGTCGAGGCATGAAGCATACATCTGACATAGCAAACCTAGTACGACATCCGGCGGCGTGATTTACACTTTCATCTGTTACTTTTTCTAAATGGAATTTTTGGTGAAAAATTAGCTATAGAACCATACATTACAACCAAGTTGCCTTGCAAAATATTGTCCTATGTACTCTTAATTGGAGCTAATTTTGCAAACTTGTCCTTGAAAACCACATTAGTTTCGTGCGCAAATTAAATCAGTCAATATTTATTTTTATTTCATTAAAATTAAGGTTTCCTTTTTTCGATGGAACGCGAGTACTTAGGTAAAATTTGCCGCACTTAGCAATCATTTAAATGACTCTAAGTGCAACTTGGATTATTTCAATGCTGGTAATTATTACCTGCAAAATATCTTACCCAGCCAACCATTTTTCATTTTGTAGAGGAAACGCTTAGCTTTAGTTTAGTGTGAAAAACCAATAAAGATTGGTTCATTTAATTAGCAAACAAATTAATTGGCCAAAATAGATTCAATTGCTTGAGGCAAGATTTTGCTATGCAATCTGTCGCAATGTATGGTTCTGTAACTAATCTTTCGTTAAAATCATATTTCTATAAAATTACAGATGAACGTTTAAATTATTAAAGCAAATCTTCGACTACTGTGGTTGGGTCATTTCGGAATGCCTCTCTTCGAAAGTACTAGCCTATTGGATCGTCTAATGCTCCGTTACATTGTATTGCTGTTATGTAACTTGTATTCCAGTGGAATCAGTTCAAGAATACTCTTTCTCCCCACATGTTTGGCCATCTGATAAGCCATTGCATTTGCTACGTCTTTCTAAAATCGAGCATAATGAACAGTAAATAGATTGTTGCCACTCATCATTAATTCAAATAGTATTTTCTTATAACTTTTCATAACTCAGTTACAGGACATTCAACTGTTTCATATGTTTCTTAAACTTTGTATTGAATGTAATAATCCTTAAACCGATGTAAAAAATATAGTTAGTGCGGAAATTATAAGCATTCAGTGAATTTTTTTTAACTGCTTAACGTCTCTTAACAGCGAGGTCTTTAGAGACGGGAAAGGATGGGGGTCAAGGAATGGTAAGGAATTCGGCTATGGCCTTTTTGAAGGAAGCATCCCGGCATTTGCCTGGAGTGATTTGAGAAACCATGGATAATCCCAATCTGGATGCCCGGACAGGGATTCGAACCGGCATCCGCCCGAATGCGAGGCGAGAACGCTAACTGTTACACCACCACGCTAGGTTTTAATGAATTACAAAAGTGAAAACATACAAGTATAAAAGAGTCTTTAGCTATGATAAATGGATTATTTAAATGTCCAGATAACAAATGGATAAACAAAAAACAGTTTACTTGAGAAAGTATTGATGTATTAATTGTATAGAGCAGTTGTCTAAAAGTTATTCTTTTGTGACAGTATCTGGCTCATATCGGTTAATGCTTTGGCAAACTTACAAGCATTGAAAGGTTAAATACTAAGAACACAAAATGAAAATATTTGGACGAAACAAAGTATAAAGAAATTCTGTCTAACCTGGCTCCCCAGCCCTTTATTGTGGGCTGAGGCAGTTTGGGCGCCTCCATACCCCTGCTGGTGGTCGTCCTACCGAATGGTTTGCGAACCAGTCCTGGTCTCGTGGGCAGCTTGGGCAGGAAGCTCGCCGGAGTGGTGGTAGCCGCCATTGCTACCGTGGCCTGCGATGAACTGCCGTTGAATCCCGGAGGCAGAAGAGCAGTGACATCTTTGAACTGCACTTTACCCAAGAGAGCGTCCAAGACACTGCTCCCTCGTGCATCCTCGTCGTCTTTTGATGAAGATTTGTTACTCGATCCGTCCGAGGAGGGTAGCTTGAACCCCGGAGGTAAAAATGAACTGATATCCACCGGTTTGGCTTTATTCAGAAGTGATTCTATACCTCCCTCTGGCTCTTTCGTCGTTGTAGAACTAGCAGTGGTACTGGATGCTGTTGTGACCTCTTCAGCCAGTTTCTTGTAGCCAGGCGGCAGGAGTTTATCTATGCTATCGACTTTGGTAACCTTCACTTTAGAGGCGGTTCCTTCTTTTGTGGCGTTATATCCTGGAGGAAGCAACGAAGAAGAATCTACTGTTTTTATTTTTCCGAGTAGAGCCTCAAGTGTCAAAGTCTTCTCGGTAGCATTGGCTTCCTCGGGTGGAGGTTTGTAACCAGGAGGCAGGAAGCTGCTAATGTCTGGAACTATTATCTTATTGCGCAGATTGCTCGTACCAGTTGAACGTCCCGTTGCTGTAATGTTTTTGGTCACTTGGCCCATGGGCTGATCACCTTGCGGCATGTCCATCATTTTGTCAAGGGCCTTCGGTGACGCCGTGCTGGTTGAGGTCCGGCGGCCTGAGAATCTAGGCTTGAAGCCCGCGGGCAACAGACCTTCAAGGCCGTCTTTCGGCAGGCTGTCAACGTTAACTGGTCTCTTTTTTGCGGCTGGAGCTGCCGTAGTTCGCGAGTGTGGAGTGAACTTTCGGATGTTGACAATAGGTTTGTACGTCGTAGTAGTGGGTGGAGTAGTTAGTCTCACGCTGGAGTTTGTCTCTTTGGATTCCGTCGGCTTCTCGGCCATCTCTCTCACAATATCGATATTGTCAGCTCCGTTCTGGAAACCGCCAAGTAAGATACCGCTGGACAATTCTGACTGGACTCGGTCAAGTTTGTCGATGATGCTCTCGGTTGAGACTTGTGTAACATTCGAGGCGGTGGTATTCTCCGTTGTGCTTGGAGGCGGTTCTGAGCTAGGCGAATCTTTGTTGGCTATCGGAGACTCGGAGGAACTAGGCGTCTCTGGATCATCAGCAATGATCGTTTTGCCTACGACAGGTTCCGACCTTTCCTCTTGCTTGACCGCACTTGACGGCAGGAATCTCGCACCTGACACACTGCGACTTGTCACGACTGAAGCTACAACAACGTACCTCTCAGTGTCCATCTCGACATCGGAAGGAACTTCCTCAGATGTTTCTTTCATGGCGGGAATTTCCTTGTCCGCGGCAGTCGAGGGAGGCGGAAGGGTGACTATCATGGAAGTCCCATTGATAACGCTTTTTGTAGTGACGACGGAAACGATGGGTTCTCCGACCGGCAACATACCTTCATCCTGTGATGGTGGAATGGTGGACTCTGCAGGGCGCTTCATAGTGACGCTACTTTGTACTGATACCGACACAGTGTCAGACTCCTCTGTAGTTTCACTGGAAACCACCGGCGGATGGTGTGGAGACTCGGTTGCATCTATCAGGTAGCTGTCGACGAATCCCTTGAAGTTGTCCTGTTCGACCAGTGTGTGCCTTGGGTTCATGGTGAGTATCTCAAACGAGGCGGCAGACTTGTTGACAGTTGCAGTCTGCAGTTCCTCGGTGGAAGGTGGATATTCTTGAGTCGTTGGTACAGTCTCTCGAGTATCCATCTGTTCTGCTGCGTCAGTCGAGTGTTCGTGGTCGCTTGCATCCCTCAAAGTTGTTGGCAGATTCGTAGCTTCTTCCTCTTGGTGACCGGTTGCCATAACCTCATCCTTGGGGTCTGACGCGAACGTCGTGATCTCCCCCATTGGAATGTAATTGTTTGCTTCCAACTTTTTGGGAGAGGATGTTACGTTGCTGGTGTTTACGCCGGAGTGATTGCTCGGTGTTGGGTGATGATTTTGTTCTGCAACCGAATCTGGCTCAAGCTCGTACGTGTCAACATAATAGTCTTCAGACTTATCGTCGTATTCAAACGGCTCTGCTTCCGTTGTCGTGGTAGTGGTCGTGGTACTGGTACTAGTGGTTGAAGATGCAGGCACTCGCTTTGGTACGAAGGCGACCTTGTTGGCTCGCAGCTTGGGTGGAGGCGCCTTGGTGACTCCGAGATAACGTACCCTCCCTGAGGCCGTGGTGGGAGCCCGGTTCTTGAATTGTAAGCTTGGATTGTAAGTAGTGATCTCGGGTTGAGGCTGCGGCGTCTCCTCCTGGTGAAACAAACGATTTATCAACAGCAAAATAATATCCTCTACATCTGAGATGTTATGCCAGTGACATTATCTAGTATACTTCTGTATTATTAATATTCACTATACGTTTTCTAGACGCGGAAAAATGTAACGAAATGGAAATTTTTGAGTTATAAACTATTGGAAACACTTTGAGAAATAATAATTGATTTTTTTAGAACATTCTGTTAATTAAAAATAACAGACGTTCTATGGTGCTATTCTAGAAGCACAAATGTGATACGTGTATATGAATTTGACCTGATGAAATTTAAAAATATGATTAACCTAGAGCCATTATCAACACCTAAATATCAACCTAGTACGAGTAGGAGAACATCCGAGGTAGTAGGTAGTCTATGTACGAAATATCTTATTACTATAGTCCGACTTCTAAGATTCAAGGAATTTTTACCGTTCTTTAAAATTATTTTATATATTTTATAGAAACATCTGAAAGCTTCAGTATTGATCTAGAACATTTGATTCCAATGGGATGAATGGTAATCATTGACTGGGCAACAGCTGCGCATACACAATGGACTAATTCAACTAACTTATTATGATTGTAATGACTTATGACTTGGTGGCAATGTTCTAGATGTTTTGGATTCTGTTGGTTTACAAATGTAACATATTTGTTTACGTAACAATCTATCATGGCAGATTACATGCATATAACGTATTATGACCGTTAGCCCCCATGTTTCTTCTGAGAATACAAGGCATAGTGAATTAAATTCGCTAATCCTTTTTATTGAATAAAACCTGTATGGTATGTTCCCTCTTAGTGCGTGATACCCAGAGTAAGATTTGGCGTCCGTTCTCCATTTTGTCACATGTGCGCGGTCCATTGATAGTCAACAGTCGTGTGACAATGGCTGGAAGTACCGGAGTCTATTTAGAAACAAACCTCTGTACTGAAGTCCTTTCAAGTGAGGGTTGTTTCCGGAATTATTTACTGAACTTCATCTTGGGGGCAATCGTATACATATCAAGTGATACACACTGAATGCGATACTTCTGAGGTAGCAGATAAGTCACTTTGCTCCACCAAGAGCACTTGCTGCATCTCGTATGAACTAATATGTATTTATTGACCATTCAGTATTAGGACAAAAGTTTCTGTTTGACATTCGGAATGGGAATTTGCTTAGATTTGTAGGGTTGGCTGTAAATATTGTTGTTTGCCGCCAAAATTAATTTTAGATAGTAAATTGTCAAGAAAGTTTGACTAATTGCTGAAATTTTATACCGCTATCTCTGACAAAATTGATCCGCACACTACTGAAATTCTTCAACCAAATGGCTTGGAATAACGCGGGGAAAGGCATAGGTATGGTACTCGAAACACAGAACTATTGCAGTTTGATGTGAATCTTGTCTAATGTTATTGCAGGTAGTATATGAGAGGTGACTTGATAGGATTACTGTGGACGCTCGAAGCACAATTTAAGATTAAAATCCGAACTTACTGGTATCGAAAGTGCTTCAGATTTTCGATTTATTAGGATACAAAATATACTGCAGTATAATTTTTAGAGTCTGATACAATAATGTATTAAAACTTATTTTGCCTTTAATATTACACTAGCTATTTTATAAGTATATGTATCCCTAGCAAAAGACGTAATCAGACACTAAAAATCACACACACAGAAAAGTGGAAGTGACCAACATCTGTCACGTCTGTAAGCAGATTGCTAGTGGTTCCTAAAATAGCTTGCTTTAGTTGTTTTGTTTCAAAAACATTCATGCTGAAAGTTTTCAAATCAGTAGCAAAGGCGCAGGGCAAACACGGCGGGTTTCAGATTTCTAAGAAACTCAAACCACCGAGACACTGAAATAACTTTATTATTCAGTGTCGCGTCGCGGTTAAAACAAACATTCAAAGCGAGTATCTGGTTGGTCACGGGGATACTGCGGGGGGATAATACGTACAATAACAAACGCCAGGTATAAGGATTTAAGTCATTGTACCTGTTTCTCTGTTAGTGGGATTCCCTAACATAATAACTAAAAGGGTGCAGTGCAATACATATAAACAGTGAAATATTTCGCAATAAATAAATAAATAAATAAATAAATAAATAAAATTAAAAAATAAAAATAAAAAAAAAATCGATGTTTTGGATAACTGACGTTCGTATTATCGTATTTACTCTTTGCCCATGCAGCTTTTCTATTTTACGTAATTAAGCTGTTTGTACCTTATGAGGCGGCGCGAGCAGGTTTCCTCGAGGCCCCACCTTGGCGGCCGAGGAGGCTCTGGGCGGGAGTGGTGGAGGTTGCGGCCTCAGCGGCCGCTCCGCCTCCTCCAGGTGTTGGTCTACGAACGGACTCAGCTCGGGCGCTTCCGCCGGGAAGGTTTGCGACGGCCTTGTCAGGGGGCGCCTGTCCCCGAAAGAGCTCGTCACCGCCTGTTGCTGCTGCTGCTGCTGCTGTAGGATGGCATGGAGGTGCTGAGAGTCGTGAGCGGCCGATTCAGCGGGGCCAAAGTTATTGTTGAAGCGACTGGAGGGGGGCGGCGACAGGAAGGAGGCAGGCGCGGGACTGAGCGTGATCTGGTCCAGGAAGCTAGGCGGGCGCTGCTGCGGGACCAGGGACCCAGAGAAGTGGTGCGGCTGCGGCTGAGTCTGGAACGGTTGCTGGAACACCTGCAGCAAGTGACGTCATGTCACACTCACTATTCCACCTTCATATATTCTTATTTAAATAATTTAAACAGAAGATGACATACACCAACAGAGCATATTGTACTTGATTTTGAGCTCGTACAAGTTACTAATTACATTTAAAATACTTCTAAAAAGTTCCTAGTAATTTTATTAATATTAAAATCATAGTATTCATTAAGATTTATATTTGGATACTTAATAATTACAATCTAAAAATTACTGTGAAATAAATTGTAACTGTAGACTCAAATTTAGTTACGGTTGTTTTCCCGCACACCTTGTACATCTACATCTCCATCTATACGCTGCAAATCACAAACATTGTGGGTGGCAGAGGGTGCTAAGCACCAATCCTAAATCCACGCTTTCCAATCTCGAATGGTACGAAGAAAGAAGGAATACATAAAAGCATCAGTACGGCATCTTATTTCTTGAATCTTATCCCTCCGGTCATTGCGACCTAAATAGGTTGGCGGAAGAAGTATTTCATTACACTCCTAATTTAAAGATTTTCTCATATTCTCCAATTAATTCAAATGCAAATTACGTCGTCTGTCTTCCAAACTATCCCAGCCCAATCTATGAATCAATTCTGTGACGCTTTCATAAGGGCTGTAGCAGTCAGTAACGAATCGAGCGGCCCCCCTCTGCACCCTCTCCACTGAGTCGATCAGGCCCTTGCGATACGGATCCCAAACTCCACAACAGTAATCCAGATGCGGACGCACTAGTGTTTTATACGCTATCTCCTTTGTATGAGCATTACAGTTCCTCAAAATATGACCTATGAATCGCAAGTTAGAATTCTGTACAAAATATACATGATTCCTATCCATTTAGTGTGGCTGCAGTTGGATGTCGCGATCCATAAAACTGGAGAAAAAACAATCTTTTCCCCGTAATACCAGCCAATCAGCCTTATTTCCGGCAGAATGTGCTAAAGCATACTGACACCTACGTCCAGGTTGCAGGCGTCAAACCCGGTCACCAGTTGGGGTTCCGTCGATGGCACTCCACCACGTACCAGATAATAAGCGTTGTGGAAACAGCGACGATGGCCTTCAAGTAGGGAAGCTACTGTGGTCTGGTGTTGCTTGACATCGCCCCGGCATTCGACTCAGTGAGTCATAATGCGAATGGGGCTCGTCTGGATCCCACGTGAAGCTGACCCGCAGCTACCTGTCGAGGCGCACCTTCTGCATCAGAGTCAGCGAGGCCTTGTCAACGCGATGGTGCAATAGTGCAAGTGTGACTCAGGGCTCAGTACTGGGTCCTGTTATTTATTCATTCTACACAGCCAACATCTCAGCACCTGCGAATGCGAAGACGGCAAGTGATTACGGTGACGCAAGGTCTAGGACTACAACTACTACACCTGCAACTTCAGCTCGGATGTGAAACTATTCACTGGGCACTAACGGCTCGCTACCTCGGTGTGACACTTGACTGCAAGTTGGCATGGTGAGCTCACACCGAGGAAATCAGACAACGGTCAAGTGCCCCTCTCCACACCCTTTACACGATACTTAGACGGGAAAGCTAATTGGCACCACATCTATGAGTTGCCATTTACTTCTCCTTGAGCAGTACGCTACTAATTGCCACCTGGGAAAGTTACAAGCACTGCAGGACAGAGCACTGAAGCGGGCACTACATCTGCCCGACCTTTTTCGCACTGACGTAGTTCACAAAGCGTCGGGAACAGCGGGGTTCTTCGAAAGATTCCGACAACATGCCTATAAATTCTACAATGAAGTAAATCGCTCTGCCAGTCTAGTGGTCAGCTGTCTCGACAAATATGAAAAATACAACAGGCCATTAGTGCTCGAGAAAAGATAAGAAATCCAATGATACGCCAACAAGATGGCCAACCGAAAGTTAAGTGATACCAGATCAAGAGAAGACTGAGGGAGGAAATGTTTCGGAACAGCTACCCCCAAAATGACTAGTTTTAAAGTTGGCATTGGCGAATATGGATGAGCATTCAGAAAATTGACCACATTTTCTTCTACCGTATAAATAACGTAAATAGTGGGATGGAACTAATAGCACATAATATGAGTCTGGCACATTTCCCACCACTTGCCGTAACTTCTCACAAAGGAAGAGGACAGCATGTTCATACTAATGTACAGGTTTCTAAAAAAACTGCAAACGTTAATATATTAAAAATTAAGTTCATTTTAATCTTCGACTTTATGTTTTCATGTGTACATATTCTTAACCATTCAGCACATTCTAATAATGTCACCATGTGTTTAGCATATTGTACAAATAATAGGGAAAATAACCTTGTATGATTAATGTAGTGATGAGTGAGATGAGTAAGATGATGGCATTTAAGTCCACCGCGAAAAAATTTAAAAAGTAAATTAACGATGTTGAATTGTTTACTATGATCTTTCACGTTATAGAGGCGCTTTGTTCCATCCCACTATATTACATTCTGTAGTCCACAGTCCAATAGAAATCTTCCGTCATATAGTGACTCGTTATCGGTCTTTAGACTGATTTGAAACTTTATATCTCACTGTCTTTTAGAAAATATTTGATTACAGGGAGTATGGTCCACATGAAATTTCTATGAATTCAGTGGGTAGTTATTTGTAATGAAGTTGTATCCTTCACCAGTACGAGAATTTCATGATTCACAAACAAAACGTTTGTGGAAGTTAACCAAAACTATCAGGAATCAACATATCAAAGGCAACAGCTTGAGGGTAGTAATGAGAATGTTAAGTTTTATAGCAGGATGTTAATTAATTAAAGCAATTAAGCAGCATGTAATTTAATCTGCTTCGCCCAGATTCCGTCTGCTGAAAACTCTCAATATCCCGGACCAGCGGTCTGTCCAACTGCTACTAAGCTGCCTAACTCGAATCAAATTGCAGAGTGAAGATGTGAATGTAAATCTTATGAATACAATAAAACGTTTCCTAACTTTTTTACCGGTCGCACAATTCTTAAGTGGGAAGATGTAGAAAGAGTATCGGTAATACCTTTCGCCAAGATTTGGTCATCGGAGCATCTGTGAATGGAATATGGGCGACAGATTTCCTGATCAGCCGATTGCGTGCTACGGATTTTGAACAGTAAGCTCTCAGAGTATTTTTGGTAGAATCGTAAATCTGGACCCCGCATTCTGGAGAAATTAAATATTTTTTGCGAGTGTTTGCTGACTGTTAAAAAAATTCTCAACATTTTCAGAGCTGACGGGTTGCCAATATTTGTTTTATTCTATCCATAATTATTTTCAATCTATGATTTCTCCAGATTTTTGCGTCATAAGCCTTTTTGGTGTACTAAGAGCTAAATTAGTGCGCAATTAAAGCACCAGAGTTAAAGAATACACAGGTTTTGAACTTGTGTCTGACAGACTAACAAAATATTATCTGAGTGTTCAAGGTTCCACCTTTCATTCGGAAGGACTGGAGCCCAAAGAACTATGGAATTTGACTATACGTCAACAGTGTATGTTCTTGTTTGTGTTTTTAAGTTTATAACCGTCAATTTAATCAGAGTAATACAAAATCAGATGTAATGCGGCAGTTTGGTCACGCTGCTTTTTACAAAGTTTCTCGCGACTTCATCTGGTTAGACCCTAAACTCTCGACTGTACTATCAATCAGAGCTAAACAATTGCCTTTTTCCCCTGCTCAAAAACTGTTTTGGGGTAGCAAGGAATATTCCTGCCGTGTTTAGGCAGATACAGGTAATGATGATCTGATTCATAGGATTACCGTAAAGGAGACAACCAAAACTTTTTGCAGATTATCTGAAACATACATGTACCAAGCGTACGTAAATATTCCAAAATTCACATCTGGTATTGTAGCACGATGACAAGAGCAATATGTCTCAAACTGTTCATTTTGCGATTAATGTAACGAGCAATAGAAATAAAGTTAACGAGGACGGTGACTGGTATGTCATATTGATTATAAACTTACGCCAATTCTTGGAGAAGTGACTACATAAGAGTCAAAGAAATCTCGCCAGATTGGTGTCCCACTATCATACCTTTATACCTTATCGCCCTACTGCTGCAACAGGTAATATTCCTGCGACGTTAGAAGTAACATCTGTAGCTGAACGCCTCAAAATCGAAACCGCTTGACATGCTACAAAGGAAGCTGGTGAAATTTTATTTTCGACAGTGTGACTAAAGTCGAATGTCGAAACGCAGCAATTTATAAACTTCAAGAATTTAGAAGCAAGCCATTACATTTTCAGAGCTGAGAGGGTCATATTGTCACTGACACCGGTTGTAAATTGCTTCCGCGTTTGAGCTGGAGTGGCAGAACTTCTTCCTACTCAGCATTTCGCTAGCAAGATTACAAGCAGGACTTGGAACGAGACTGTCGAAATGAAATGCCGAGCTGACTAAATTAAGTTTACACGGTGACATCTCGAAAAAGTCTGAGGCAGCGAGTAATGCGCGCCAGAACAACCTGCCAAGATCTTCACTGTAGAATACGAGGAAATAAACGCTCATTTTCGAGGGGACATGGGTTACATATAGCGTCAAACTGTCATTGAAGAGTCGAATAGAACTGAGTTTAATGTTAACATTATGTCCCTTTGTAGTAAATTCTGGTACACATGTTTTATGGTATTCAAAATTAGGTCGTGATGGAAAGAGTTGAAATTGTTATTTCCTACTCCCCCTCATATATTAACAATAAAAAAAACATGTCTTGGTGCCACAAATATTTTTCTACATTGGTTTCTTATAAATAAACTACCAACTTTGTTTCTCTCCCTTTTCACTGTTTTACCTTCGCCTATTTATAAAAGCGCAACATATACGTACTTGGTGTAATATCGAGTGATATAACCAGCTGTCCTTAATGAACGTCCTAAATTCCCATAGCAACTTGTCTGTAACATAGATCATTAGATGTTACAGATTTATGTAGGTTGTCTGCATTGAGGCTTCATTGCCGATCTTCAAATAACGATCTATGCACTACATTTTGGTGGTAGTTTTCCCTATTAATATGAAGTAGTTCTGACCTTCCACATAACTGGTATATATTTCGCTAATTTGAGGCACTTGCATTGCGTATCTCCTCATTGATCTGGTTGCCTAACAGCTTTAAAAATTCTGTCACCTTCCACACTATTTTGAAGGTAATTACTCAGTTCTCTGTTAGGCCTTTCATTTTACCTGTCGGTTCTAGTGAGACGCTGTTAATTTTTCGTGTCTTATGTTGTGGGGGTTGTGGCTGTGGAGACCATTAGTAGGTGGGGTTTCACTAGGCATGTCCTACACCTAAATAGGAGGGGCAAGGGAATACTTTCTGAGTTGTTAGCTAAGGATATAAGGGACCCCACTTCCAGTGGTGACAGGGTCAGGACTGTGCCTTTTATAGATTATGGGCTGCTGGTGAGAGGGTGAAAATGGTAATCAAAGGGATACTGAGTTCAGATCCCTACTTAGAAAAATCATTAACACTAAAGAAATAGAAGAAGCTTTTGAAACAACAACAGAGGGAGGCAGATCTGGGAAGGCGAATGTATTTGCTGAAAATATCACAAAGCCAGTGATAAGAGTGTTACTGGTAAATTGTAGAAGTATAATAAACAAAATAACGAAGTTTGCAAACCTAATAGAGATACATGAACCTAGAGTAGTTATAGGCGTAGAGTTCTGCTTAGAAGAAGGAGTACTAGACAATGATGTTTTTCCCTATGGTTACAGAGTGTACCGCAGAGATAGAGAAGCAACTGGGGGAGGGTTATTCATACTGGATAGCAAAGACTACTACAGTTCACTGGTGTTCAGAGATCATGACCATGAGTTACTTGCGGTAGACTTCTGGCGAAATAAAAAAGAAAAAGTCAGGGTGTTGGCTGCTTACCGTAGTGGAAGAATGAATGATAAAGATGAGGCTTTTGGGGAGAAACTAAATTCATATTAATAGTTACATATTTGAACTTACCAGGTGTCAACTGGGTACGAAATGGGATTAATAACACAAAGGAAAAGAGATTTGCAAATACCTTGATAAGGGAAGGAGGCTTTACACAGATGGTTGAGCAGAAGACAAGGGGACCAAACATGTTACATATCTTCCTAATAAAGCCTGATGATAACCTTATCGGGTGTCAAGTAACTGAAGGAATAAATGATAACAATGCAGTTCTGATGGATATAAGAGGATTCAGTAAACCATTGGCCAAAGTTGAAGGGGGAAATAGATAAAATAATAAAAAGGCACAAAATTTGGAACTGAAAAGATATTCCAGGGTTAACTTTATTAAATGGAAAAATGACTAAATTACATTGAAGACGAAGTGGGAAGAGTTCAAGGAAATAATGAAAATGGGTGACGAAATGTTTATTCCAAAACAGAAAATAAAGGGAAGTACATAACACACATAGTATAACAGGGAGGTGAGGAGGTTAAAGAGGTTGCTGAGACGAGAACGTAACCGACTTAAGAAACAGCAAGGCAGTAGGGGATTTTTGAAACAACTAAACAAGGAATTAATAATGTCAAAGAAACTGGATAAGGATGAATTTATGAAGAATATTATTGGTACAGGGAGACCTCTGACTACTCCATCTAGAAATTTCTCTAGCTGTATCAGGAAACTGAGGGGAAGAGAGGGTATCAAGACAGTTATAGATAAGGATGGAGAAGAAGTATCTGAGTAAAGAAGGCAGAGTTATTAAATAACTGGTTCAGTGAGACCACTGGGGACAATAATTCAGGAACGGTAGGGTTTATATCAGAAAACGAGCCTATATGTAGTTGGAAGTGAGCAGATTAGAAAATTAGAAATTAAATATGAAGATATCATGAAGGAACTAAGGACTCTAAAAAAGCGTAAAGGGAGTCGGTGTGGATAGTATTACTATGGATGTCTTAAAGATAGTAGGATGGATATTGTACCTTATCCTGAAACATTATTTAAATTGAGTCTGGATACTTGTTGTTTACTAGATGACCGGTCCATAAAGGAGGGGAGATAAATAGGGTCGAAAAGTATGGGCCAATCAGCTTCACATCAGTGGTAGGCAAATTAATGGAGATATTAATATGCAACCATATCAGACGTGTCTGTGAGGAACGTAAGTGGTTTTCATGTCGGCAACATAGTTTTAGACAAGGATATTCATGCGAATCTCAGTTAGTTGGCTATCTGCAAGATATTTCTGATGAAGTGGACAGGGGAGGTCAAGTTTAAAGTATAGCACTTGTAATGTTCCGAATGGAAAAACATATGTGCGTGTTTCTTTTCTCGTCGTGTGTGAGTCGGTCTCAAGGGAGTTTCTTCTAGTGTTTGGGGAACGCCAGGCCCTGAGTGTTGCCATTAGATGTGACAGATGGCAGAAAACAGTCCCGTGACAGGACCACAGCTCAAGAGCAGCCTGGACTGTTTCGGTAAACATATAAAATAAAAAGTAAATCTGTATCCAAGAACGAAGGGAGTACAGCCAATAGGAAAAACTTGTATTTTTATTATGAAAAAAGGACGGTTCTGTTGTGTGTCCCGATCCAACCAGCAAGAAGAGCTTCCCTCCAAATACAGACATTGGCAAACGTCATGAAGAGGGGGCGGAAAACGACGCATCTTCGAGGCAGCGCGAGAAGAAAAGGGGACTTGTTGGCTACCGACGGAGAGGTGTAGATCGACCGACCAGCTGACCAGGGGAGAGACAGCAGTGAGGCAGCCGGCCGTGATGGAGAGCTGGTCAACCCACCGACTGCACAACTTAGATTCGCCTGCATGGTAATCAATCACCATTCAGAAAAAGGAACTTTTGCATCATCGTCGTTTTACCCTAGATATCGCCCCGAGACAGACTCTCTTTCTCCACAGAAAAAGTGATGTAAAAAAGAAAATTTAATCTTTGTAAAATTTTGTCAAGTAAACAATTCAAATACATAAGTAAATCGTAATGTCAGATTGTGAACCTTGTTTTCACTAGATCCCATCCAGTCTTGTAATGTGTCATTTGACTTTATTAATAATTCGAGTTGTTCAATAATTCAAGTTTCAATAATGATACTTTGAGATCTGGATGTCGCTTCGCTCAGAATAGGGTACACTCCAATCTCTGGCGCCCACCTGATTTGTTTTTATACTTAATATTATTTGGAAATTAATAACTGGTAATGAACGGCCACAGTAAGGTCGAGAAGTCGCTTTCCTAACGTAGGGAACACTTCACACTAGAACTTCCAAAGGCCTTTGACAGAGTGAGCCATATAATGGTTCTAAATAAGGTAAAAACAACAGGAGTTGATAAAAAATGTGATTTGATAGATAGAAGAATTCTTAAAAGGTAGAAAGAAAAAAATTAGGGTAGGGAATGCAGTATCAAAAGAAGCAGGAGTGAACATGGGAGTTCCACAGGGTACTGTATTGGGACCATTGCTATTCGTTATTCTAATGAATAATTGTGTTAATGATTTACTATCAGAGGTTAAATTGTTTGCAGACAACATAATGTTATATAAAATGATCAAAACAACAGAAAACTGTAAACAGCTGCAGGGTGATGTAGATAGGATAACTAGCTGCGTGAGTCAACATGGGATGAAGATAAATGCAAAGAAGAGTCAACCTATTAGGTACACAGATAAAAATCTAAAGGTTGATTATGATTATAAAGTAGGGTAGGAACTACTTATTGAATACTTGAAATGTAAATACCTCGCCATAACATTTGATAGAAAACTTAACTGGGCAGGATACATTGAACAGATAGTATGGGAAAGGGTGAAGAGAGTCATGGGAGTGTACGAGACCTATACAGGTGATGAAGCATGGAAAGATATTGGTGGGAAAATTAAGAGAGTGCGTGGAAGGGTAAGGTTGACCATGACCACAAGCTGGCACTTGATTTCAGGCATAAGGGCGTGGGAAAATTTTCTTTCATAGGAAAGGATGTAAGGGATTGGAATTAATTGCCCAGAGGGGTGATGAATAATTTACCAAAAACTCTGAAGCAATTTTAAAAATTAGCTCACGGCAAAAGTAGAAGAGTTGGAAGAGGAAAGGAGGAAGACGGGAGTATAGGGAGATTGCCACCGGAGCGGGCGCTCCATCGCAATTTTATCAATTATTGTTATTATATGTCACTACCATCTCCAGAAAACACGCCACTCCTGTAGTCCATTTTATTGAACTATGATTTTTTCTTCCCAGACTGCTGTACAAATCAGAATACAATGAATTATTCTGCTTACAGTAGTGTCTGCTGAATTTATATAATGTCTTATTAACAATCACTGTAAACTTACTCGGGAGCAGATATTAACGCTGTAATATTCGCTAAGCAATATTTTTGAAACAGTAGTTCGTAGAAGCTGTGAATGTAGAGTTAAGGAAAAATGCAGACTACTTTAGCTGAAGAAGAATGGATTGTATTAAAGATATAATAAACTGAAAATCATTTTTAAAAAAAACATTGATTTGGTACAACAAGAGAGCATAAAACAGCGTATGATATTAAAATATGGGATGGATTTTAGGACACAGTTCAATGCGCTCGGGGTGAAGAAGGAAGAGTGAAATTAATTTTGTTGTCGTCAGTCTCTCGATTGGTTTTACGCAATCATCCATCTCTTCCTGTCTTCAGTCAACGTCTTCATGCCAACATACCCAGCACAACTTACGTTCTCAATCATCTGCTTCATAACTTCTAATCTTTGTCTTCCTGTCCAGTATTTTCCTTCAACCATTCCCTTCACTAACAACTCTATCAGTCTCACATGTCTTAAAACATGGCAGACTATCCCGTTTCGTCTTTATATAAGAATCTTTCCCAAATTTTCTTCCTCGTCAACCAATTCCAAAATTTATTAGTTTGGTACTTTATCCGTGATCTTAATTTTCGACATTCTTCTATAGCACTACATTTCAAATTACACAATTTTTAATTTTTCTGGTATCACTTAAGCCCATGTTATACTACGAAGTTCAGTGCCCCATATATGCAGTTTTAGTAGCTTCATTTTTAGTTCCAGTTCAGTATTTGAGACGAAAAGATTTTTATTTTTCGGGAAGACTATTTTCATTAATGCTATTCTGCCTCGGTTCCTGCTTGTATTTTTGCTTCCTAAAGGAATTTACTTACTTTTCCTGTTATATCTAAAATAATTTTTGTACTTAATATTCTGGTAATACTATTATTTCTGTGATATGTCAAGGCTTTTGTACTGTTTTGGTTTATATTTAATCCAAATTCTTCTTTCAGTACTTTGTTCATGTCATTCAGGACAATGTCATCAGCAAATAGCAGCATACTCATTGTTTCTCTGTGAATACTTGTGCCACATTCAAATTTTCCATTCTCTTCTTTTACTGACTACATACAAGTTGAATACATAACCGTGTTTCACATTAGTTGTTAGCTGATACTTGTCTCTGAATGGCGTCACATGGTGTTCTGCTCTATCTGGGATGACCATCGTCAGCGAGTGTGGTGGCGACCTTGCGAGAGGTCCCATTCTTCCTATGTTTTGCAGAGGCACATCGGAGTTATTCCTGGCGACATGGTGTGGGGAGCCATCAGCTATGATTTCAGCTCTCGGCTGGTAGTGATTGAGCGAACTCTAGCAGCCCTCATGAATTACATCTCCTGCGACAGCATAGTGGTGCCATTTTTCAGTAGGACAATACTCGTCCACACATGGCAGGTGTCTCTAAGAACTGTCTGCGTGGACATCTACAAAGCGTCTGACAGCTCAGGTCCGGAACACTTTATTACTATGCTTTGAATGAAGTCTTTCATCTCTCGAAGATCCAGGCAGACGAACTCACAATGTCATACTGTGTCCATTGTTTTAAACAAACCCGCACTATACCCGAGAGCCTCTCCATCATTTCAGTAAATTAATGACGAACACATTAGGTAATAGAAGGGAGTCTGTTCCTTGGGATAACAACCAGACCACGCTAAAGTACATGCTTTATTACTCACTTGTTTGTCCACGAAATTACAACCATTATCCTTTCTCACATTTGACAAGTAAGGGTATTAAATATTCCTCGGGATAACTTTGTAGGTCGAGAAATACATTCAAATCAAATCGAATTAACTTACGTATGTTGAGGTACTCCCAATGCCAGCAATATCCCTAGATCTGTCCTCGATACAACAGGTGTGGGATCAGCTCCGTCCCAGTGGCAGTACTCAGCATATCGAGGACCATTTACAACAGTCATCTACCAGCTTGTCTCAGGAGAGGATACAACACCCTTCCCTACCGAATCAGTGCATGTATCCAGGGGTAGATGGTGTGCAACGTAATACTGATAAGTGGGCTCAAACTGCTAAGTTCTTTGTAAATGTGCCTCGATTTTGCCATCACTGAAATGACATCACACACCCTCTTACACCACGAAGTTTCATTTCATTCCCTCCTCCCTTTATGGATGCTTCCCGTTTTTGTCAGACAGTGTATATGAGCAGATAAAGTATGAAATCATTTCGCTTTGGAGATTATGTTAAAAAGAAACGGTCTTTTGAAATCCCTTGGATTTAACAAGGAAGGATTGTAGGAGGGACAAAACTGGGTATAAGTAGCATCCTCTCTTCCCCATTAAGCCTGATCGTGAGAATTAGTCTTTTTTAATCCTGAAAAAGGAAACTGATGTACTGTCAGTTATGTTGTTTGAACCGTACAATTGTTGGAATTTTTATTTTCCTTTTCTTCCAACACGACAATTTAATTTAATTGCAATGGAGCACAGACTCCGGTGGCAATTTCCCTACACACCCATCTTCCCCCTATCCTGCACCTACCTACATTTGCCCTCTACAAATTTTATCTTTAAATTCTTTCAAAGTTTTCGGTAAATTATTCATCATTTCTGTTGGTAACTCATTCCAATCCCTGACACCCTTACCTAAAAAAGAGAATCTTGCTACACCCTTGTGCCTGAAATCGAGTGCCAGCTTGTGGTCATGGTCATCTTTTCCCTTCCATGCACTACTTTTCATACCTATTGCAATATCTTTCCATGCCTCATCGCCAGTATATGCCCTGTACACTCCCATGACCCTCCTCATCCTCCTCCTGTCTTGCAATGAATCCCATTCCAGCTTCTTTATCATATCCGTCACTGATTGCATTCTGCGATAGTTTCCAGAAACAAATCTAGCAGCCCTTTTTTGCACCCTCTCCAACTCCTGTATTTGATACGTAAAATGAGGGTCCCATACTACACTACCATATTCGAGCAATGGTCTGACCAAAGTTTTGTAACCCAATTCCTTGACTTCTCTCGTACATCCCCTCATCACTCTCTCCAACAAGTGCAGAACTTTGAAACCTTTTCCTACCACCTGTCCTATGTGTCCTGCCCAGTTAAGTTTGTTATCAAAAGTAATTCCAAGATATTTTCATTTCAAGTCTTCAGCAAGCAATTCTTTCCCCACCTTATATTCATAACTAACCTTTTGTTTTTTATTTGTGTATCTAATAAGCTGACTCTTCTTTGCATTTATCTTCATTCCATGTTTACCAACCCAATTACATATCCTGTCCAGATCACCCTGCAACTGTTTACAATCCTCTATCGTTTTGATTCTTTTATACAGCATTACGTCATCTGCAAACAATCTAATTTCAGATACTCTGTTTATTTGTATATTTCTATTTTAATGCATGTATTTTATTAGAATTATTGACCGTGGAACTTTTCAAAGCTTTAAAATATATCAGGAAACATTTTTAAAGTGTATTTTTACAGCAAAGTTTTCTCACGTGTCTGAACCGAGAAGTTGAAACAGAGGATTAAATTTAATTTTTCACTCGGATGCAAGAAAGAGGTTGTTAAGTTTTCTTCTCTCTTATTTTGTTATCATAAACTTCGAGTTATACTGAATATTCTTTTCTTGCATCGAAAAAGTGCGAGTCTTCTTTTCTGAATACTGATGTTTGCATTGTTTAATTTTAAATATTCCTCCAGGCATTGCACAACGCAAAACACAAGTCTGTTAAAGCTGGGAAACTTCTTTTTCTGAAACTTTGCCAGCAGACACAACCATTTCTTTGTCAGTAATTAAATTTCGTTTTATTTAAGTCTTCTAGTAGACTTAACTACAAAACAATTTCACAGTGCAAAATGTTCTCTGCTCCATTTGTTAAAATTTGTGCTTGTTCTTATTTTTTGGTACGTACTTTATTATTCTTAGAAATTAATTAATTAAATAGTTTTGCCAGATTTTCAGGTTTGACGATATGAAGTATGGAAAAGGTTAGGGGTCTGTGAGCAGCAGTGAACCATACCTAACATTTCTTGCAGTGACAGATTTAATTACAGGCATTTCGGTTGAAATTATTGACACCATCTCTGCTTCCTACTTTTCACAGTGACATTCTTCTGTCTTCTGTTATTTGTAAGCAGAATTAGATTTGTGTCACTGCTTTCTAATGTCGATGAAAACTCAGCTCTATTCATCGTAAAGTTATTTACTAAACAGATTGACATTTCACTCAATCTCACCGACTTTTTGTATTATTGTAATAATGTCTATCGTTGCTATTAGTCTACTTCATATGCTTTGTCTGGTCCAACTGTGGTAAAAGTTTTTCTGTGTGTTACCGAGTGAAACAGCTGCTGGATATTACCTAGTCCAATTCCTTGATGTCATCTGACCTGAATTTGTTTATACGTTCAACTCCAGGTCGGGCTTCGATTTTCCCTTGCGGTATCAGTTTTAGCAGGTGGCATTTAGTTCCTTGCATGATATCATCCCAGTAATACCAAATTTGATTCCCAATTAGAAGCTCTCGGCTTGTTTGGTTCTCTTCAGTACTCCAGTGTTTTGCAATTTTTTGGTTCGTGTTATTGTAATCATTATTCTGTTGAGCTGCATTTCAAAAACTTAATATTGTTTCAATAAAGCAGCCTAAAGGGTCGACATCCCTGTACCATGTAATAATGCTGACCATCAGTAGCTACATTGGAGAAAGGAGCTTTGATTTTTTAAAATGGTCCTTCCAGTTTCAACTCAGCAACCGATTTTTCTTCCGCAATTTCTCCTTTTTGTGTATTCGTGCATCCATAGTATTTGAAATTAATCGAAGTATCGATGAGACAGACGACAGAAAACAATAATATATGTTTTAGTAATATCGTGATCTCATTTAGTTTCATATAATAATGCAAATTGTGACAAATCTCTGATAGTGTCAAGTGTCACGTATCATGCAACTAGGCGGTAATTAAATAAGGGATGCAGAAGTATCTGTGGACTGACAGAGAAAGCCAAAATCACTATACACATATTGTTAAATAGTAGCGACAAACATTTATCACATCTTGTTGTTGAAGAAACACCTGGTCTCCGTATAGAATTGAAACCTTCACTCTTGTCAGTAGACAAAGCTACATAAGCACTAGGTATTTGAAAGCTGCTTCTCTAAATGGCTATTCAAAGATTCGCTACTTACATTCTGCACAAAATGGCAAAGTGAATTTCGTGGTTCAATAACCTTTGAAATAATTTTTAAAGTGCACATGTGATCACGGACTTGATGTTGCGTGCGCCAGGTATATTAGTTTCAGAATCTCAGCGAGTCTGATTGGACTGATGAGAGGAGATTCCTGTTCTATAGAAAGAATGCTTGCTCTAAATTGTCACTGAGAAGAGAATCAAGGCCGACCTCGGGAAGGGGCTAGAGTGCTAGCTCCGCGTGCCGAAGGTCGCCGGTTCGAATCCGGCCGTGGGCATGGATGTTAAGTGTTGTGTGTCTGTGTGAATGTTCTGTCCGTCCTGTGGTGTCCATACTTACAAGATACAATATATAAACACTGAATAGCGACTGATTCACTGGAAGCTATGATAACTACATTGAGCTGGCTGTATGTCCTCAGCTGTCGAAAGCCATTTAAAAAAAAAAAAAAACCTTATCAGCAGAACAACAAAACGATTGAAGCGGAAGTCGAATAGTGTAAGATTAAGCTTGTTTTCCAAGAATCGCATATTATTGATGTCATTAGCTACAATCTGATAATCTAAAGGAGATTGTTATAGCATCACTGATATTTATATTTAACTCTGTAGTTAATTACAGCACCAGTTCTGTAGCGTCCCTGAAGATTCCGACTGCACGCAGTGTTAATAAAAAGGAAACAACATGTTAATCGTTGCTACTGATAAAAAACTGATTTATAGAAATTAATTTTTTGAGTTTGTTGTAGAGCGCGACTTACCGAGGCCGGCAGCTGGAAGGGCGTCGGCTGTTGTGGTTGCTGCTGAGGCTGCTGCAGCTGCAGTTGTCTGAAGAAGCTGTCGAACTGGCTGCTCTGCGGCGACTGCTGGAAGGTGCTCGGCACGAAGCGAGCCTGCTGCGACGGCTGCTGGAAGTAGTACTGCTGGCCTGCAAACAAAACGTAAACCTCTCAGCTACGAACCACAGAAAGGCTATTCGGCCGTCCTGACTACAGTCATCAAGGCGAATGCCGTGACGCTCACCAATATCCGCCTGATATGCTACACATTTTACAAACAAAAAATACACTAATCACACGCTGAACTTACGTAGTTACATGTTCCACAGACAGACGGCAACAGTTCACTTCCCCCCTTAGTATTTAGCACGACCTGGTAGTATGTTTAAAATGCTTTGTCTGCTGCAGTAAAGTCACAGCTCCAAATTTGATCATGCCAACGATGAGGAAAACTCATCGACGGCAGCTGACGCCATAATATTGGGAAAAGGTGGTGAAGAAGAAGGAGATGAATAAGAAGATAAGTTGCATCACTACGTGTCGTGCGGGACATATGGTAGCAGCATGTTTACTCAGGTAGTTACTATGAGATCTAGAGTAAAATTCTTATTTAGCTGCTACATCCGGTACTTATATAACTAATAAAATTTTAATATTTGTATTTCTGTTTTCATTTAGATTATTTAACGTAAATTGTTGAGATATATTCTTATTTATAACTGCTGCAATACGACCAATTTAATAAACATCGGTGATACTCTATTTTGAACAGACATGAATAAACGTGATATATTTTCTAATGACTGACCTCAAGGAAGTTTTCGTTTCTTATTAATGCAGAACAACCGTAACCTCATTGAACATGGTAGCTACTACATACAGGAAAGTGGATAGTCACAAACAAAGACCGAAGTACCATTAACCAGTAGATTTTGAAATTTTTCTGGTTTATAGTACAGTACTTTCATATTTTTTTTTCTCTCTCTCTCTACTGGTTTGATGCAACCCTCCATCTTTCCTATCTTGCGCTAACCTCTTGATTTTAATATACCCCTTAGGGAGCATCCATAAACCACGTAGCTCCATTTTGACCTCCTGTCAACCCGCCTCACCCACCCACCCCCCACGTGTGACTTTTCTCTCTCCCCCCCCTCCCCCGCATAGCACGTAGCCTTTTTCTTAATCGATTCTAGAAGACGTTTTGTGCTGTTTTCTCTTGTCAGACTATCGTAAACTACATACGGAGATAATTAAATGTCGGAAATAAAATATTTACATGCTTTTGTGCGTTCTGTACCTCACTTTAACTGTGGGAAATAATATGAATGAAAAGCTACGTGGTCCGGCTAGGAAACCCCTCCCCCTCACCTCTCACCCCCCTCCCTGTAGCACAACGTAGCTATCCAGCAAACCCTTCCCCCCTCCTCACCCTATAGACCGAGCCACGTAGTTTATGGACGCTCCTTATAACCTATGTCTTCAGTTATCTGCTTCACATATTCTAATCTTTGCCTACCTGTACGGTTCTTCCCTTCGACTAACAAATTAATCAATCCCGCATGTCTTAAAATGTGACCCACCGTCCTGTCGCTTCTTTCGGTAAGACTCTTCCACGAGCTTCTTTGTTCATCTATCATTTCCAAAATACGCTCGTTTTGTACTTTATCCGTCCATCCTTCTATAGCACCACATTTAAAATGGTTCAATTTTCCTCTATTCCGGTATTCCTAAAATCCCTGCTTTGCTACCACAAACACATAGAAAAGAGAAAACGTTGTGTGAGGGGCATTGCGATTGTGCGTGGGAAGCGAGGCGATGGCTTGTGCCTTAATCCGGCCCTGTGTGGACCCCGCAATGAATGCGCAATCAATACGGCAGCACAGGGCGCTACACTCTCACGACACTGACGTGCCTTTACTTTCAGGGGCGCTCATCCGCTATGATGGCATTCAGGACCGGGAAAAGCGCCGCGACTTGCACACGAGTGGCGTGTTTTCCATCGTAGAGATTATCAAAATAAAACTACACATAAAATCTCCTCCACTAAAGGACAATTTATTTAGAATAATTAGGCTTTCGTCATCGCCATGAGGGTTTTATTTTATGTATAAAAAACCTTTTTTTATATTTTAACTTTCCGTTTTTGGACACATCAGTTACCGGGCGTTTAAAAAACGACCGGTATATTTGAAAAATCAAAAAAAAAAACTAAACGGGTAGCGATAGAAATACACCGTTTGTTGCAATATGCTTGGGACAACAGCAAATTTTCAGGCAGACAAACTTTCGAAATTAGTTACAATTTTCAACAACAGATGGCGCTGCAATCTGAAAAATCTAAAGTACGATTGTTCTAAGGAATAAACCATTTTTTCACAGCAAACTTGCAATCTGTAAACAGCACACGCTTACATCAGAAAGACGACTTACAGAATGGCGAACGAACTCACAGACTGCGTTTACTTCTATATCTTTCAAATCGCCTGCAGCCTTTTGTTGAAAATTGTAACTAATTTCGAAAGTTTGTCTGCCTGAAAATTTACTATTGTCCCAAGCATATTGCAACAAACCGTTTAGTTCTACTTTATTGATTTTTCAAATATACCGGTCATTTTTGAAACACCCGGATATTCCTCATTCTATACTGTGATTTTTCTAAACATAACACTTATTACAATTTTTGTCTTCTTCTTTTCCATTTCGACCCCTATGGACCATGTGGTTCTTAACTCTGGTGAACTTTCTTTTTGGCCCAATATTCTTTCATCCTTGCACTGTGGTTGTCTTTTCTTTCTTGGGTCCATTTCACCCCAGATCCAGGGCGCAGTGTTTTGGCTGTTAGTGTCTGTAGAGAATCTGACGATTCAATCAACATTCTGTACTTATCCCTGATGTAAATGTCATTGGGGTCTATTCCCAGTTGCTCGAGATCTTTTCTGACTAGCCTTGTCAATTTTGCGTTAGTTGCTTTCCCTCTAGAGACGGATTTGAAGATTTTGGAGACGAGTCTACGATCGACCATCCGAACTATGTGACCATAGAACATTCATCTCATTTTCTCATGGCTGTTGTCATGCTCTCCAGTTGTTTGTGTAAGTCCTTTTTATGCCTAAATCTGTATTTTCCTTCTCTTTTGGCAGGACCCAGGATTTTTCTCAAGATCTTACGTTCCTATAGTTCCAGTTTTCTGAGTCGTCCCTTTCTAACCATGTTCAAGCACTTCGATGCACACAGTACTCATGGCAGTAGATACTATAGTATTATAGTGCTTGAGTTTGAGATTAAGGGAGAGGGATTTCGATTCATACATATTCTTACAAATGTGGTATGTTCTGTCCAGTCTGGCACTTCTGCTATTCAAGGCTAAGTCTTCGTTGATATTTGGAGTTATCCAATCTCCAAGATATTTGAAGGCATTAGTCCTTCTTATCATTGCATCCCACAGTGGGATTAAGTTAGGTGCATTTCTGATGCTGATGATGAACTCAGTTTTGTTTATGGAAATTTTCAACCCAACACTAGCTGATATTCTTGACTGTTATTTCTGATATCTAAAAGTAAAACATTCTTTCTTTTTGAATCACTAAATTTCTACACTTTTTTTATTTCCTTCTAGAGATTAGTATTTAATTTGGTGGCTTTTTAAAATGCCGTAGCCAAAATTGTGAACAAGAAACCTTCATAATTTATAATTTTTCTCGTCGCTTTACGCCTCGTCGACGTCGATGTCATCAAAGGCGGAAAAGGATTGGAGACAATGAACGAGTAGGAATAAGGCCATGGCCATTTGAAGGAACCTTCTCGGTAATCACTTGGAGTGATTTCGGGAAATCATGGAAACCTGAATTCTGGATGGCCGAACGAGTTTTAGAACCTGCCTACTCCCGATTCCGAGGTCATAACGGTAGAGTTTACCCACCATGTTCGATTTCGTAATTTCTTCATGTCTGTCCGTTGAAATTCTGTCGACTTTGCACCGATTGTGAGGAAATTTCTCATGAAGATGAATTCTATTAATCGAAAACGGATCCATAGACAAATATTTTTAAAAAAATGTGTATGGTACTACATACCCAAAAAGGAGAGACGAAATTATTTTTTCATGTACTCTATCAAGTGAATAATTTTGGATAGGTATTGGAATCAACTTTTGTTTTTAGATTTTTAAAAAAAATGTATTTCGCAAGATATGAGACTCCCTGCCCCAACACCACCATCCTAACTTTTCAACAATGCAACTGAAAAACCTGACAAAAATTAAGTTTATGGCACTTAATAAGGACTACAAACGATACAGACAAGTTTTATTAAAAAAAAAAATTCATTTTAAATATTATAGTCGAGCACCTAGAAACTAATCTGGGCTCTTTTTCTATTATGTTGCAAGTATAGACAATTCTCTTTTATTTAATGTGAGAACTTTTATAAGACATTATTACAGATTAAATAATTTTATATGAAATCTGTATCAGGTAACTATATCCGCTGTTACTAATACTATTAATAAAATTTATCACTGCCATTAAATGAAACATTATGCTGGGATAATTAAATTTCTATGAATTCTCTAAATGTAAGATCCTTTGTAAAAGCTATTTTTCACTACTACTACTACTACTATTACTACTACTACTACTATTTCTAATATTAACACCACCGATTATCCCTTAGTGTTCGTTCAGACACAATGAGAATTGCGTTCATAAGGTAGAATCCTCTGGAAGCAACCGCCCAGGTCCTCAAGATTCAACAGGAATACCCAGCGGTCACGCACATTTTTATGTTTCTAATAAAATTAATTTTTTCCGGACCATGGAATAATTCTGACGTCTCAGCAATAAGTTTCTTTTAAAATAAAATTGGTGTCCATGTAACTCTGAAGTTAATGCACCGGGTGAATTCATGGCGACTTATCTTGAAATTCATCTCTAGCAGAACTATCATGCGAAGCACACTACGAGCTCGCGTGGTTTTAAACTGTAAGAACAGACACAACATAGGCGACATGCTCGGAAATTTGAAAATGAATTCCCTTATTTACTAATATAAGGTACGACAAGACGACACATACTGTAAAGTCATTAAATTCTGCATCTACACAAAAACAAAAACTGATATCAGCTGTGCAATTCTATGGCATGAATATTCGAAACGAGCTATGTATTATTTTAAATATTTTTTTTGCTGAAACTAAATGCTCAGCAGCAAAAGAGTTTATCTTAGAAGTATATTCAGATAAGGCAGCTGAAGTAAGGAGAACATCGTAATAAAGTATCTGAAATGTTGAGAATACCAAATTTTGTTTGAAGGGAAATAATAAGCAAATCCCAATGTTTCATTGAAAAGGGAATATCGATATTAAAAGCGTCGAGTATATGTGCACCGAGATTTTATATTCACGCCGACAGCTTACAAGATTTTGTATAGTCATTGTCTGGGCGACTCACTGCACTCAATTTTCTGATAAATCTAAAAAAAAAAAAGTGGCCTTTAGTTACCACCAAAAAGTCTATTATTCCGGTCCATTGTTCGCTGAAGCTGCGATTTTCTCTCTTTCTGTGAATCAGCAAACTGGAGGTTTATTAAGACTATGGCGGGAAGGAATGTGCTGGCAAAAACTTGCTTCTTGCTACTGACGCAGACCTATAATGTTTAATAGGTTTTGTGAGTCGTCTGCGGACACTGGCCATAATAATTACAAATAATGATGACGGAAATAGATTAAAAAATCAAATAAAAATAGATGCAAAATTTAATATTTAAAAAAATAAATATCTCATGGGAGCTAGACAAGTACAAGAAAGTGTATAAAAATGATTTTTCTTTCTTTAAATTTAAAGTCTAATTTGCCAACGATAATTTCATGAACGATGGAAAAACCTTAAACTTTTCTACGTCTAGCTGCAGTCGTAACTGAAATTATGCTTAAATGTTTTCTAATTAGCTTTTATAACAACACTATAATCGCCTTGGTAATTATCAGATTTTCAAATAGCTTTCATATCTTTTATCTTCTTCCTACCCAGCGTTAGGCCTTTTGACCTGTTAGGGTCTCATTATTGCTGGTCTTCCTACATTTCTCCTGCCTTCGGGTTAGTGTTTGAGGATTTTTCGTTGGCTTCGGTCTGTCTTTATCAGTAGCAAATTGTCTGTCCGAGATGTTCTGCATTTTTTTACAGTTTTGAGAACTACGTATGAATTCTTTAAGGAAGCCATCTGTTATTTTTCTCTCCCTTAGTGTGTAACCAGCTATGGGGTACCTCGGAACTGTAATACCTTTCGAAAATGGCTTACCATGTTTCAACTCAAGACAAGCCAATCAGACTGGTCCACGTCAGACACCCAACTCTCACTGGTAGCTAGCTCCAAGAGTTATCACCTGGTCCACTGGCTGAACCAGGTGAGCGGAACCTTCTGCCTTGCAGGTTTGATCACAGGCTAAGTGAGTCATCCTCAACGGAAAATCAAACACTGGTTTGGAAGCCTCACAGCTAGACATATCTAGCAACCAGTTGGTATGATTAAATGTTTGATTTAAGCCCTCAAAGAAGAAATAGTAGGACTGACATTAATAAGCGTTTTCGTATCAAGTTTTATAATTAATAAAATTTCATTCTTCTTAGGCCTATTGGAAGTAGTAATTTGATATTACGATTTCTGCTGGGTTTTTTTTTTTTTTTTTAGTTTTTTTCTCTTTATTCCAGGAATCACTTTGAAATGCTTAAATTGAATTTCGCTTTGTATATAGATGCTAACTTATCTTAATTTCTCATCTTTTCGACGTCATATCAAAGTGAAATCTTTCCTACTTTACTCCTAGTACCGTTGGATGCACAGCATTAGAAACCTTTACATGCGTCGCGTGCAACGAAGCAAACAGAGAAATGGACAGACACGTTTTTATTTATTTGTCAGCTTCACGATAAAATTTACGTTGTTTTAGTCCTGGAATTTTGGGCTGCACGATGTTTGATACCCTATAAAAATCCATCCGTTGTTTTAGCGTGAAGCACACTAAATGAAACGGAATTTGCTTCTCGCAGTCTAAATATTTACAGTCAACTATGTAGAAAATTCTAACCGGAAAATTTATAACTTCATTTTCGTACATATCATGACTGGATAGTTGGAAGACATACCCAAATTGTGAATATCGTTATTCGTTTTGGTCACATGATATAGATAAATTCAGAGATACACTCTTGTCGAAGAGGATAGTCAAACTAAAAAGAATTGCGTTTCCATTCGTTTATTTTCACTAATACTAATTATGAAAGAGCACTAATCTTTATATTAGAGAGGTAATATTTTAATGATATAGAATGAGCTCAATTTTTTGAAATAGTATTAAGTCTGCTGTAATGCAAGTCAAAAATTGCCCCATCAAGCGTAGGAAATGAAACATTGCTGCAATGGAGTATGTGTTTTATAAGTCAATGAAATCAAGGGCCTGTGGGCACTAAGACATAATAAGCGTTCATAAACGGCAGGTTGGCGTCTATTCGGTACTGAGTAAGGTTTCTGCTCGGTGGATGGCACAGTTCCCTTCGGACCAGGTCATATGCTGAATATGAGTGAGATATAAACCGAAATGCCAAGTCGAAAGCTTGCAATGAGGCATTCTCGGACTAGTTTATAGGTACGTGATGAATTATCACACGACGTTTCACAAGAGAACCCTAGATATCACGCTCTGGCCTCGCATTCAGGAGGACGCGAGTTCGATTTTCCGTCCTGCCATCCAGATTTCAGTTTCTCGTAATTTCACCAAATCACTCCAGGTGGATGCAAGGATGGTTCTTTCAAAAGACTATGGGCGAATTGCTTTTCCTTTCTTACCCCCGTCCTCTCTGGCCTCTAATGACGTCTACAAGGCGTTAAACCAGAAACAAAAAAACAAAAAACTTAGATATGGGTAGTAGAATTATGGAAGATGCCGAAACGTCATTGCTATAGCAGGATGAAATTCGTAGTTTCTGCATAAATTTACTAAACGACGTAACAGTTACTTACGAATGTTGCGAAATATTTCTCCCACCAGGGTACGTGAGTCACAGGGACAGGGCCATACTGGTTCCTTTATGAATTCTGCATTACAGCATATCATTAAGAACTGGAATGCACGGAAAGGAGATTAGTTTTGCTGCCACCCATAGTTTTCTGTGAATTGCAGATTGTAGATATGGAATGTATTACAAGCGGCTGGAAGCTCGAGGAAACCTAATACAAGAGAAATATGCTAAATTAATTTTATTTGAATATAAAGACGACAGAAATAAATGATGTCTGTCATTAGAAAAGCTTGGCTTCCTTTTATGAAGGGCATTAGCCAAATAAAGACCGCAAAAGCTGTTCACCATATCACGGTTCCAACAGGACAATTCGACCCATAACGTTAGGAAGGACGTTTCTAACGATTTGTGTTAAAGGTTTAAACTATTCCTTCCGATAGTCGGAAACATGAATGAGAATATGGAGAGTCAAGATGTTGATGGCAAAGCGCTAAATCAATCATAGTTACGGGAAATAATTTGTAAAAGTTGTTGGGAAGGCAAAAATCAACAGTCAGTTGTAATCAGGAAATGTTAAACCAAAACATTAATGACGGCAACCGAGAGCGTTTAAGAGATTGTGATAGTTGGCATTATCATTTCTCGATGCTTATTGACCCGTCATCATCTTGAGTAATTAAAGTATTTCTATAAGAAATTTTGAGTTATTCTCTGTATCGAGTGTCCGTTAGAATTGGCCGAGTGTGCTGCATATTGTACCTTTGCCTAGGAACAAGTTATACATCCTCGTATTTCAGTTTATTCACGACGAGTTTGCATCAAGAAAGTTGTGTTGTAAAGCATCAAATTGTCTATTTCCCACTTGAAAATTCCTTACAATCGCTCACATCAGAACTACGGTTATACACTTCTTACTCCTCCGAGTAATATATAATTCACGAATCAAAGCTAACTATACGAGTAAAAAATAGTCATAAAATGTTTGGCACTATTGAATAGCAACAACTAACTGAAACATTTTTTTCGAAACAATAATTCTATTAAGAATAAGCAAATTTGGGCGATTAATTTCCCTTTGGGATTTCTGATCAAATTATTTTTAAAGTAACCGTTTTGGTCAATTGTAGGCCTTTTTGGATTTCTCGTTATATTACACTCTTTGGATTTTTTAAATGTTGTTGTTAACTATGTACCTTTGGTTATTTATTTCTGAAAAATAGTTCGTTAAATTACACGGAAAACGTAAATCTAATCTCTCAGAGCTAGGTACATGGAAACTTTTAACCTGATATTTAGGTTTCTAAATGGGGCGTGAAGGCAACTTAAGTTATTAAAATCTAAATTCATTGTGTCTTATACCGTAATACAGAACGATATTTCTCATTCTGGTCCGTGCTGCATTTCGAAAATTACTGCTCGAAAATCCAAAAACATTGTGTTCACCCACTCGTCCTCGGGGATTATGTGGGCATAGCTGCAGGCAGATGCTAGTAGCTAATAGCTTTCCAATCTGGCCGGAAATTTAAGCTGGAACCGAGTTTAGCATTCATGTATGTGATACCATAGTTTCAATTGCAGTTTCTGTGGTAGCTGTTCAAATGTTTTTTACCCAATAACAGGATAGCGCAAATTATCAGTCATAAATGTTATGCGATACGTAGATAGCTACAATAATTTTGTAAGTTCATAAGATTAGAAGTAAAGACGGATCTGATATTAGCATAAACAGTAATAGATCTGTGTGTTTTGATTATTTATTGGAGGGACATATATAGTTTTTCTGCGGACACGACGATGAATATTTTAGTCGTAAATAAAATACGTTGTGTGTATAGTAGTCTCTAATTTACTATGTATTTGAAATACAGAAAAATTATTTGATACAAATAAATTTATGTTCGTAGAAGCATATATTAAGATTTATTATTACTTGAATACATTTCTACAAGGCTTAAGAGCGCATATTTAAAATAGTCCTTAACTCGCCAGTCTCAATAGAAGAATCTTTTTCGTATGGGATTATGTAGCAAAAACAGTTTATTTTTTAAATTCATATACAAAAATCCTCTTCACATGCTAGACAGACAACTCTTAATACCTTTAAATTCGTTTGACCGAAACCGCCTCTTTCAAATATGCCAGCAGTTTGAAGTGCCTCCTCTGCTAATAGCACAAAGAGGAAACATACACTTCAGTTACAGCCCTGCAGTGCCCTGGTGTGTATTTTTAACTCTGCCCTTTTTGTTGACGTATTTGTATCTATAACGACGCTTCCACTTGAAATCTGAACCGCTGATGGTTGAAAATACGAAACTCTGAAAGCGTTTGTAGAAATGGATTCGTTAGACATCAAGAAGATATTGACACACCAGATTTTTAAATTCAATCACTAGGTTTCTCCTTATTCTAAGACATAATAAGTAGTAAAGACTCGTTCATTATACGATTCTCCCAAAAAAACTCAATTTCTGAAAACTGTTAATCATCCGGTGTTTCCTTTCTGAAGTTTAAACGGGTCATCCCGACGATAAATCCTCGGAAGCCATTTTCAGGATTATGTCTATGGGTTAAAGAGTTTTGTAAAATCAGCAGGTGTAATATTAATTAATGAAAAGAGATGAACCAAATTTTAGGTTTAGTCTTACAGTTGTTACGGGCCGATGACTTGACGCTAACCTTTTTTTCGGTAGCAAATAATTGCCAAAATTTTATTTTAATAGCCAATAATTGCAATAACTTTATTTTAATGCAGATCTGGCTTGAATTTCATTTTTTGGCTGCTTTTTTCAGGGCTATTATAAACGTTATTCTATTTTAACTGGAATAAAGTAACAAGGAAAATGCTGAACAATTTTCCTCAATCACTGAAAGAAATAAAAATTCCTTGAAACGGGAAGGTAGCTGAGTCGGAAACAACATATGTTTCAACACTGCAGGGAACCCTCACAATGATTTTATAATTGATAATTGTGTTACTAAAATACTGCTATCTATTTAACTGTTTTAGCGAAACTTACTCGTCACTAATCGAATTATTTAGGCCGAGTTTCGAAATAATCCAAGTGAATGTACTGCGCATTTGACTGTTTCCTGTGGTGACTGCGTCAGAGGACTGTAACATATAATTAGCTTTGCCAATGACGCCACTCAATTAGTGGCGAACGGGGGTGAAGCCTTGCTTCTGATTGCCGACAGTCAATCGGAAGCTTTGAAAAGTTCTGTCGTGTTGATCAGTGCACACACACAACAGCTGCCCAACCAATAAACTGGTAAATGCCAACCAAGTTTAACTAAATTATCACGACTTCAACACTGCAGGGAACTATTTCCGACATACTAATTGAAACAGAATCGGTACTACCCTCGGAATCTATCTGAAGCAAATTACTTGCATAAATCTCTTTTGGTTTTTGAGTAATGCCAGTTGGTAAATACATTTCATCTTGTACGTCTTCTTTTATGAGACACACTAAAGTTCTCAATAGCACGACTTCTTCTGGTGTTGGATACTAGTATAAGTAATATATTCCTCCATGAACTACTAGTATGGGGTAAAGATATTTCGGGAAAAATTATCAACTCCGATACTTACAAGTAGGGATGTAACGGATATCCGCATCCGTAAGTGCGGAACTTTCTCGTTAAATCCTACATCCGCAATTTTTAATGCGGATGTATAGCGGATGTTTTGTTTATATTGCAATATACGAGTTAATCTTTCATCTTTATAGCAGATTCTGCCGATCGTCGTTAGCTAACAAAAGCCTGTTTGTGTTTTTCTTACGATCTCGCAATAAACGTAACAATGAACTGAACGGTGTTATTACCTAAGTGACAAATTTTAAGATTGAACTTGCTTGTAAAGTAAAGCGGCCTATTCACGGTCCAATTTATACACAGACGGAAAAAAAAATCCCAACACCAAGAAAAAATTATTGTAGAGTAATGAAATTTGGACAATGCATTTGTCAAGTTAACATGTTTAATTGATTAAATTTTCAAGATCACAGGTTAATTTAAGCTCAAGAAAATGCATTTCAAATGTGAAATACTGTTAAATTAATAGCCGGTGTAACCTCCAGAATTTTGAATGCAAGCCTGCAAACGTGAATGCATTGTGTCATACAGGTTTCGAATGTCACTTTGTGGTATGGAGTTCCATGCTTGTTGTACTTGTGCTGTCAATACTGGGACGGTCAGTGCTGGCTGTGGATGATGCTGGAGTTGTCGTCCAATGATATCCCATACGTGTTCAATTGGAGACAGATCTGGTGATCTCGCAGGCCAAGGTAACATGTCGACACTCTGTAGAGCACGTTGCGAGACAACAGCGGTATGAGGGCGAGCGTTATCCTGTTGAAAAACTCCCCCTTGAATACTGTTCATGAATGGCAGCACTACAGGTTGAATTACCAGACTGACGTACAAATTTGCAGTCAGTGTGTTTGGTATAACCACAAGAGTGCTCCTGCTGTCATAGGAAATTGCTCCCCAGACCATGACTCCAGGTGTAGGTCCAGTGTGTCTAGGCCGCAGACAGTTTGGTTGCAGGCGTTCCCCTGGCCTCCTTCTGACCAACACTCGGCCATCACTGGCACCAAGGCAGAACCTGCTTTCATCAGAAAACACAACAGATCTCCACTCCGTCCTCCAATGAGCTCTGGCTTGACACCACTGGAGTCGCAAACGGCGATGGCTTGTAGTCAGTGGAATGCACGCTACAGGGCGCCTGGCTCGGAGCTGTCCTTGAAGTAACCGATTTCTAACAGTTCGTTGTGTCACTGTGGTACCAACTGCAGCTCGAATTTCTGTAGTGCTGCCATTCATGAACAGCATTCAAGGGGGAGTTTTTCAACAGGATAACGCTCGCCCTCATACCGCTGTTGTCTCGCAACGTGCTCTACTAGAGTGTCGACATGTTACCTTGGCCTGCGAGATCACCAGATCTGTCTCCAATTGAACACGTATGGGATATCATTGGACGACAACTCCAGCATCATCCACAGCCAGCACTGACCGTCCCAGTATTGACAGCACAAGTACAACAAGCATGGAACTCCATACCACAAAGTGACATTCGAAACCTGTATGACACAATGCATTCACGTTTGCAGGCTTGCATTCAAAATTCTGGAGGTTACACCGGCTATTAATTTAACAGTATTTCACATTTGAAATGCATTTTCTTGAGCTTAAATTAACCTGTGATCTTGAAAATTTAATCAATTAAACATGTTAACTTGACAAATGCATTGTCCAAATTTCATTACTCTACAATAATTTTTTCTTGGTGTTGGGATTTTTTTTTCCGTCTGTGTAGGTCATCCGCGTAGAACTACCGTAGAATGCGCTCATCCAATCACGCTACTTAAAGGGTTCCACAAGTGTTCGAAGCAATCCTTTTCACTCGTAGTTTCTCGCCGCATACTAGTGTCCTTATCGCACACTCGCAGGATGTTTCCTCCAATCATGATCCAACGCCATATTTTGTTGGACGGCAAGGACCCGTGTTGGTTGTCTGCTAGTCCGACATCATCCAATACTTCCTGCGTGTAGTCCTGGAACGCCTTTCACGGCCCATCAAGAGTTCTTTATCGGAAAATCCGATCATCGTAGGTCCTGCAAGTTGGACTGTGAATGGGTCACTATAGCGATGGAAAGGCGGGTGGCGGGCACAAAGATGTGTGGTGGTGTGGCCTTGCGCTTGACGCTTGAATTAGTCGAGCCGCGAATATGACAAAGATTGTTTTTTTTAGACGCGCGTGTAGTTACGTAAATAATTTAGTCCACTTGTAAAATCATCCCACGTTTGTTTTTTTTTTTTTTTTTTTTTTTTTTTTTTTTTTTTTTTTTGTTTTTTTTTTTTAAATTGAAAAATGAGGAAAAAAATGAATCAATGAAGCAGTATTACATGGAAATATACTTTACTTGTGAAAAAATGTGGAATTTGGCAGAAAAATATACTTTTTTGATTATTTTTTATAAAATTTTAATTAAATAATTATAAATATATTTTTTCGCATACGCTTCCGCAAAACATCCGCATCCGCGGAAGTCAAACACTGAACAGCCGCATCCACAAAGCTGACCTCCGTTATAACTCTACTTTACAAGTACGTATATAATTACGAATATTGGAACGTTTTTCCACACATGCCAGCAATATCATAACTGTTGTCTTCTGGATCTGTCGAAGATACGCTTTGCGTAAGGTTTGAGGCGGTTATACGAAAAAGTTTCTTGTATACTGCCGTTTAAAGCAGATTTATTACTTGTTATCCTTACAGTCACTAAAACTGAAAACAATGTGAAAAAAATTTTTGACACCAAAATAAATTCATTGTAAGTTCATAAACGTTACTGGCAACACTTAATCATGCTTTGTGAAAGGTTAAGAAACGGAGTAAAAACTTAGAACATGATTCACTTTAATTAAGTCAGCAATGTTTAAAATCGGGTGAAACCAATGAAAAATAAAAATAGTTAACGGAGGAGTAAATGAAACAGTTAACGGTACGGGAGTGTCAAGCGAACATTTGTGATATACTTTGAATGAAAGCTTGAAGCTAGCAGCAGATCAAAAGCCCATTCTCTTGAAAATCACTGTACTCTGATTGGAGCGTGTGAAAAGGTAAAAAATTAACGGTAAAGTACCGTTCTAATCTTTAAAACCTAAAAAAAATTCGAGAAAATAGCCGAGTACCAGACGGAAAATTACTAATATAATTATTATTTTATCAACAATAGGTAGTTATTCACGAAAGTGTTCTGATGGTAGCAAATTCAGTGTACTGTAACTATCTCAGACATCATATCACAACATCAATTCTTCCTCTCAGCGTTTTGTATGCTCTCCATTTCTGAGACAAGATAATTGCTGGAATAAATGTGTTTATGTGTTTATGTATTACGTTAAAAGTAATTTTGAAGTTCTTTCCAAATAAGTACTTTTACCTTTAAGAGCAATTTCTAGAAATGTGCACATGATTTTCCTCTTTGACAAACGACATTACTGAAAATAATAATGGTCGTGAAACATACGAATTTCGGAATTTTGTAGGCCATTGATTGATGAAGCAAATGCATATACATGTGTGTAAATGACACATTCTTCTCAACAGTATAGTAATAATAATGCCATATTGTCTTCATGATCTGGGATTGCGCCATCAACCTCTGCTTTAGTCACCTAATCTAAGCCTGTAATACTATTGCGCAATGGGTACTCATGATTTTACGTGAAATGTAAGCCACACAATAGTCTTTCCGCTGGGGAAGATACGGTATGGAATCCGTGAATGTTTGGAGACTGTAGACTGCCACTTGTGTATGTTGTAGACCGAGTACCAACGACCACACACTAATTATACATTCAATAGAGGACTTTCTTATTATTAGACTGAGATAAAGTTCTTCAGAGTTGGTATAACATGATTAAACCCTCTTTTTGTTTAGCGCTTTAAGTCTCGTCAACATTACAGCAATGTAAAGTTTATGGGCAACAAAAAGAAAGGAATCCGGTAATGGCTATCTAGGAAACCATTCCAAATTCTCCCGGAGTGATTTCGGCAAACAATGGAAAACCGAAATCTACATGGCCGGACAGGAAATTCAACCGACGTCCTGCCGCAAGGAAGATCTGAACGTTACAGTTATACATAAAACTGGATAGAAACTGTTCTTATAAAAACAATACAACTAGTATGGCTCGAGTGATTTTTTTCCTACCGACGCCCAGTTGCAAAATTTCAAGAATTTAGTTTTGAAGTTCCTGTTTGCTTTACTTTCATATCTATTTTTTTTTAAAAAATCATAAAATGATTAATTTTTACATATATTTCAAGCAATTACTTTCCGTAAAATACGTATAGGAACGTTAAATTTTACGGTATTCCCTGAAATAGGTGGCACTGTTTCCTGTCGTTTACTATTTGATTTGATTTACTTATTTATTTATTGCTTTTTTCTGTCTATACAGTTTGCATTACTGGAATATCCGTACTACTGTTCGCACAAAAGGACAAGCATCGATGTGCAGACGCTATTAGAAATGCGTATCACAAATTGTTGAGTAAGATTGATTGGTAGTATATTTGTATATTAACTATTTTCACAGTTTTTGATCATATAACGGAATGTATTATTGACAGACAAGATGTCAGTTTGCATAAGAAAATTCAACCAAACCAGGGCCCAACACCGTGGACCTTTGGTTTATTTGATCATATTATTCTGATCCATTATTGTTTTGAGCACATGCCTGTTAAACTAGTTTGAAGTATCACCAGATCTAGTAATTTGACGACATCGATAATGTCTTATCATTTGACCAAAAGTTTCATTTGTTTACAGCTGAATGTGATGAAGTTAATAAATCTGAAACTGAAATTAATCTGTTTAATTCTTATTTTTTAAACAAAATGTAGGGATATGGATTTTGTTTAAAGGATTATCATGTTATCACTAACATTTGAAGCTTAATCTTTTCCAACAAAACCTTTCAAGTTGTGGAACATTAACACTCCATCATTATGTAACAATTGGCGTTATGATTAAATTCTGGGACGAATTGTATATGTAAATACTACAGTAAAACAAACGCAAACTTAATCAACATTGTTTACATTATTTTGCTGACATGAATTTTCATTTTGTTGAAATGTGTTCTCCTGTCTCATCTGGCTATTTACCGTTTACGCGTTTAAAAAAAAAAAAAACCATACCAACATACGGTTGCTTAGTATTGGCCATGACCGACTTTCCTTTCCTTCCCAACAATTTCTGAAGAGTATTTTCTGGCCTCGCATTCGGGAGGAGGCGGGTTCGAATCCCCGTCCGTGCATCCAGATTTTGGTTTTCCAAGGTTTCCCCAAATCACTCCAGGCGAATGCCGGGATGCTTCCCAAAAAAAAAAAAAAAAAAAAAAAAAAAAAAAAAAAAAAAAAAAAAAAGGTAATGGCTTTGCGCACAAATGGTAGACACCTGTAGCTATGCATCTAACTTTTGTTCAGACTCCCATTTTACTTTTATCGTTGTCTCGAGGGAGTTTAGTAACAAATCATACCTACCTCGCCTGTCGTTACCTAATTTTTAATTTTTTTTTTTTAAAATCGTATCATATTTCCGGCGAATTTATCGTACCAACAACGCAACATCTCTGCTCTCGCGGTCTATTAGTTTATTCTGTTACTAAGTAAATTACACTCATTCATCGTTTGAGTAGCGTCCATCATAATGATTATATCCTTCCAAATTTTTTACTCACTTTAGTAGTTTTTCATTCTCTTTCTCCCCTTCTAATTGCTTGACCCAAACATTAAAATCTTTTCTTGATTTTTTTTACTGACAAGTTTACTTAATCTCTGCGTCAAGCGTTATGGGATACGAGTGTTTACACTAATTATTTTTCTGGATGCATTACAAGTATGATAGGAAGAATAACCTATGAAGCAAAAGCAGCGCCAATTAACTATAATTTTTGCATTCGTAACATTATATTTCCTTGTGACATTTTTATGGGTTTCAAGTAATCCTTTTTTTGTGCCCAGACTTCTTTTTCTCGCTTTCGCCTTGATGACATGGAGGTCATTAGATGCCTGAAAGGACTGAGGGCAAAGAATGGAAGGATTCGCCCATGTCCACTGCTGCATTCTCCAGGAGCGATTTGGGGAAACCATGTAAAACTCAAATCTGATTGGTCCAACGGGGATTCGAACCCGCGTCCTCCGTATGTGAAGCCAGATCATTAGCTTCAAGCTCGGTTCTAGTCTTTTTAAATATCTCCTTACCACATGTCGAATATTTCAGCTTTAGTTGCGTTATGGATTGGTAATATCCTTGATTGTACCCGGTGCTAGTTGCAAACAATATTTCCAAACACAAACACTAATACCAAACCACAATAAAATTGAAAATTTGAGCTCAAACTTGTAAATATGAAAGTTTATGTGAACTATCAAACTTAGGCTATAAGAACAAATATAATCTCCATTCAAACATCTATTCATTGTTCTCCGTTGTTCTCGAAAGTTAAGAAAATTCACGCCTATCATTAATAGCTAGTGAAACACTTAAAACGAGTTGCTTATAAGTAAGTGGTTCAAGATCTGTACTTGAGCTGAAAATATTTCATTACATTGCACAACAGATGGCTATTAATTGAAGAATATTTTGCACCGTTAGAATTCTCCCTGCTGTTATTTACGTTCTTGAAGACTAATACTGAAGATTTATTTCCGAAAATATATTAAACAAAAAAGGCCTAAATAAATAAGAGAGGTCTTATAAAAAAATTCTACACTTCTTCCACATTTAATATTTGAACAGAAATGAGTCATACTGACAGATAAAAAAAAAAAAAAAATTCGTGTGGTCGTAATGACCTGGTGGCAGCCTGCGCAATCCGCCCCTATCGTAGCCGTCTAGCCTAACCCGATCATCCAGCCCGATATAGTGAACCTATACTTTAACATGGAATCCAAACCACGGAAGGGTTCTGGCGTACCTCACACTACACAGCAAGCAGTGTCAGAGAAGAAGTCAGGTTATTAAGGGCCGATGAAAATCCCGGGGAGACAGGGATTAAAACCGTGGACCTATCGATCACCAGTCAGATACCCAAACCACTGAACCACCAGGCCGGTCTGAGAGAGATCAATCACTCAAAGAAGTCGTGAAGAACTCAGGGTGACCCATACAGTGATATACTTAAAATTAATTTTTCCACAATAGCATTTTCGTATTTTTTTTGTAGTAGGCCTACTGCTAACAAAAAATTAAATACTGAGAGGGAGTTAAGTTCTCACTGACGTTATAAGCACAGACAACAACAGTATACGGTCTCAACATTGCCGAACGTGATTTGTGAATGAGAAACCTTGTCACGGATCTGTTTGCTATTGCAGACGCCGATCTCCAACTGAGCAGTTGGATAAATAAAGCGGCATGTTGCTCTACACACAGCCGCGCGATGGGTCGACTGGTTACCAGTATCGATGGGCAATTAGCGGTGCAGAGAGCGACCCTGTCGGCACTCGTGGCTCTGCGGTCCCAGTTCGGAAATTAATGTTTGCCCCGCATTGGCCACGAGCGGCGGACCTCTGGGAACTGTCCTGATAGCGGCAATCGCAGCTCAGTAATAGCGATAAATGCGGATAATTGTTTGGCTCGTGTAGAAATTCAGTACGTTGTTTGTTTTAAAATTTCTGAAATGTTAATTTTTAATATGGGGAGAACTTGTATCTTACCGAATTACTGATTTATGATTCATTATTTCGAGGATGTAAAATAGAGTAAAATGGTTACTGAAAACGCAGATATTAAAATTTAAGAAGTAGGTGTTCGCTAAAATTATTTTTCGAGGATATTATCATTTAATTAACTCTTTTCGCCATCATCTTAGTTTCCTCACAAGGGTGAGCGATACTAAAAATGTAATTAGTACGGAAGAGAAAAAGAAAAAACAACTTTTGTTAATTATTACTAGTTTAATCTATGAGGGTCAATCAAATTTAAATTAAAATTTCCCAACAAATTAATATAAAAATGTAATTCGTGCACTGTTATTTTTTGATAGAGTCTTCTTTTCTTCAACGTACTAATACTATCTTTTCATAAGCACTCTTTGAGGAAAATAAATTTTTCTGTTTTCAGTTTTTCCTAACGTCGAGTGTAAATTACAGTCTCGACATTTTCTCAGCCATCTTTGAAATTTTCCTTATCTCTGACCACATTTGTTCACCACGAATTCCTTTAGTCTTCGACAAATCTCCAAATATTTTACGCTTTTTTTGTAATGAAAAGTCTAAATGTAATGCACTTTTTCATTGATGGATGTAATTAAATTTCACTCATACCGGTCTAAGAAACAACGGTGCACGCTGATTGGCGAAAAATTAAATTAGATTGGTAGTGCTACCAACTTCGGATAAATTAAAATTATGAATTTGGTTTGAACGCCAACAGTACGTCCATTTTACTTCCAGCGAGTTTCGATGCAACATATTCAGCACATTCTGGTTCCATTGCTTACTCTTGACAACTCGTCTTGTGCCACAATAAGTGGGGTTACATTCGTTTTTGTTCGCTGTTTCAAGTGCTTTCTGCTGTCGCATATTTATAAATGTATGTTGTTTTTGTAAAATAGTGACTATAAAATTATCATCGTTAATAGAATTTAAATTCTTTAGAAGGAATTAAATAATTGTTTGCTAAATTCTGGTGTCAATAAGCTATATTTTACTGCTGAAACTTATTTTATCATTTATGTTCAAATGTATCAATCAATCGTAAATGGTTTCATGTTATCAGCATTCTGACTAGTAATATATCAGTTTATCGTGATTAAGAAAGGCACCGATTTTCGATTTTTTTTTTTTTTTTTAACTGTGCATGAATTTGTGGCTCCAATGGTTTTTTCTCATTTTTCGTCCAACATTGTAGCCGTTTATCCAGTTGTTAAACAAATTTCATAAATGCCAGTTGTATTATGTCAATACAGTTTTTGTATTTGCGGTACAAAGCAGTGATTATTATTCTAATTAGAGTTTTCTGGTGACTCCATGCCAAAACGTGTGTAGTTAGCGATAAAGAAGTCACTGATTGGAGCGCCGGTCACAGTAATGTTGCAGACCTGACATACACGTTGTGGTTCAAGTCCCCCGCTAAACTATCTGTTTTTGAAGAAAGGTATTGGCAATCGTACCTCTGACACAACTCTTTAGAGTAGATCCAACCAACCTTTTGGTTCTAGATTAACAAAGTTTACTTTTACCTAGGGTATTATTTCCCTAGCAGATTTTATCCGGTTGTTTTCCGACGTTATGAACGCTGGCAATGTTTTGCCCAGCTCTGACAACGGAATGCGCGAGTGGTATTCCAGCGCCTGGTGTAAGAACACCAAGGCAAGCAGTTGACTCATATTTCACCAACTCCGTCCGCAACTTTACCACGTTCAGCCATTACTCATGGCGCTCGAAAACAGATCCGGGCTCCAACTTCAGCGAACTCTTTCAAATTTACCACAAGTTATTATGTTTTAAACCTTCCAGTATTGATAAATTTGATTTATTCCGAAGTACGTGACTTGAGAAACTTAGTAAAAAAATTCCAGATTACCTTAGCGATCTTGGGCAGCTGTATTCACTAGATTAGTCATATTTAAGTCAGAATGGTTTAGTGTAACATGAACCAACATTGAGCGGGTTGGAGTGCCTTCGTGTTGGATTCCGAAGTGTAACTCTAGATATCAATGACGGTAATTATAAGTAATGATCTAGGGCGCGTAGGATGGCCCCTTCGAAAACAAAACATAAAGCCGGCACGGTTAATGGACAAATGATTACGATTACTATATTCCCATCAGTGCGAGCACCGGGATGTCGAATTAAAAGCGAGGAACAACGAAGTATAACAGAAGCCTTTAGCTCTAACTTTTGCCAGTATTTTCGGACTAATGATTTTGCCATATTTTGCAAATCGGCATTTTTCTCCTAGCCCATTAATTTAAGACATTTTGACTCCATTTCTTTTTCTATAATCTCTTCTACAAATAAAATACTTGTACTATATTCGATAGTTATATTCGAATATTTTACTAGAAAAATGACTTTATGGTTTAAGTCAACCATAAGAAACTGTGACAAAATGGTCAAAGTATGAATCACGTATCATAAAACATTATCTTTAGTTTCGTTTAAATTTTCACAGTGTTTGGTTTCTAACGTTTACAGCCTAAAGTTCGCCATACAATTACAGAATACAGGCCAACATTGACGCAACTAATCACAATTTCATTTACGGAAAATTCCTGCGTGTTACGAGTATAGAAAAACATAGCAAACACATGTCCTTATTTAATTATTTTTTCAATACTTTAAAAAGTCACTTGAATTTGCAAGTAACAAAACAAGCAGAGGTTTTACATAGAGATACCAATCCAATTACCTTAAAACTTATCATTTAGACCAGGGGTGGCCAACCCAAATGATCTTGCGGGCCACTTTGGAAATGCATCATAACTCTGCGGGCGCATATAAAATCATATATCCCCATATTAGATTTAGACCCACTATAGATATATTTTGGAGTGAATATAATTTAATTATTCTGCGAACTCATAACTGTAAACTCATAAATAAAACAGGCAATATCCGTCATATATTCGCATGATAATTACGAGGCGTATTCCAAAACTAAGGTCCGGTGAACAATGTGTCACAGATGATAGGCTTGAATGACGTTACACGCCTGCAGCGCTGTCTACCCACTCCTGGGGATCATACAGCAGTGTTGGTGTGCCGCAGTAGGTGCATGCCTGTCCATGAGAGCAGATCGAAATGGTCGTGACAATTGTAGCTCCCGCCAGTTGTGAAGTGCCCGGTGTGATTAGATTTTTGTTGGCAAAAGGATCGTCAGCTGTGGACATCCATCGTGAGTTGTGTCTAGTGTATGGACCCGACATAGTGGGTGACAAACAAATTCAACACTGGTGTGGAGAATTTCGAAGTGGCCGCACAAATGTGCATGATGAACAGCGGAGTGGCAGGCCCAGTATTCGGACCGACGACATTGTTGATCAGGTTAACCAAAAACTTCGAAGTGATCGGCGTTTCACGATTACTGGTCTGGCTATGGAATTCCCAAATGTTGCTCGAACCTCACTTTACAGGATTGTCACTGAAGAGCTTGGATATCGAAAGCTTTGTGCAAGATGGGTGCCAAAACCGATCACAGGTCAACACAAAGAGCAACGAATGCATAGTACACGACAGTTTTTGGAGCGCTATAGACAAGATGGAAACAGTTTGTTTTCCCGCATTGTTACTGAAGACGAAGCTTGGATAGGGTACACCAACATGGAATCAAAACAACAGTCAATGAAGTAGCGTCATTCCGGTTCACCCAAACCAAAAAAGTGTAAGCAATCGCCGCACACGAATCGCAAAACGATGGCTTCCGTGTTTTGGGACGAAAAGAGCGTCCCTTTGATCGAATTCATGGACCGTGGGACAACAATTACAGCTGACGTGTACTGTGCAACGCTTACCAAACTGAGACGTGCCATCCAAACTGGAAACTGTCGTCTGGCATCATCCTCCTGTATGACAACGCACGCCCGCATGCAACTGCCAAAACCAATGAGAAGATGCAGGAGTTTCGTTGGGAACTCCTTGACCACCCTCGATACAGTCCCTATCTTCCACGAAGCGACTATTTCCTCTTCCTGCATTTGAAGCGGTGGCTTGGTGGACAATGATTTCAAACCGATGATGAACTCAAAACGAGCGTTACCAACTGATTCGTGTCCAGGCGGCAGACTACACTCCTGGAAATTGAAATAAGAACACATTGACGCCGGTGTGTAAGACCCACCATACTTGCTCCGGACACTACGAGAGGGCTGTACAAGCAATGATCAAACGCACGGCACAGCGGACACACCAGGAACAGCAGTGTTGGCCGTCGAAGGGCGCTAGCTGCGCAGCGGTTGGGCACCGCCGCAGTCAGTGTCAGCCAGTTTGCCGTGGCATACGGAGCTCCATCTCAGTCTTTAACACTGGTAGCATGCCGCGACAGCGTGTACGTGAACCGTATGTGCAGTTGACGGACTTTGAGCGAGGGCGTATAGTGGGCATGCGGGAGGCCGGGTGGACGTACCGCCGAATTGCTCAACATGTGGGGCGCGAGGTCTCCACAGTACATCGATGTTGTCGCCAGTGGTCGGCGGAAGGTGCACGTGCCCGTCGACCTGGGTCCGGACAGCAGCGACGCACGGACGCACGCCAAGACCGTCGCATCCTACGCAGTGCCGTAGGGGACCGCACCGCCACTTCCCGGCAAATTAGGGACACTGTTGCTCCTGGGGTATCAGAGAGGACCATTCGCAACCGTCTCCATGAAGCTGGGCTACGGTCCCGCGCACCGTTAGGTCGTCTTCCGCTCACGCCCCAACATCGTGCAGCCCGCCTCCAGTGGTGTCGCGACAGGCGTGTATGGAGGGACGAATGGAGACGTGTCGTCTTCAGTGATGAGAGTCGCTTCTGCCTTGGTGCCAATGATGGTCGTATGCGTGTTTGGCGCCGTGCAGGTGAGCGCCACAATCAGGACTGCATACGACCGAGGCACACAGGGCCAACACCCGGCATCATGGTGTGGGGAGCGATCTCCTACACTGGCCGTACACCTCTGGTGATCGTCGAGGGGACACTGAACAGTGCACGGTACATTCAAACCGTCATCGAACCCATCGTTCTACCATTCCTAGACCGGCAAGGGAACATGCTGTTCCAACAGGACAATGCACGTCCACATGTATCCCGTGCCACCCAACGTGCTCTAGAAGGTGTAAGTCAACTACCCTGGCCAGCGAGATCTCCGGATCTGTCCCCCATTGAGCATGTTTGGGACTGGATGAAACGTCGTCTCACGCGGTCTGCACGTCCAGCACGAACGCTGGTCCAGCTGAGGCGCCAGGTGGAAATGGCTTGGCATGCCGTTCCACAGGACTACATCCAGCACCTCTACGATCGTCTCCATGGGAGAATTGCAGCCTGCATTGCTGCGAAAGGAGGATATACACGGTACTAGTGCCGACATTGTGCATGCTCTGTTGCCTGTGTCTATGTGCCTATGGTTCTGTCTGTGTGATCATGTGTTGTATCTGACCCCAGGAATGTGTATATAAAGTTTCCCATTCCTGGGACAATGAATTCACGGTGTTCTTATTTCAATTTCCAGGAGTGTATTATGCCGAGGGGTTAAAGAATTTGTGTGCAGCGTTACAGAAAGTGTATAGATGTGAACGGCGATTATGTGGAAAAGTGAATTAGATGTATAGTTACATTTTACTGTCAATAAAAACCTTGTCTCATGAGCGATGTTTATATTATGGCCAAACGAACCTTAGTTTTGTAATACGCCTCGTATTTTAAAAACAAATTTAATTTTTTCTCATAATTTAGACAGTAATTTTTTGAATGTATGGATGCACAAATAATGTATTCTTTTTTAATACATTTGTTTTCACTACTTTGGCCATTATAAAATAAATATATTTTATAAAAGTGTGATGAATCTCGCGGGCCGCAAAAATGATCAAAAACTTCACCAGACAAAAACAATACCGAACGTAAGAACAAAGTTTTTCTCATCGTTGAGATTTAATGTAATGTTGTCGGGTGACTAGCTGAGTGAACAAGGTGCTTACACATAATATTTTGGTGATCGGAACCACCGTCATCGTCTTCACCAGCAGATGTTTTATCGCCAAAATATCGTGTGTAAACTTGTTGTTCACTCATCTAGTCGCCTGAGAACATTAAATTAATACTGAATGTTAGAGACCAACTTCACGGAGCTCATTATATAGGCAGACTATATAAATCTTTGAGTGCTGTGTCGCATTCTTATCATTTAACAGATAAATGTTCAAATCTATTTTATCAGCTGAAACTAGAAAAACAATAAATGAATGCTGCAATAGGAGAATACTGCGTGATGTTCTGGGTTTTGATCGTTTTCTTCTATTACTCCAATTACGAGTGTTTTGTACTTTATTAAAAAGTTTTTACAACTGATATGCCAGTATTTGTTCCCTTTCTTAAATCATATACGTTGATGAAATTAAGTTCTATCAGGTAGAGTGTGACTTTTGATGAGTGAGTGAAGAAGATACCGATGACAAATATATATATATATATAAACATCAGACCGTATTGCACGTAAAGTAGTGAGACACAGAATACAACTGACCTGCCGAATAACTGGTCGTGTAGTAATTTCGTTTAGCAGACAAACTAAATAAAGTGCTTGCACATGTATTAGGAGGTTAGCTTTGGTTATCAGTACTACAAAAATCTAACTACACTATGTTCGAGCGTCAAAACACTAGCTTTATTTCACCACATTAATTGCGATGACCCCCATGTCCAATAACAAAATCCACACACACCTACCTTTGCATTACACCATATTTACTCAAATTATTTCACTGTTTTAGGTTATTAATTCAGTATCATCCTGATCAATTTTTTCCAGTTCCTGACTACTTTACCTATAAATTGAAAAATTTACATTTCCCCATGCCTGAATTGGAATTGATTTTTAAGGTTATAATTATTTCATTGCTTCATACAGTTATTACGCGATTCTTGCGAAAGGAAAAGTTTTTGAGTCCATGAATGGAGTGAATACCTTCATCGCTTAAACTAAGATTATTCATAATGTATTTTCTTACAGCAAACGTTCATCGACAGTTATTTTAAGAATGACATGATACAGTGTTACATAGATTTTAAGTAAACAACAGTCAAAGGAATATCATGGGAATTTTAAATAAGCGAGCACGTAAATTTCGATTTTTTGTATGGATTATGCCGCTCAGTCTAGCTGCAATTGTTTCCAGAACAACCATTTGTATATTAGATCGTGACGTAACATACTACTGAATTTGTGATAGTTCTGTTTTTGACGAAAACACTCCAGTGACGGTACTAGCGCATAAAGAAACAGGTACGAAGTCTTCACAGTGTCGCACTATCAGTAGATTTAACCGAGGCCTCATGCGATTTACCTCATGAAAGGCACTAATGGCTTAGCTTGGAACAGATTGATGTGGTTCACAGTTTACCATGTGTTTATGTTACATGTGGGGTAGACAATGTGTGCGGTGCCATTCCGTTGCCATTGGCCGCTGATTTTGAATGTACTGACCCTTGACAAAGAGCGTCTCTTAATTCTGTTGGCCGTAATTGAGTTGCGTCGCTTACGTAATAATGCACGTGTCGCATTTGGCGCCACCCCCCACCCCTCACCCCCTTCGCTACGGAAGGCTTCGTTGACGTCATTAGCTTTGTCACCATTTTAAACAAAGCTGAGGAAAAGTTCCACAGCAAGCTAGAAATTAAAGAACACGACCCCCGTACTGCTTCCCGTATTCTGTTAATTTTAGCTGTATTTTAAAAGCAAAGGTGAAGACGACATTAAGAGAAATAGTCTATTATTTTGTCTAATAGAGCGTAAATGTCGTATACTACGCAAGTTTTTGTCATTGACAAAATTTCGGGTATGGGCTGCATAGCGAATAATGTTAAACACTTGATAATGACAAATAGCAAATATGATGTGCATTTAGACGGAGTCTTGAGAATTACTGTCAGGATTATAGGTACTCCATAAACTAAAACTGCTGTAGTGCGGTCTTTCGTCGTTTTTCTAATATCCTTTACGTTTCGCAGTCCACTCGAAACGTTTCGGATGGTATCATTGAGTTTGTGTATCTGTGTAGAACAGTGAACTGCTCTCATAGATGCTTATTATTATTAATGAACGACTCCATTGCTTACTTAAAATTAAAAGTTAGGTTGTTTGCAGATAACTTTGGGTTGACAAGACAGACGATTGTGAACTGTTACAGGCAGAGTATCTTTTTGAGTAGGTCAACAGGGAATGAAGATAAATGTCAAAAGAGCAGGCTTATTATTTTACAAAGATGAATAAATGTAGGTTTCTGTTCTTATTTGAGTAGGTGGAATGGAGACGTATCAAAATTCTACATCTGTTAGAAAGGGTGATATGGGGAAGTGAGGCAACTGAGATACAAAACTTGGTTTCAGCCTTGCTTGCGAATCGTGGGATAGTCTGGGATCGACATTACGGGTTTTAATTACAGAGTTGAAGCGGATAAAAAGGAGGGCAGCTGGATTGGTTGTTGAAACTACCGTATAACACAATCATTAATCGACATGATAAAAGGAATGGCTTGGGTGTAATTGGAAGATATGAGACAAGTGAAGAGAGTGTTTAACCTATATTTTAGCTATAAAGCCTGGTGGATATTGGGAGATTCATAAGGAAAAGTATGGGAAAGGAAAGACAATAAACTAGCTTTTGATTTTAATCATAAGCGAGCAGAAAAGTTTTCATTTCTAGATATGGGAATTAGCGATTGGAATAAGCTATCAATGGCGATGTTGAAAAGTTTATATTATACACTGAAACAATTTAAAGAAAGTCTTTTCTTGTAATGCAAAACAGGGGTCATTGGGTCTACTCTTCGTTGAAACTGGAAAAAAAGTTCTTCCTGATAGAGGTTCAATCGAGATCCTTACGAAATAACCGTGAAATTCGCACGAAACTTATATTTATTCTGCTGTTTATTCGGTGTCCACCTCGTAATAGTTAAACTGTATTCTTCTCATTTGTATTTTTTGAATTATGACAACTAGCTGTTACCCACGACTTCATACGCGTGGGCTTTGAACTATATTGCTAGAATTGATTATAGAAAGCACGGAGTCTATATAACATGACGGGAAAGCCATCACCTACCTTTCAACCTGTCTCTTGAAGGGAACTAATTTGCAACATATTTAACAACCGCAACAAACTAAGGAGGGGAGGGAAGACTACCCACCAGCAGATTTTTCAAACCCTGAGCAACCGAAATCTTATTGCAGAGACTTCATCTGTCTGTCACCTTTCAGTTAGTTTTCAAAATTTCATGTCAAAAAACGTTGTTATCCCGATAAAAGTATCTTATGCCCTCCCTAATCATACATAGTAATTCCTTGTCAAATTTATCAAAATTGGTTTAGCCGATTAGTCGTGACAACGTAACAAACATGCAGACTTACTTTCGCATTTATAATATCAGTGTAGATGTTTGCGGTAGTTTTGTCGGGACTGTTAAACTGTCTCATAGGAGATAACAAATGAAGTAGCTGGCATCCGAGCTTTGCGTGAAGGCCGAAGCGATTGACGCCTTAAAAACTCATGTTTACTATTATTATTATTATTACTGCGCGATTCACTAAAAGTGTGTGGCGGAGGGTGCATTGCACCTATCGAAAGGGTTTATGGTTTGGAAGAGTTATAAGGGATATGGCAGGAGGCGCCCATGGGCTATTATGAGGAACCATCCCCGCATTCGCGTGGAGTGATCTGGGAAACCCAGATCAGGATGTTTGAAGAGGATTATAACACGTAACATGGCAAACAAAATTAGCAATGTCAGTCGGATGTCTACATCCAACAAGAAAGATAATACAATTAAAATTTGTACTTAAAAGTTATAAATTCGTATTATGAATTAGTAATTGATTAGGGGGTTCGTCGAAAGTTTCGCGACTGATATACGAAGCATAGTTCTGCTGGTGGCCTGCGGAAGGATAAAAGAAAAACCGGCTCATTTATATCAACTGAAATACGTAGATACGCAGCAAAACAATTACAACGTGTTACGAAACAATTAGAAATGATGAAATGTTTCCTTAACAGAAACAAAAATATTCGAAGTGGTCTTTATTATAGAAAACACACACAGTTTATCACTATTTCTCTGATGTGTGGTGTTGCTATCTAGCGGTAATAACTTCTTTTCAACATCAGTGAAGCACAGCAGCGTGACTCTAAAGTCTAAACCACCGCACAGCCGCGACCTTCACTGTTTATAACTTTGCTATTTACGGATTGAATTTAGAAAATTTTGAATTAATTATGCCACTAAAGTGGAGAACGTAACCTTTAGATGATACCTAATTTATCGATTTCGGTAATAGGCATGAAGGGTGAAAGATGGCTTGTCATAAAAATACATTTTAGAAGGAATATGTATGATATTTTCTAAACGCGTTTGCCATATAGTGGTGGTTTTCGTCACGAAAATAGGACCGATCGTGGTGAGTGAGTGGTTAACGTTCTGGCCTCGCATTCGCGAGGACGTCGGTTCGAATCCCCGTCCGTGCATCCAGATTTGGGTTTTCCATGGTTTCCCCAAATCACTCTAAGCAAATGCTGGGATGCTTCCTTCAAAAAGGCCATGGCTAAATTCCTTCCCGTTCCTTGTTCCCAGTCCCATCCCACCTCTAATGATCTCAACGTCGACGAGGCGTAAAATCAGTCACGAAAATAACGAAACTTTATTGATGCAGTATAGAGCCTAGCGACAAACCAGTAGATCAAAATTCAAAAGCAATTTCTGGTGGCTAAACAAGGAAATGTAACAAATTATTTTGTAGTAATACCGGTGCAATAAATAAAAATTTGTGTTACAAGTTTCATGGTAATCGGCTAGTAATGGTTCGATATTCTTTAATCAGAAAATGAGACTGCTTGAAATAACCGGAGAATAAAGGAGATTCGTTTAGAGTGTTTTTCTGTGTGTTGGATTATTTCCGTCGTTTGCAGGCCTCTTGAAGGGCAGTCCAGTGACCTGGCCTTTCAGACAGATGGATGCCGCGGGCTTTGTTCGCCGTCGATGCTGGAGGCTTTGTTCCGACACAGCGGCCCAGCCAACCGTAAGCACAAACAATGGAGACGACAAATGAGACATCTGGGTAACAGGTAACTCCGCGTCAAATCCACTGCTGTTTTTGCAAGTAACACATTTGCTAATTGCTTACAACTCGGTATGCCCACGCCAGTTATGCCACCAATTTACCGGGATGAGTGGAATGAGGGAGATTTACGGTTGGAGTGCCGGCGGTATCTGGCGTATTGTGCGGTGAGCACTAAATCAAGGGCCCACACAATGGTTGCCCCACACCGGGGGCTGGTGACGGGTCGAGAGGCCCCTACACGGACCAAACTGAGGGCCACGCGTGATCGCACTCACTCTAACGTACCAAATATAGTTCAATTAAATGAGGCCAGATACCAGTCAATAGTATAACAAATTGTGATAACTGACGATGTCTTGCCCTATATCAGAATCATGAAACGTACACTAATATTAAACAACTTGTTCATTCACTATGCTGCCTTTCTTGTAGTCACAAAGTTTGCGGGTTCAGTTATTACGGTCGCCAGTTCAATCAACTATTTAATATTAAATGACAAGTACTACTAACCAATAAAAACTCTGTGCACAGATGTAGTTAGTTGAACAATTGACAGGTAGATTTTATCTAACTCATATCAATAGTCACACGCCAGGGATAGCCATCAGACAAATAATATTTAATACATCGTCTCCGAAGATGCAAGGTTCGTGGATAAAGGTGGACAAAAGTGAGTCGAAGTCACATTAATTCGAATAAAAAACAACAATTTTTTCCACACTCGCTAAGAGACTCTACAATGTCTCGTATCAACAGTCATATCTACACGTGAACAACAAGAATTGTCCGCACCGCTGTACATACATAGTGTTTCCGCCTCCTCCGCACTTTTATCGTAGTCGTTCAGAAATTAAAACTTTGATAATTTAACAACAGTGGGAAGAGATCCCAATTAACTTTTACTGTAACACTCCAGGTGCCATGTAGCGGCAAGTCCATTCAGTACATTTCTTCCCTCGAGAGTCTCTCACTAATTCCCACTCCATCCACCGATATTATTATTCATCCCTCTGTGATGTTATATAGTTAAAAGCTTACAGAGATATCTATAAATCACACAGAGGTATTACACTATATTGAAGAAATTTTGAACCTAAGTTTGCGGAAAGTGGGGCAACGGAGATGTTTGAAGATTTTAAAAACAAAAATAGTCTGTTTTAATACAAACTTTACTATAGGAATCTTCAATTTCAAATTTATAAATAAAGATCAAGAATAAAAAATATTAGTTTCTTCCTTCAGTGTTAGTACCATACTACTATCACTTGCCCTGTCATGCCTCACTCAGTGGCGCCACATGGGACAACGTGGTGCCAATTTTCTGGTTTCTAATCATCCTCGCAATGTGGATAATTAAACAAGTCATGCACCAGAACTCCTACAGTAAACCAAGCATGCAGAGTCGGCAATCCCCGTCTGGCCATCCAAATTTCAGTTTTGCATGGCTTCCTGAAATCACTGCAGGCCACTTCGTGCTTCCTTCCCTCCCCCCCCCCCCCCAAAGAATAATCTTCTTCTGTCTATAATGATCTCGACGTCGACGAGGCAGAAAACAAGATAAACCGATCCCCTGACAGTCTGAAAGGGAACGGATGAATTTTATGTACCTTCAGTCTGAGTAGGAATATTTTGCTTTTGTGGAAGTCCTCAACCAGTTGAGGAAGCAGTCAGGGAAGCGGAGGTGAAATCAGCCAGGCGGACGGTCAGCCACCCTGGCATTCAGAGAAGCAACTACGCCGAGACGAAGGCAATACGAAATTGTTTGGACCTTAGAGCTACATATCCATTAAATGGAAGAAAAGTTCTAGAACTAGTGAAAAGCTTCTTTCGTCATTCTATGGGGTAAGTTGATTGAGTAATTAGATGTTCGGTAGCAATTAGCGACTTATGTGAAAATAAAGAAAGAAATATAACAAAAACTACTTCCCTAATATTGAGTGCTCTTACCTCAAACAGAGTTGTCTTTCAAGGTGATCTAACCATTACGTTATTACGACTGCAGACGACTCACGTCTAAGACACTTTGAACCTTCTGTGTAGCTGTCATTCCGTACTTCCTTTTTAAATGACACTAATTTTTAACTATTTTTTAAAATATAATAACGGGGACTTTTGCGGTGTGATTGCAGTGAAATCTTGATGAGTGTACCGCCGAACAGTGTTGTAAAGACACGATATTTCGCTGGCTACCTCCACCGTCTCCCTCAGGTGTTAAATCATCTGTACTGGCCTGCTGACCTCCAACTAATTAGTGTCGTAGCCATCTTTTATTGCGCACGGTTCTGTATGCGGTCCGCTCTCAGAGATCGAAAGACTGTCTGCCAGTGGGCATACATGTTAGGTCTTAGTTTCTTGTCCCAAAGAAAAAATTATCCCAGCTACCAAAGATAATGTTGTCACCTAATATCCACAAGGATGTCAGCCATTTTCCCCCTTAAAGAGAATAAAAAGCGTCCCCCAAACAAACCCATCCTAAACAAGCAACACATTAGGTACAGCTACTCGGGTAGCGGGACATAAACATGCCGTTGAGGCAGTGACACACACACACACACACAAAATTGAGACTTATTGTGGGATGATGTGGTTCGCAGACAAATGGTGACACTCAGATTTCCCAATTGTGTGAGGCTAGGTTAGCGGTCATGCTAGAGGTGCACTCTGTTGAGAATCTGCAACCAAACAGTCGGTACTTAATTGGAATCTCCCAGCAAACACCATAAGTTTAAGAAACAATCAGCCAAAAACACTTATAAATCAAAGCGCGAGTCAGAAGAACGCCACCAGTATATAAGATCATAATTCCACTGATCCATTCTAATTTTTATTCAGTAACAGGAACGTTTACTGGCTGCACCCTGTGAATGAGGGAAATAGATCGATGCCAGGTATGGTGATACTTTACGAGAAAAATTATCGGTAATCATATATCCTCCCACATCTCTGTATCAACTTTATTAACTAGTTGGTAAGATATTCAGATTTCAGTATTATTGACATAAAGGCTGTAATGGAATGAGTTATATCTTTGAATCCTGAAAACAGACGCCAAATGTTAGGAAGCGTGCTCGTTAAGTATAATTAAGTAACCACATTCTTTTATTCTTTCCTGAAATAAAATGTAGAAACAATTTTAGAGATATGTTATCGCGCTTGGGAACGAGTTCCACTTTTCTGTTGTAGAATTCAAATTGATTTACATAAATAAATTAAAACGAAACGTATTCGGTTTAATAAAGATATTTTACTAATCAATAAGAGAGACAAATAACAGAGTCTGTTTATTTCGAGTTTCAGTTTCGCATTTTTAGCATATGTCATCGTCATTTTCCCTCTCTACATACACTTACTATGACAGTCTCAAACTGAGAATAGATTCCAGGTAATTTACCATACTATGTTTATTAGAATCAGTTATCTCTCAGACACACCATACATCATTTCGTTCATTTTTACTTCTCTTATAAATTATTTATACTCATACATTAACTAAAATCATGTCACTTTTCATATCGCGTGGCATTAGAATTAGGTATTTTTCTAAAATATCTTACTGCCCCACTCGCTTTTACGCCTTCTTTATATTACCTCCCGCTTTCACTAATCGGACATACACTCTCCCTAGCCAGCTATCATCGGAGAACCACTCCTTACTTTTCAGTGTTGACAAATCGACTCGAATTCTCAAATATCATTGCATAACTCGATAGATAGATAATATTACACACCAGAAATGACGTACAAAAAGTATAATCATTTAAAATAACGAAGATGGGTATGTTTCCTACCTCGTAAAGAGTGTTCTTGAATCTTTATGGAATCGCGACAGGAGGTAGTTACAAAACCGGATGTGAAACTGTCGGAAAAGGGAACAATAAGAGGATCCTTTCTGCCGGTTATTGATCCGAGAGGTTTCTATAACAACCTTGTCACAATGAGGAAGCCAGAGAAACATCTCCCGGTGTATTTATTTCTAAATAAGACACATTCACAAATTTTGTCTTCTGCAGAAGGATTGGAGTGTTTGGAAAAACATAAAATTCTTTAGTGGGCCTGCTGCTGAAACTTTCACGTCTTTGCCTGCAGTTACAGACACCGCTTCCAGTCCCAATTAGTCCGCGTAACAGTCACCAAAATAGTCTTGCGAAGATCACGCAGTCTTTCTCCTGCCCGGAAGGGGGGGAGTGCAAGATGTATCTTTGAATAAGATCAGTTTTACCCGCTACTTTAAGGGTTATTCAGATTGTATTTATGATGAATGATGCTGTGTAACAAAAGCCTTCATACACTGCGTAACCAGAATGAAGTGATATCAACGTTCGTGAAAGCCGTTTCTTTCTTTTTATTAAGGTGACAAGATCTTACAGGAAACAAGTTTTACATTTGTAATTTATTCATAATTCGCTGTTCTAACAGTAATTCTTAGATGAGCTGCAAATTGAATATTTCGTGAAGGTACAAAAAAATCTTGCTCGTCGTTAGAAAAGGAAGAACAGTGAGACAACATTCGCGCAAATAAATTGTGAAATAAGCCAGAATACTGCTGTGCTGCCTAAAATTCATTTCAATATTTTCTCACGAACATTCTTAGTAGAAAGTATTACGCGATCAAATAGAATGGAAGTTAGTCAGTGACACCTTTTTACGATACACAACACGACAAGCAAGCGAGTCGTAAAACTTTCTATTTATTTTTTGCAATATGCCTCCCTATATAATCAACAAAATATATTGAGCACTAATGTATTAAATCTCAGGAATAAAAATAATTTTTTCAGCTATTTTTTATCGTTTGTTTATATTTTTCTGTTGGTTGAAGGGAAGAATGTAATTTCATGGAAAGCAGTTTCTATTTCTTTAAAGTAGTTTCGTAAATGTTTCAAATCAAAAATCGCATCACCTTATTCCACAAGTTTAATAATATTTTTTTAAAGAATTTTTCTGCCCTTATTACTAAAAGCTGAATTTTTTGATCGTTTGCAACACTGCATGGAGGTGCCGTAACCTTGACAGGTCTATTTTGGAGACGGGTAACGATAACCATTATAGAATTTATTTTTCAAGTGTTTAAAAAGAGATACCGTCAGACATAATTCAGATTGTGCAGTTCTCTTTCGCAGTCTTTGAAACATAGACTCTTTGTTCCTCGACCGTGAATTCGCAGATGTTATCCCTCCGGCTCTGTGGAGAGAGTTGGCATTCCTGGGGCAGAGTGCGTTCCGCAGGAGTCGGACGGGTGCCGCGTGGTCGGGTTTTCATTAGACACTGGCTGGCTCAGCAAAATGAGGGCCGCTACCGACCGAACGGAATAGCAATGGAATAGTCGAGGAGAGAGCTGAGTAGCTACCCTGCTCGGTACGCGAGGGTTCAGCTCAGTCGGGAGAAAAGACACACGAATGGACTTTTGATTTTCTTTTTTGGTTCACTTGTTCTTCTGGCTCATACATCCTTGGTATTATGACTAGAGTTTTGGTGTATTTATTGTTTTAACACTTTAACTGGTTAAATATTTGCCTCCTTTACGTCTTTATCAAGGCAATTGAAACGCTTTCGTTGGTGGACTGGTTGAATTTTGGATCTCGATTTGTTTGAGCTTAGACTTGTTGTTTTTTGTTTTTGTTTGTTATTCTAGTTAGGGCTTTACGCTCTGCTGATATCGAGGTCATTAGATGCATGAAGAGTTGGGGTCAAGGAATGATTAATTTATCTGCTTTACATGAAACAGGGATTTTATACAGCTTGAATTGTATACACTATAATTAGCAGTATGATCTTAAAGAAAACCGGATCAATATTACCATATTTTTCGTGTCATAAATTATTTACAACAAGCTATAGTTACAAATGGAAATAATCCACAGTAGCATTGGTTATACCAGCGTTTCTAAGCCTTTTTCAGGCCAGGACCAATAAATTGTCAAAAATAATGCTGCTGACTACTAGTTATGTGAGTCTATTTTTTTTTTACCTATGTTTGTATTACTTATGTCTGGGACGTATTTTACTGCCCCATTATAACACGGTGAACTTAAAAGCATGTTCTGAATTCCTACGGAAATACAGTTGTGAAATATGGAAGTGAACTATCAAAAGAGAATTATATATTTAACAGATTCCAAATACTTTCCAGCCAAATGATCCTACAATATGCCACCGATCCACATGCATAAAATAAAATAAAAGACAGATCTGAAATCTTACATGCTTGTTTACTTCACTACTCTTAGAGTTACCAACCCTACAGTGGTCCCTCACTTCTACAAGACACTTAAAATCAGTCATAAATCTAATCCTTCCACAAATGGCGCTCCTTTTTATGCCAACTGGAAATAGACAAACCATTGTGGATCAATGCTGTTCTATCCACGTCCTGAAAATGCCAGATTTTTTCCTAGTTATTCTACTTGCGGACCACCTGAACCGAGGTCCTTGTAATACAGGTTGAGAAACACTGCGTTAGACTTACCAATGTTATTCAGGCTGTATTAGCTTCACGGTTGCATAAATGTTTAGGTTTATTACAATGTTTAGGTATATTATAATCAGATAGCAGTTTTTACAAGAAAAATTGTTAATTTTATAGTAATTTAAAACGAGTCACTATCGTGAATAATATACTGTGAGTTGTTTTGATCATTGCTTCAGATAAAGTACTTAAAAATTTATTTGGTGCAAGTGTATGCCGGAAAAAATCAAAATGTTATCGCTGGAACCTAAATGTTAAGATAAGTAATTTCTCTAACGTTAAATGCTTTACGAATACAACTGAGCTAGTGTATGGAATCACCGTGTTTTCTGTATATTTCGAAACATTGTGGAATCATCTCTGCTGACGTTTTCAGTTTTAGGAGAACAATACAAACCTTTACAGACATCGACTTAAAGTGAATTGATTCAATGTATTCTGATACGTTGTTCTATCTAAGTGAAAACAAGTGATCGTGGATAATAGAGTGAAAAAGAAGGAAAACCGCGCTTTTACCGCAACGTGGAAAGCAAAGTTAAGACTGAATACTGACAACTACTTTTTTTTTTTTTATAAGAAGTACTTGTAAAAGTGAGTTGAATTCGGAGTGAACACTTTCGGTTCTTTTGAGGGATTAGAAGCATTGTGTAACAGGAGAAGACCCCCCTCCCTTCGCTCCACCCCAAAGCCCAGTTACACACAACCAACATCGAACGATCCAAGTCTCGGACAACTTGGAGAGGGTGGAAGGGGGGGGGGGGGGGGGGGAAGCGCACTCTCCGAAAGGATGAGTTTGGAGATACCACTGGTCGGCGACAACGTACATCTCCGTGTTTGAAACGTACTATTCTCTACTGAAATCCGGCACACAGCAAGGATTCCTTGAAGAAAATATTAACTTCCATCTTGTATCTTTGGTGTAAACTCATATTACTAAGTTTCGAAAACCGACAAACGTTACTAGGTTTAAAAGTTTCGCATGAACTGCAGGGCTGCATATCGTACGCCTTATCGATCGCTTGCATGTCAGCAGAGCAGTATGCGTTTCAGCGGCTGGTGACTAAATCAACAATAATAAATGCTATTATAATTTAATCCTCAGGGTTGCTGGTAACAGTTTATCCAGCGTATTACTTTGCATTTAACTCAGCGTTTGTTATGCCGAGGGGGCAAAACTGACTGGACACCGCTGTAGACGAATAAAAAACTTTTTCGTAGACACTTAACAGCTCCAGTACTAGCGTGACCGACTTGAGGTTCTTTTATTAACACAGAGGAAGAAATAAATAAACAACGAAAGAGGAGTGTGGAACTATGTTAGAAGGAAATATTACCTTCCCAAGCAACTGTACGTTGTTAAGATCAGATGTCATGATTGTGGAATTATTAGTCTGTGAAATTTTATATAATGCATGGATTAGGGTAATTCGACTTACGGTGACGATTTAGGAGCATTTTGGTTTTCAAATAATCCAGTGTTAGGTTGGAATACGATGACAGATCAAATAAGCGAAAGTAGTAAATATTGGAATCTATATATCAAGAACTCCTATGATTAATTACAAGTATGTAGGAACGTTATTAGGTGCAAATAAACATGATTGGTACTGGAAATATGATACAAAATATTGCAGAACAGAACACCAACTGTTGTTCGTTTTTTTAATCTTCAGTTTTATCCAGTTAGAGAGGTTCGGATTTGTAGAGTGTAGACTACGAAAGAAAAACTTATTTTAGATCAGAATGATTGGTACAAACAGTAGTGGAAAGCAAGTTTTTATTTCCATTACTGTAGAAGATGATATAAGCTGCGAAAACTCTTTCTAGTGTTCTGATATTGGCAACAGTGACGGCGCAACTTAAGCAATATTTAATTCCTCTTCAAACAAATAATTTTACTATCGAATGATATTTCTTTGTTTAATAATAAATTCTGTTGATAAACAATAAAATAAAATTGCTTCAGAAAAGCTGGTTGCATCATATTTGAAAGAAATAATATAACTGCAGTTTAGAATTACTTTGAATAAATAAGTTTAGTGATGTTGTACCATGCGTAAGGCGAATATCGTTGCAGATAATTTTGCGAGTTCACTACGAGAAGTGTTTTCGAAACAGTAAGGTAATCCATTTATAGATGATTTGAAGATAATGGAAGTAATGTAGTATCAAGGAAAAAAAGCTGTTTAGATTAATAAATTATCAATAGGGGATCTATATTAGAGATTTACTCCTGTCTTATACGTTCTTTAAACAAAACATTCAAAAGAGTTCCCATGGAAAAGTCCGATGCCCGTGGCGATAAGGCTCTCTCTCTAGTCAGATACTCGTAGAAGCGATTAATCTAAGAGTGTCATGATGTTCAGTATTTCGTGAAGGAAGCATATCGTTATTCGCTGTCACAACCATGCCTAAAAACCTTCTCACTTACCTGTGAAAAGCCTTAATATTTCCACATTCTACAAATGTCCGTGTATAGACATTATAGAATTTGTATTTGGAAATTTGAGCGGATCTGAGTCAGAATAAGTTCCTGAATAAGACGTTCGACTGTGACAGAGTTTCCACTTGGACTGCAATAATGATCACAATGGCACATAATTCAAACTCATTTGACCAGCCACATGCTTCTATCTGATCATTGTTAACACTAATTATTTATGCTATTTTGAGTTAGAGTTTTTTTTTTAAATGAAGCTGATTAATCGACATTTAACTAGGTAATAACTCATGAAGTTTAGGCATTTCCCCTTAATTTATAAAAATGATGAAACTTTAGCTTTTATAATTGTGTTCCAACAACTTCACTGCTAGAAGTTCGTACTTCAACAGTAATTTTCGTCTGTGAATTTTTATCGAGGTAATATTTGAGACCTATCTGCATGTTGCAGTTATGACGATGGTACAAATGGCACGCGTACTTTGGCGGTATTGGAAACCCTAGTTGAGTTAGTTGGCTGCGGAAGCAGTGTTCAACACAGCTGTCCACAACTGTTGAGTAAATACGAGTATAATAAATATTTCGACTGAGCCTCCTCACTGAGACTGTGCAATCGCAACCAATATGTGAAAATGGATTTAAAAAATCCATTAATATTCGCCCTCTATTGTTCCGTAGCTCTTCAATTTTACCACCCTTATTAAATTTGTTTTCACAACTAGAAAAAAAAAATGCATCAATTCTTTCATGTCGTCAAGTAGTTCTAACGTATATTAGAGCGCATTTCTTCCCTGAAACACTGCAATATTTCGCAGTAAGAACCAACCACATTAAAGCCCTACTACTCTTTTATGTGTAATCTGCCTTGAGTTCTGTTAATTTTATTTAGCTGTTGTAGGATAAGGAAGTGTCTGGAACCTGCCTTTGAAATTTGCAGATTGCAGTTTACCAACATTTCACTCCTGTTTACACAGGTGGTCATTGTGAACCGTGAGAGGGGAAGGAACTGAGTTAAGACCCATTCACAGTAGCGGTTAGCTCAGCTCAGCTCAGGTCAAAAATAGCTTTACACGTAATCCAATGGGAGCATTCACACTACGCGGTCCGCTCAGGTCAGGGCAAGGCAGCTCAAACTGAGCTGACCGCTAGTGTGAACGAGTGACGGTCAGGTCAGGTCAGATCAAATGAGCGGCGGACGTCTGAAAACTATGCTCGTGAGGAATAAATAAAGAGTAATAAATAAAAAATAACTGTTTTAACGGTATGTTATTTATGTTTATTATAAAGTCGGCAAACTTTAATATAAATTCAAATATTATTACACATTTTAGTACTGTCAGATACAGATCCTGTTTCCGAATTTTTTTAAAAAATATTGTGAATATATTTTTTGAATCAAATGCTTCTGTACCAGCGTTAGCACAGAAACAAAGAATATTTGTAAAGTAAAGTTTCTCTCTCATCCTGAAATTCACTTTCTACATGGCATGAAATATTATCCTTCCGTAAATAATTGTGCAAAATCCATGTTGCTAAAATTATGTTATCAATTAATGCTGGAGCAGAATTAATTTTTCTAAATTAAATTCGAAATCTTTGAGCCCTAAAATATCAAAAGCATTTCGCACAACTCGCCTCTCACGGCATAACCGGTAGTTAGCATTCTTGTTTCTCTTTATCTGTTTGCGCTTGAAACTCTGGATACACTCAGAACAATCCTCTTTTTGATCTTGACATATTTTTAGGCTTTTGATCCAAAATCATTGTGATTTAATTGACGTTGGAGTAGAAAATGGCATTGTTCACTATGAGCAACGGAAATGAAATGGCCTCGTCAACGACTTGATCTGGCCTGACCTGAGCTGAGCTGACCGCTAGTGTGAATGCTACCCTGGATTGTGAGCTGAGCTGACCTGAGCTGAGCTGAGCTGACCTGACCACTAGTGTGAATGCTACCCTGGATTGTGAGCTGAGCTGACCTGAGCTGAGCTGACCGCTAGTGTGAATGCTACCCTGGATTGTGAGCTGAGCTGAGCTGAGCTGATCGCTAGTGTGTATGCTACCCTGGATTGTGAGCTGAGCTGAGCTGACCACTAGTGTGAATGCTACCCTGGATTGTGAGCTGAGCTGAACTGAGCTGACCTGACCACTAGTGTGAATGGGCCTTTACTCTCAGAAGTCTCAGGCGCCTGTTAGGCCAGGTGTACCTAATCTATTGGAGGAAAGTCCTCTGTTGCCATCTGTCTGCAAAACCAGTAACTTTGTGTCTTCTGTATAGTAGTGTATTTTTTGTTTGTGAAATGTGTAGTTTATGAGGCGGAGATTGGGGACCGTCCCAGCATTAGCCTAAATGATTGAGGGAAACCGATTAAAAACAGCAAACAGGACGAACGCTACGCGGGTCACTCCTTATTTCTTAATTAATTATTAAAACATTTTCATAATCAGAACTGTATTTGTTTTGGAGAGGGTACAGGGATGAATCAGGAAACTGCCAGAATTTTTAAAAATATTCATCTTAAAATTACCTTCTGGCAAAATTTGCAAATCTGTATGTCAAAATACGGGAAGAAATCAAACCTATTAGTACATCACTGGTTTAGTACGACTCCAATAGGAGTCAGAGAACCAGCTTTTGGTCGGAAAATGTCATTATTCGATACTCAGAGGAGCACTGAGGTTACATGGACTTGTAAATTCCCGCTGTCGACATAGTAACCTACGTTCTTAATAATCGAAACCAAACAAGGTTTAAATCCGATTACGGAAGGGCTCCACAGGTTTTTAGCCAAGTTATTAGGAATTTGAAATGACGAGGGGTGGTAGCGCTGAACCAGTGGGCTTCTAATTGGTTCCGAGACGTTCTCCTCGGCCAATGCTCCGGTGTGCCTTACCTTTCTGCGGTGCGCCAGATCTTAATTGGGATCACCCTGGGAATTAAACTTGGCTGCACGCTCTAATTTATTTAACTTGCAGACGAGCTGACTACAGCCTGCCTCCAGATATCCACCAACTTATAGTCTCGCAATCAAGACTCTAATCCCGTAGCGCAGCGACAAATCTCTATCTCTGGAACTAATCGCAGAAAATAACTTTTTTACTTTCAATTAAACTGCGATGGAGCTTATGCTGACAGAAATTTTAGTAGACTCCTATTTTTACACTACGAACGTCTTAAGATTAAACGGCACTGATTGATTAATTATACGATCGTAAATACTCTTTCTAAAATATTTCAGTTTTTGTTATATTTGTTTTTTAATGTATTCATAAATAATATGGCAGAATAGGGAAAGTAATTATGATGAAAAAAAGGATCATAATCCATAAATAACACAGCGTGACTTGCAAGGAATTTATTTCCATGAAATTTTTCACAGATATTTACATATTGACGAAATTAATTTTAGGATTCCTTATATCAACTTAATGACTTTAATAAGTCTTGGGTTTTCATAGAACTATTCTACTATTATTCGACAGGAATTACGGTATCTACAATTCGCCGTATATAAAGGTGGACACACAAATGGAACTAATGGTTGCAACCAATACTAAACATCATAAGCCAAATAACGATCCAAAAGTAATGTTTGCGGGCTTGTGCTCGCATTTTACAACCCATTGGATCTCATTCTCAGTTTATGTAACAAATCTGCTCGTAATTCAAATAATAATTTTATATTCGGTATTTGCAGTGGAGGCTAAATCTATGTTTTCTGGTCAATTTGCGAAATATGTATACATTTTCCAAATGATTACACCACATTACACAATCGTTTTATCGATTTCAGTTATTAAAAATAAGGTAAAAAAAGAATTATATGAAATCAGACATTCATTGCCATGTAGAGTCATTGTGTTTACGCGCTGAAGTGATTACAAAAAAAATACAGTCCCCATTCAGGGAGTTTGAACGCTGGGTCTGCAAAATACAAGTTGGAATTTACTGCACCTACTTCGTAATATTTGTTAGAACTGTGTAAACAACACTGAAACAGTATTTGTGAATAAATAATGTAAGCCTGAGGACAGAAAAAATAAACAGGTGAAGAAATCATACTAACTTTCCTTCTTGCTTCTAATCTTTTATATTACCCATGAAAAATATGAAACATTCTAAATATATAAATTTAAGAAGAATGACGAAACTAAAGTGATCGGTGAGAATCAGTAAGTTATAGTGTATAGAATCAACAATAAAACAACAAAATTATTATAAAATTAAATTTATCAAGGCATTTAACAAAAATAATGCTGAATTAGAACTTTAAGGAGAACCTAAATCCTTCCTTCACCAAGCTAAAAGAATGAGTATTCAGTCGCTTCTTGGGAGACTCTAATGGCTATAATTTAGCCACAATAGTAAATCATTCGAGTGTTTTCGTTAAATTTTACTGGTAGAAACTCTACCTTCCTAATAATTTTCATTGCTTTGTTTAAATTGGTGACATATCGTTAATTTAGAAGGATTATGCTAACTGTACAAAAGAGGTACATAAATGTTTACATTTGATGATATGTCACTAGGCCTACAACGATTGGTCTGAAATGTAAACAAACAAAAAACCGCTTACAATTTAAGTGAATAAAAGAAACACATTAAGTCCACTCCATCTGAAAGATGTAGTTATGAAATCTCCATAACAGTTTGCTACGCTAGAATGACAGTCTTCTTCTATTCATTGTTAAAGCGACGCCGGTTAACGCAGAAAATTCATCTTGCGGAACATACGTTTTCGGACTATGTGAGCACCAACCATTGCGTTGGAGCTATCTTCAGCCCCTGCAGCGCCGCAGCCTGGTGGTACATCTCCACGGCACGCTGTCGTACGTTCAATACACACAACATAGTGCGAGGTTTATCCAAAATAACTGGCAAACAGAGGAGGGCATGAAGTAACGCTGAAGACATATAATTTAACTGACTGATCTGTAGGCTGTGTGACCTAATGGGATGCGATAGTTGAGGAATGGGATCAAATACTGGATTAGACCAATCTCAGACAGTTTTCGATGAGGTGTTGAGACTCATTTCTATCCTTTTCGCTCGTAGTATACTGCCCACGAAGTAACTAGTCACTAATCTCCGACATCATTAAAAGATACGTGTTCTATGTTGGTGTATTCAGCTACCTTAGAAGGAAAGAAAAAATTAAGTATACAAGAACAGATCATTCGGAAGCCTGCTTAATCTCAACCTCTGAGTGGTTATTCGATGAATATACATCTATATATATATCTTTTTTTAAAAGAGATCTTGAATAACTTATGAAAAGTTTGAAAAGTATGTATCAGTTCCGTGGTTGAGAAGAAGCGATGTTGTGGCTATGAGTACAAAACAATAAAAGCCGTTAGTTTAATTGAACTACAACTTCAATGATTCAACAGACGTACTGTGAGCGGCTTGAAAAATGTGTGCTAGTTCAGTCAGAGCGAACTGATTTGGTGACTATGGGAACTAAACAACACATTATTAATGAATTGCAGTGCAATATTCACTAAAAAAACCTGAAGTTTCAAATTTTTGTCAGAAATGCAAATACTACGTAAAAAGGTAGTAGGCCTACGCTCATGGCAGTTTACTCTTGAGAATTCACTTATTCTGTATGTACTATATGATTCAGTTACCATTTTGTTCAGCAGTAGAGTTTGACGTTATTTGTTTTAGCTAGCTAAGCGTGGTCCTCTATCTGAAGGTTGGTGGGACCCTACAGAAGGAGGCATACTAATCCTGGTGTCAGCGGCAGGACGGTCAGTTCCTTTCTCCTCACCTAACCTAACCCAGTAATACCACTAAATGTAGCGGACCTACAGTTTAACGAGGTATCAGAACGACGGCAGTGGTCTGATACAATTTTTTTTTTTTTTTTACGCCTCATGCACGTCGAAGTCACTGGAGGTGGGAAAGAACTGGGACGAGAAACGGAAAGGTAATCGTCCATGGTCTTTTGAAGGAACCATCCCGGCATTCGCCTGAAGTGATTTGGGAAAACCATGGAAAACCCAAATCTGGTTACCGGACGAAGATTCGAACCCGCGTCCTTCCAAAAGCGATTCCAGAGCGTTAACGCTCACCCACCACCCTCGGTTTCGATCTCCAGTCAGATGCCTTAACCACTGAGTCATCAGACCACACATCCGTTTTGGTATCGCTGTTAATTACTCTCCACAAAGATTTTACTTAATGCTTTGTCGTGAGATGGGACCGTAGTTTATAATAACACGTTTTACTTTCCACTATGGTATTTTGTATCATAAAAACAGCTACGCTAAGCTATTTTTAAACAGTAAAAAGAATGTAAAATTGCTATAACAGGCGGAAAAATAATTTAATATCAACTAAAATTATATTTAACAAGAAAGATTTGGTAAGAACTTTTGAATGTGGCAAAAGTAATTTTTGAGGAACTTATTTGTTTTAATAATATATAAACTAACAACTAATCAATCCACGTGATTAAATAATGAAGGAATCGGAATAAAAACGTCAAATTTGCGCGTTATAGATGTTTGATTAACATCTCTGGAATCAGATGCGATATAGATAGCCAGATGTCAGAAAGTGGAATGGAATGTGTACCAGCTACAAGAAAACAAGTAGACTAGTGCCATAGTTACTAAGACGGTTATTTTTGGAATATGTCACGAAGTTTTGGGGTAAGATGTCACTGAAGCATTCAGTGTTAATTAAGTGACAACATAAAGAGTTATTCTGTTCAGGAGGAACGAAGACAAAATATTTTGAATATTAAAACATTATTTTCTACCTTGCTGAGTTCAGGTTATGTTCTGTATGTGTCCAGTAATGTTCCAGGGCAGATTCTGTAGTAAACAGTACATGAAATGATATTTTACTGTCTCGGTCTACTAACATCATTCAAGTTTTCTTTCAGAAACCCATCCACATACCGAAATTAAACTATGTACTGCTACGGGAGCTATATCTTTTAATCATCTAATAAAGCTAGACTGTGTTGTCTTAAGTGTTTTGAATTTGTTTACATTGACAATCATACTGTCCAATAAATTAATGTGTTAGATGAGAGTTTTCTTCAGTAATATCCCGCACCACAATGTTTGGACCAATGTTAACCAATCCCCCTCCCCCCTCTCCCCTTTCCCCGGCGATCAAGGTAGATACTACCAGCACAGCTAACATTCGGTACCACAATTACAAGCAATAGTGTTATCAAGTAGGGTTTATTTTTAAGGCCGTCATTACCAGTTGGAGTTGTCATTACATGTGATTCCAAACGATTTACGATTTGTTCTCAGCAACGGGTGACTTAATTAATACTTAAAATTCGTATTGTTGATACATGTTACCATCCCTTCAGCCCTTTAGTGAAATTTTATTTTAAGAACTATGTAAAGCAAAATCGGAGATGATTAATTGTGGATTTTTGTATTTTTCGTGTGATTAATTGTGAATGTGTGTATATTTTCCGTGTAAATGATCATTGTTTATGGAGAGAAACTATATAAACGATATGTAATACCATCAAGGACGGTATGAAAAATTAATTAAAAGTTCGTAATTGTAAGCGTTGATGTGAACCACGATGTTTGGAGGACAGTTCTCAACGATTTGAACTGATTTATGTTGATAATTTTGTGTGTAAATACATGTAAACAGTGTTACCTTTAATTTTAAGGCGTTTGTAATGATTGTGAGTGTTTATGTGCAATTTGAAATCAATTTTTGTATGGATTTAATTGTTAACGAATTCTTAACGCTGAAGAAATTTTTGTCGGCACTGTTTGTGATGTTCTGGATATTTCTATTGCGCTTATTTAAACGTGCAGATATGGCGAGCAGAGTAAGTTGACAGAATTTTTGTTTTTGGTTCACCAAGCAGTCATTTACTAGTTTAATCGTTGGAATATCTGTACATTTGTGCTTTAGTATCTATGGACGAGTGTAGTGGCTTATTCGAGTGTAATGTTACTATTGAGCTTACGGGAAATAAATATGAAGTGAAAACTAATTTGTCGGTGTTGTCATTTCTTGGAACTATTTAACTCATTCAAAGCAGTAGCTGTTTAACCTTTGGGGGAAGGTAAAACCTTCTGGCGACTAGCGACAGTGAATTGGAGGATGAAGCAATTAAAGGTAATCATCATTAACTGACGACAAGATGAATTAGTTAATTACCGCAGAGCTACGGAAAAGAAACAGCTCAAACATCTAAGGTGCGTTCGTGACGAAATAAACCAATCTGAAATAGTAACATATGAACTATCGACAATAAAATCAGTAAAATCAGTTACCTTTGCGCTGTTTTAGATGCACGTCATGGCACCAAAAATGAAACAATAAAATTTATGTAATTAACACCGTACTAATTATGGTGTTAGTATTCCTTATCACAGTTACCTATTAGGCTCTTGTATTTGGATGTAATATGTTCTACCAACTGAAGAGAACCATGCAATATTGTACTATTTTAAAAATGTAAAATAAAATCTTGTAAACTGATCTCATATATAACCGTTTAAACAAATAAAATTTAATAATATTTAAATTTGTACTTCTCTTTCCATCAATATTCAAATGCTTCTGCTTCTTGTATTACAATATTTATTTATCACAATCCACAATCTCCGTAGTTTCAACAATTTATACATTCACTTCATAAATTAATAATACATATCAATGTCCTTATTCTTAACTTTTATCATGAACAATACTGTTCATTTTAGTTTCTGTAGAACAATCAGGCCATTTGAATCCGTTCAACAATCTGATACCTTCTCTGACTTGACATTCAGCGATCAATTCTGTTATTCGTTGACCAAAGACAAAACCACTTCACTACTCAAAGAAAAAACAAACCAGTTGCACAAGAATTATTCACCAGATATAAGGTCTTGCCTTATATAATGAAAATAATTTCTCAACTGAGGAAATAATCTCTTTGGTCTTCACAATATAAGCCGCGGAAAGCTAAAGGAAAAACCGCGAAACACAGTGTTTCGCTCTTATATCATTTTGCGACCAAGCGTGGTGGGGTAACGGTTATCGTTCTGGCCTCGCACTCGAGAGGACGGCGGTTCGAATCCCCGTCCGGACATCCAGATTTTGGTTTTCCACGGTTTCCCAAATCACTCCAGGCAAATGCTGGGATGCTTCCTTCAAAGAGGCCATGGCCGAATTCTTTCCCATTCCTTGCATCCCCCCCCCCCCCCGCATCCTTTCCCGTCTCTAAAGACCTCGCTTTTAAAAGACGTTAAGCAGTTAAAAAAAAAAAAGATTTTGGAATATGGAAAAACTCCGACAAACTATTGAAAGAAAACACTCTCGGTTAATGTAACGACGACGAAAAAACATTATTTAATATATATTAATATTTAAAACTTTTGTGGAAGATCGATTCATTAAAAATATTTTCCTTAATTATGAAAAATGTAATAGCACGTTTTGTTTTAACTTTTTGAATGTAAATCAGTAAGTCAGTGAGTCTTTGTTTTGTATAACAGGGTGTTATTGTGTGTAGCTAACTAGCGAGTTAGGCGGGCGTTACCTGTGACTGGCGGGCCTCGTAGTTGACGAACACAATTAACATTTAGAGTGAACGAGGGCGGAGCGCGACCTGTTGATACGCGGTGTGTGGAGCGCGCCCTAATGAGAGGCGCGGCCCCCTCAAGTTTATTAATTGGTAAGCGAGGCTGAGCGACCGGGGCGGACGAAGCCAATTTGCGGGCGCCAGCGACAACTGCCGACAGCCGCAGTAATTAACTTTGGCGACCGCCAACTTGCTAACCGCGTTACCGTCTCCATTTAGTCAAGTTTGCAGCACTGCCGGCCACTGTGCGTCTTGGACAGCTACCTGCAACTGTAATGGCGTCAACTTGTGGGGCCGGCACAACAGGCGAGAGGAAACCTTTAGTTCAGCCACGCCTAAACAGAACGGCGAATATTCGTCGTCATGGTTGAACACCACTTCTAACTCGTGTATCTAAACACCAACGATACTATGAGATCCTATACTTAAAATTTACCTCCATCTTGTGACTATATTTAGCACCACCAATCATGATTATTATTATTTATTTAATTAATTATAAGTTCCAATTTCAAGAATGACGTCCATCAAGAGAGATCCAACAAAGAATTCTACCGCAAGTTTTTTTTTTTTTTTTTTTTTTTTTTTTTTTGTTTGTTTTTTTTTTTGCCATGGCGACGTGGGGGTTATTAAAGGCGGGAAAGGATGAGGGACAAGAAACGGGAAGGAATTCGGTCCTGGCCTTTTTAAGGGAAGCGTCCCGGCATTCACCTAGAGTGATTTGCGGAAACCATGGAAAACCCAAAACTGGATACCCGAACAGGGAATCGAACCCGCGTCCTCCCGAATGCGAGGCCAGAGCGTTACCGCTCACCCACCACGCTCGGTTACAGCAAAAGTAGACAAAATAACCGAAATACTCCACAAAAGAGGACACGATTCTATGGCCACCTCAATCAGGAGGAAAACAGACTGATTAAAAAATAATTTATTTGATTCAAAACACAAAACTGTACTGCCCTGGTTTGTAAATATTAAAGAGGACCTTCATTTATTGGGATTCCAATCCGAAGATGCTTTCGATAGAGATCTTTATCGGAAGAATTTAGTGACAAATTGGACAAGCCGAGACTAACATTCCGAAATAAGAAGTGGTACCCCTTGGACAGGAGAGCGCAGACAAGCCCATTCGAAACGAATGTGGAACTTGTGGACCAAAACGAAGATGAAACTCGCTGCCAATTGCAAGAAGGCCTAATGTGGTATCTAGTTGGCCTCAACGAATATATATATATATATATATATATATATATATATATATAAGTCTTTTTATAGAAAGGATTCCACAAGCGGTAGTTTGTATAATCTTTGGGGTCGCGATAGTTAGTTGAATAAGACTCTTTGGCTACTTCGCTGGCAACAGCTTAGAGCACAGTGTACAAGTTGGCGCCTGATTGTTATAATGTACGGACGCATATATTATGCTATATGACGGCTGTAAAATTATTGTGATTTGTTTCGAAGCTTGTTAATAAGTGCAATACGAGTATTTAAATGTTGATTACGAGTAACAGTGTTTAATAAAATGAGTGGTTCTTTCTTGGAACAGTGAATTTCATTTCGAAAGCAATAACAATTCCTATCAATTTGGGTGGATCTAAATTTGGTAACTGCATTTTAATTAAAACTATATGAGCTGCAGCTTGCATGAAATTGACCATTCTCGTCCACATCACGCTGCCATCATCAATTAGCTTGGAAATGTTATATATCTACGTGATTCGTCGGGAGCTGATCTGGTGATTGTCGTCAACTAATTGTGCCACATTAATTAGTGAAAAATGCCATCATAACTGAGAAATCCTTAGTCCCAGACTGCGAAGAAGTTTTTGCTTCTGTTGCGCATCTCCTGTCATCTTACTTAGTGATCTTAGTGATTCTCTGTCGAGATTTGTCATATCCGGTAGTTTATTTCATAGTCTGATTCTGGTTATTTCTTCACTGGTGATCCAGGAGTTTCTTTGGCCACCATCTCGTACTTTTTTTTAGCTATCTGGACAAAAAGTAAGCTGTCGCATTATATTAGGATATAAAGTAATTTTTGTAGGTAATTACTAGATTATATAATTGTTAACTGTGGCATATTATGAAGAATGGGATTAATGGTCAAAAGTGTGAAGGGATAGTAGTTAAAACAAATGGAAGCAGAATATATTTGAATATTAAAATATAAACTTTCATTTGTTACGTATAGTTCACATATTATGGAAAAACTTATTTCTAACTAGATGACCCATGCGATAATTTCCCGAATAAAATACGATGAATAGTGAACGGGAATACTAAATAGCTGAACAAAACACACGTAGTATATCCATATTTATGTGATATGTGGTGTTGCTATCTGGCGGTAATGTTTACAAAGGAATTTTGTAACAAAACATAAGTGTTTGTTTAACATAAACAATATCTGGAAAGCTCCTCACTGTATAAAACACACAGCATTTTATAACAAAACACATAAATTTCCTTAACAGTAAAATGTATTCTTAAAGCTACGTACTGTGGAAAACGCACACTATTTACCGATATCTCTCTGTGATTGTGGTGCTACTGAATAGCGGTAACACGATCAATCTCTATTGACGACAGTGAAGCCTAGCGGCTTGGCTCTGAACTATCTCATACGCGTGACCTTGATAGTTAATATTTTTTCTCTTTACGGATTGACTTCCGATAAATTCCTTTCTTAATTTATGGTTTTACCAAAGCGGAAACCTTAACCTATGATATCTCATTTATCGATTTCAGTTCGGTACGAAGGAAGAAGAGTGACTCGTCATAAAAAAAGGTAGTAATGATACTTTTGCCCTTCAGAAAAATTCTTTTCGAATCTATGATGTTACCAAAACGGAGACCAAAGTATTTTAAATTATACGTCATTTATCTATTTTGGTTAAGTATGAAGGGAGAAAGATGGTTGGTCACAAAACAGAAATACCTTTTAGAAATAATACATGTGGTATGACGACAAATGTCACATGTTGTTTGGCCTGCCGGCGTAATGTCGTCAAGACACGGAATGACAGCTGTTGTGTGCAGCGCAGATTGCGTACTGCCCTTCGCGGTGATGAATTGGATTCCAAGCCGTGCAGACAGTTGGCTCGTCCAGTTAAGGCAATGTGTCAGCCACGCACTCTCGCTGTTGGCTCTGCCAATCCGACCTGGATGAAGCGTTCCAATACTCAACCAAACAAGTTCTTCCAAGAACTCTCTAAATCTCGCTCCCCCTTTGTAGTTGCTCACTGAACTGACGACAATACAGGGGCGCGGCATCACGCATCAGTCTGATTGATGAGTATCGAAAATCTCCTTTGGCTGTTTATAATTTAGACAATGACTGGACATGAGAGGAGAAGAGAGGAATTTTGTTGAAAGGTCCACTAACAGCATGTCTCGCCGAAACGTGCCTTGTGCATTGTTATGCTACTTAAATAACATTTGTAGGATCAATTAAAAACGATTTCGCGAAGCAACGGGAACCCGATTCTGTGGCAGTCATTTTGTCCCGTACTCGGCTCTGTGAAACGTGCTGTGGTGGTCGTTGCGCTACTTAAACTTTTGGAGGAACGGTCACACACAGATTTTGAGCTCTAAACCGATGCCGTTGTTTATTTCCGACGTTTTTGTTCAGGGTTCTCGTCCACTGCAGCGTTACCAGCTTAAAAGTCCACAGTAGTTGAAACTCGTGTACCGTCTATTGTCTGCACAGCTTCATCAAGTTAACCATATCTAACTGTCTTATTTGGGGTGACCAGCTAGTGCACTAGTGTTACAGCACAATATAAACTTGTTACGGTTGTTAAAACGCACTATAAAATTAGTAAGTCAATAAAATCATTTAAAGAAATAAAGAAAAACAATACTCTAGTAGTATATAAAAGCCTTGTTTGAATTGAAACAGTGCAAAGATTGATTTATTTAATGCATAAAAGGTATACTGGTTCTGAAAATTTTGATTTCGAGACTTCAATAGTTGTTAAATTTCCCTTACTCCTTAAATTCTTCCAAAAAATTTCCATAGAGTTTTGGATTTAGCTTCTCATTTCTAGTGGCTGGTATGATTAACTTTCCGTATTTACTCGTATGTTTCAAGGTTTTTTCATAGCTATCCTTTCTAAACATGGAATATCTGCAGTTATACTTAACGAGTGACATGCTGTAAGAGCCTTATCTGACTGACAGGACTGGCAGGGTAGCCGAGGGATAGATTTGTGTTCGTTATGGACTTTAACTGTAGTGGGACTATATAGGAGAGTTTAACTAACCTCGTGGCGTTCTTGCAGCTGTAGATGTCTCTTCTATCTTGATGATCTTGAGCTCTTGCGTCTTGTGGGCTAATTAATAAGATGTAATTTGTCAGGAATGATATGACACCAGCCGATTAGTAGGTTCGGCAACCAGGATAGGTACCAGGCTGGTACGTGTTAGATGACCAGCTGAGATTCTATCCTATTATGAATGATAACAGGCATCTAGCGGTTATGAGGTCCCATTTAATGTCATTGAAAGCCGTGAACATACAGCCGATAACATGACTGCGAGGATCCTCCCGACAGCGCCTATATGGGATCCTAATTGCATCTGATTGAGTAACGACTCGTAGACTAATGGATTATTGTATGATTGGATGGCAAGCTAAGTGGCTGGTGGTATGCCGCCCCCCATGATCTTGCAGGGCCTACATGGTGAACAGACTTGAGCGAAGAGAGTCGGTTTTACTGTTAGAAACCCATACTGGCTGATGAAAGCTACCCGCGGAGAATGAGCTATCTACTCGTCGATGACTGCCCGCAGAGTGAGTGCTAATAATTTGTTGCTACCTCGAAGGTGAACTTTATTGACGTCAGAGAGTCAGTTCCAACCAGTAATATCGATCGAGTCAGCGTCTCAGCACATTCCTAACAAACAATACTGCGCTCAGCTCGGCGCGTGCGAAGACTGGCCTGCTCGCTACTGAAATGAATTCCAATAAAATATTCTTATTCCCTTTAAATAAACATATATATCCATTACGATCCTGACATGCCCCGTTGAGATTTTAACACGAAGTTTGTTTTATCAAAAACACATCGTGACTTTCGCAAAGAAAAAAAGATAACTCTCTCCATTCAAAACTACCACTTTACATATGTACACTATATCCTAATGTACTCATACAGCTACTACTGATTCTAGAATAGGTTCCCAAATTCCAGTGATTGTGGCTAATTTGGTCTCTGTATGTGGTTTGCTTTAGATAACTGGAGAACAACTTCTGTTTACTTAAAACCACCCGACGGAAAATAACGATGAAGCCGCCATAAACATTAGTGACAATCAGTGCCGTCAAAGATATTTCGTTATTAGAGGTGATTTTTCTCGTAAATCTGGACTCCCCCCCACTCCCCCTTGGTGAGATTATGGTGGGATCCCCCCCTCCCGCCTCCCTAACGTGAGAAGGAGATCTCGACATCTGCAAAATATCTTCGCAATGGCCAACAGAAACGGTGGTTCGTGTACCGGGAATGTTGTGACTGATCAGAGAAGTGTGTGTCACATCAGACTCTGAACATGGACTCGAGCTGCTGAGCTGTGCGTTTAATTACGTTGATGAGTTTTATTACAATCTTATATTAAATATTAAATTTTCTCTTATTAAAAAACAGTACATTAATGACATCACCATGTCCTAGCAATAAACACTAATTGTAGATATTCTAAGAATCAAGAATGGAACTTCATTCCAATAATCGCTATGCAATAATTTATTCAATGGGACCCGGCGAGGTGGGTGAGTGGTTAACGCTCTGGCTTCGCATTCGGGAGGACGTGAGTTCAAATTTCCATCCGGGCATTCAGATTTTGGTTTTCAATGGTTTCCCAAAATCACTCCAGGTGAATGCCGGGATGCTTCCTTCAAAAGGCCATGGCCGAATTCCTACCCATTAGTTGCCCCCAATCCATCCCGCCTCTAATGACCACGATGTTGACGAGGCCTAAAGCAATAAAAAAATTTTTGCTTTGCGCTTTACGGCTCGTCGACGTCGCGATCATTAGAGCAAGGAATTCGGCCACAACCTTATGAACAAACCATCTCGGCATTTACCTGGAGTAGTTTTGGGTAACCATCGAAAACCGAAATCTGGATTGCCGGACGGGGATTTGAACCTGCGTCCTCCCGAATTCCTGAACATCCACTGTGTTTACAGATTGAAAACTTACTTATGTCGTCTTTAGCATTAATTGATTCTTCCGTATTACTATATACGTTTGTTGGTTTTCAAAACTTATTGAGCGCTATCATGGTATTGTTTTCGTTGGAGAAGTAACGTGTACAGTTTCAATTTTGTTATTATCACCTCTACTATCTTGCTGACCATTATCTACTTATCTATTACTTCATCAGGTTTTATATATAGGAATTAGAAGGGTTGATTGCCTGATAATGACAAATCGCACGGTTCAGTAACCAAATACAGCTCCCCATAGTGAGCGAATCGTTTCACAGTACTGCAAGTCCATAAACACCAGCGGAAATAAACTGCATCCTCCAGGTACAAACACGGGAAGTCAATTACGTTGCGAACACAATAAAACCGTAATTTGTTACGCAAGTACAAAGAGAGGGAGCATATTAAATAATAAACGGAAAATAGGGACATTACTGTAGCTTGTACTGAATGTGATAATTAAAAGAAAATAAAGTTGCAACGTGGGAAAAAAGTACTCCTACACATGTTTTATTTTATTGCTATTATCGCAAGCGTACGAATCACTGTGCAAATACTGGAAAGGATTTCGGCTTTTATAGATGACATTACTTATCTAGAATAAAAACGCAAAACCAAATTACCAATCTTGTCCAGTAAAATAAAATAAAGCAGTCGTATTGGGTAAATCAACACGTAGATTTAAAAGCTGTTGCGATTAAAAAACCTTAGAAATATCGTGTTTATTTATGAGCTACAGATTTTCTAATACCCATTCTTCGAGTCTCATTCCTCTGGTTTTAATGTTTCCGTTTCTTATTCTGTATTTTGCACCACAATAATTGAAATGCTCTTGAGTTGGTGATCTCAGGTAAATTATTTCTAGATACTACACCAATGAGGTATTATAGAGAGGATTCGAAAGGTATTAGAACTGTTAATCAAATTTCGCCTTTAAAGTTTTCACGTCTTTGTCAAGTTAGAATATGAAATGTAGCTTTTCTGTGCTTGAAAGCAAAGTTGTTTTTCGCTATGATAATAATGAACGTTATAAATGTTTTGCTATGCATTATGCTGTAGTTAAATGCAGGTTTCTGACAATCACAAGGAGCACCACTCTCACTTCATCCATTCACCTCATTATTTACAATAATTAGAAAGAGGGGGTGAATTACCGTAAACGATAGAGTTAATTAAAAGCAAGGCAAAAGTAACACATTGCATTTCAGGCTATTGAGATGTTAGTAATTCGAGTGCGCCCTACGCACGATAGGATAACTTTTGAAATGCTTTGATTTAAAATATAATGTGTATTATTTTTTCAAATTATTGTTCTAAATTTAAGAAATAAAGATCATAGTACCTGATAGTTCCAATGTTCATGTTAGCACAGTGTTTCGAATTATGAACTCACGCCGTTAAGACCATCCTCATTTCAAGATGTATCGAGACCCCAGTGGCACTGGAAATCTGGATAGTTACAGAGGACAATAAGCTATGCATCTCTGTCCAGTGAACCATTCTCTCTACCATCTCAAAAGGGAGAAGAACGCCAAGATGTTGAAAAGGAGAACCACGAATTACTTGGAAATTAATAGGATTGTATTCCCCGACAAATAAGTCTCCTGTTCTTGTGGTGAAAAAGGAAGTTCACAGAGTATGTAAAACATTGCTTTTCTGTCATTTGAGTTTTTTAGTGGAATTTTCTTGGGTTTACACTGAATTTTGCATCCATATATTTCCAAAATATGTTGTAACATTTGCATATTTCGTAGTAGACTAAAATTATATATGTAAAAGGCGCTATTAAATCTTTTGCTGTTATTAGGGCTTTATGGCGCATCGACAATGGGGTCATTAGTGCTCTAACAACAACCGGATTGCTAATGTGGCTTAAAAATAGGAAATTACCGTTTACATGGCCGATTACAAAGAGGTCGGCCATAAAGATAGTAAAATAAAGTAAAATACTAAAATGTTGGCTGTAAAAGGACCACTAAAACAACTAACATTAAGACAATGTTTGGTTGGTTATAAAGGTACCAACCAGGTTTATAAGCATCAGACTAAAATAAGTCAAACAATCGATAACAATTTACATGTACGTGTGGCTGAAAAATGGACACCAATCCATCTTAAAAAATAAGCCGGTTTGCCCAACTATCAAACCTGAAACATATGTCGAAATGTAATGATGTCAGTACTAAATAAATAGTAAGTGTAAATAATAAGAAAATGTATCAATTTAGCGTTATGTCAAATAAGTTTGTATATCAAATGTAAATTTTAAAATAGATTCGTTGCTGATGATGCCTCGAGGAGAGGCGAAACGCGTACGGCAATAAACCTATTCAATAATACAGTTGCATTGGCGTCATTTTATGAATTAAAATAAATGATTGACTGGATCTGTAGTATTTGAGCCGTTGTGAAAATTCGTTGTAGAGAGTAACATTTACGAGTTTGTTGTATTTTGGAGTCAAATCCTATAATCGAAACTGCTTACGCCAGGAATAGGCGTACATTGTGTGGTTAATGGAAAAGCTGTCGCAGATGTTCCAAGTTTGTCTAATCCCCTTTTTCAGTTTCTCCTGCGTCTGGCGTAGCTGGACCCGTATTGAGCTCCAAATGAGAACGGACGCCTGGTCGTCGCGGCGCCAGGCGTCGTAAACAGGCGCACTGCTACGGACCGTACTCAAGACATCGGGTCTGCAGACTGTGGAAACAGCTGCCCAATGTCTTCAGTTCCGACGCACCGTCCGAGATGAGGGCCACTGCTCTGGGCTCCGAGTCTCCAAAGTTCCTTCCGAGAGATTTGATTGCTTTTCATTTCTCCGCTCTACGGCGGAGTGGCTTTCTTGCAGACCTCGCTTATTGCAGGGAGTCGCTGACTTTAGATTATAACTGAAAACGGTCCTCACGCACTCAGCGAGAAAACAGTAGTCAACTGAACAAATCGTTTCTAGAAGAACTGGAGAGAAAAAAATGAGTGTGGGCACAAGGTGGCAATTATTTCAGGCAAGGAATAAATTACAAAAGGAAATGCTGAATTATTCGCCAAAACTCTAAAAGACTTTGAAACTGAAATTCATAAAGGCCAAAAGTAGATGGATGGGAAAATTGTGCTAAATACTAATAGTGATAATGAAATGTGAAAGTAGGTGTGATGGGCAATTTTTACCTGGATGATGTTCCATCACAATTGAATTAAATTAAACATATTTGGGATTCAGCTAAAAAGTAAACTCGATGCTGTCTCTAGACAATTTGTTCAATAATTTACCTTAGATCAAAAGAGATACAAAATAAACGAAAGTGGCAGCAAAATATGATGATACAATGATATTCACGATTAAAATTTTTATACGACAACAGAAAGCAGAATCGCCATTTACGTATAAACTAAGTAATATATGGCTGATGTATTAAAAATTCCAAACAAATTATAAATTACACTTTCTCGAAAAGCCTTAGCTATTAAGTACAGAATTCATATATATTCGTCTGGATTTTGATAAATTGTTAGTCTTAAAAATTACTTCCAATTTACATTTATACAGTAATACAAATGTAGTTTATATTTGATTGAAAAGTGGTTGATACTTATTTTTAAATCGTTTATTAGGGGTAAAAATTATTTTTCTTAAATGAGTCTCGGGATAATTTTTAAATTTTTCTGCCATCTACAGACTGTGCGTTTTAAGTATCATACTCACTTCCGTTGTTAGTTGTTTCTGAGTTTTCCTATGTATTAATTAATTACTATAAACTCTACATGTTATCATCTTGAGCTAGATAATAGATATAATTGCGTTATTCTTTTTTTTCTTATGTCTTCAAACTCTCTTTTGTTAGGTAGAACTGAAATAGTAGAAAATCTTCTTATAGAAGTACGGTGTTTATAATCGTTTATCGAATGACCTACACGAATGTCAAAATTGACGAAGAAACCTATCTTATGATTAACGCAAAACATTTTTTGGCCGTCGATAATAAAGGCACTATTTACCGTGGGTTTCTTTTTTATGCACACTGAAGTTTATTTCTCTCTTTTCATACTTTTCGTGTCTCATTTCCATGCCGGCCTGAAATCACTCAACTAACCTATCACATATTGCTTTTCCAAGGTCATATACGGGGTCTGAAGACGATTTATCAGTTTAACCGATACCTACACACAATAACATAACACACGTCGCAGAAACGAAACGGTAACAGACCTCACCTACAGACGCTAAATACACTTATCCATACTAATAACAAAAACTAAGCTTGGTCATTGTGTCATCATGACCGTACAGCTGACCCTCGCCTTCGATGTGGGGCTACAACGAGCAGATATGTTACTACCAACTCAAGGTTATGCACGTTATTTAATAACAGTTCTATTTAATTAAGTAACGGCAAATAAATGAATAGCCAAAACACTAAAAGAAAAGTATTTATTTTGCTTAAATTAACATAATAATTATTAGTTGCTTTTTACTTATTTATGTTCGCTCCACTGTTATTGTTGAATCTTTGCCCATAGATATGTAAAATAAAAGATGTAATTTTCAAGTAGCAATATTAGCGGAAGTTTTGAATAAAACGATATTTAGCCTGGATCATAATGACAACTGGCATTTGACATTAGAGCAGGGAACATGAGCAAATTAAGTATTTTTGAAAGAAGTAATGTTGCTGAAAATATTTTTTCCATGCGGATGAAAGTAGTTCCATATTTTTTGCGATCTATGAGGCTTGCACCTGAATTAAAACTAATATTACGTGGCACAGCGTAAGTGTTAAGATTTATTTTGTTTTGCTTTCACAGACCCAATATTGCTGACATTATTACAGACGCATGTACGTAGTTCCAACTGTATCGCGATGTAAACTACAATCGTAGCATGTACAACGTTAGTAAATCAGAGTTATGAGCATTATTTTATTCATAAACTGCTTAGTTATTCAATGACTTCTATGGTTGAAAATGAGGGCTGAGAGAGATGCCTTCGAAACGTCCCACAAGTGTGACTTTTTTACGCGGCTGGAAGCCCAAAAAGGTTTTATTTATTTACAACGCCCTGAAAAACTGCGATCTTACACTATTTTATTCAGTAAAGCAAATGGGAAGAAATGATTTGTCAGAACACTGTGTTTAACCTGTCATTTTTGGTAGGTTTAGAACAGGGGTCCCCAAAGTGGTCGATACCGACCCCTTGGGGTCGATAACAGATCTCCCGGGGTCGATTAATACAGGGGCGGTCAAAAGGGGGTCGATTAATACTAAAGAGGATCAATTAAACATTACAGGAAAAAATAGGAATGTTCTACTAACAATCAGGTCAATAAATTAAAGTAAAGCTCATCCTCTCAATTCTCGTTTTTTTTTTTTAACTGCTTAAAGTCTTCTATAACCAATTCTCGTCTGTTAATGAAGCCATGTGAAGTAAATGATGAAACTTTCAGCAAATTACTTTTGCTCACTGAGGTAAGATGGTTGTCAAGAGGTGATAGTTGCAGAGACTCATCTGAAGAGTGCCTTAGGAAGGTGGATTCATCGCTATGTGACAAGTTAAAACAGTACAACAACCGTCTTCTCTTTTTGGCAGGCTTTACTTGAAATTTATTCCATCTATCCATGGTTTTGTTCCTATTTTTTTGAGATTATAATAATAGTGGAAAGTATCTCGTTTTTCTGTTAATTTTGTTGGGTGGATTTTATAAATTACTAGCCTCGTACCCGCGACTTCGTACGCGTGGATTAAGAATTTTTGTGCCAGAATTAAATATAGAAAGTTGTTGGTAACCAAGGATTGGTCTCAAACAATATCGAGTCGGCATAATATGATAGGAAAGCTATCACTATATCATTCTACCGTCTAACCAGCCTCTTGAAGAGAATCAATTTCCAACATATTTCTGTCACTATTCGATATGATCTCAAAATTTCGTGACTAAACCTGTTAATCATACTGGAAAAAATATCCTGTGCCCTTCATACAGCTTTCCTTATAAAATTCCATCACAAAGATATAGCCATTTAGTCGTCAAAACGTAACAAAAAGACAGAGACTTACTTCCGCATTTATAGTATTCCTACTGCAGATTACACAAACACTGACTACGAATCACCCCTGATGGATCAATATAACGTAAAAAAGTGTACATCTACTGTATTGCAAGACTACCTACGAATTGCCTCAGGTTGCACCCCTACCTTTGTGAAATCTACAGTTTAAAATTCAATCCGAATAACCGACGGCCCGACCGTGACTCTTACGATCAAAAACAATTTTAAAAAATCTTAGCCTTTACGGAGATTTGAACCGGAGACCACGACGTTCGTAAGCAAGCTCTTTAGCCACTGAGCTACCAGTTCACTACACGGAAACACGGTCTGGAGACGTCCACATCCAACGTGTCTGTCTATCGCCGTATTTCTAAGTTATGACACAACATGTGTTATTTATACAGATAATTTTTCAACCAAGTGTAGACAGTATTTTTCTCCTTGTTTCAAAGGATAATTGTGCAAAGTTTCATCGAGATCGGATGAAAACTGTGGATTTGTATGAAGAACAAACAAACCAACAAATAAACCAACAAACAAACAAACATACATTCATCTTTATATATAAAGATTTCGCTGAGTTGTTATGCAGGCCTCCTTATTGCTTAGCACCAGAAATGCCGAAAATGATTTAATGTTGTTAATAAATACTTGTGGGGGTCGATAAGAAGTCAAATATCGTATCAAGGGGTCGACGGGGTAAAAAGTTTGGGGGCCCCCGGTTTAGAAGCTACTAAATAATATTTACCGTAGACCTGCAACATTGTTAATTCCTGAAGAGTCTACACAGTCCAAAAGTGTACCGAAAAACAAATTAAACAAGTTTAAGTATACTCTGTCTATTGATTATAACCGACACTAATATATAGAAAAAATTAAACTAACTAAAACCTGCATTAATTAATCATCTAGTCAGTGAGTGAACTGTCTTAAAATAATTTTTAAAATTAAAAACTTCGAACTTCAAATTTAGAAATACTGGGTGTGTCACCATGCAGTGTTTGTTTACGTAGTATACAAACATTTTAATAATTTCATATGGATCGAGCGTGGTGTGTGACCAGTAAAGTTCTGAACTCGTATTCGGGAGGACGAGGGTTCGAGTCCTCATCCGGATATCCAGATTTGGGTTTTACATAGTTTTTCAAAATCACTCCAGTTGAATGATGTGTTGATTCGTTCAATAGGCCTTTGCTTCCCTTTCCTTGCCTCCAGTCCTTTCCCGCCTCCAATTTGATCTCGACTCGACGAGGCTTAAAGCCATAAAAAGAGATTCACATGTCAGTGGTTTTCTAGTTCCTCGCGTTATAGACGACCTCTCACAACGGAATTTCATATCCCCCCCATTTTTTAATGTGAATTTGGATTTCACTGTAGCTGATCTTTAGAAAGATGCTGATTCGGATAATAGATACTGCAGCCATGTGCTGTTTCGTAAAAATCAGCAGAGAGTCTAAAACACTATCTAAAACATTGTCAGCGGAAGGCCTTACACATTTAATAATATTTCTCAACAGGGCCAGCTGTAGGGTTGGGCAACCCAGATATTTGTCCGGGACGCCAGAATTTAGGGGCGCCATTTTGGCTGCAGGTGAGAGAAAAATATTGATATGTTAAGTACGCAATTAATAGATTTCACATATTAATTTTTTGATTGTTTTAAATGTACAGTGCGTAGCGTATTTATATTGTTTATGTCTAAAAGCTAAAAATACTTAAACTATTATTAAAAAATTAATGCACAATTTATAAAGGAAATAAAGTAGCCCCGCATAATTTATGTTTATTATGAAGAATACCGACCAAAAAGGAAAGTACCTGTAATTATAAAAGCGCGGTTTCATTACCTAATAACATTATTTTTGCTGTTACGCCGATAGTGAAAAGAGAAATTGATTATTAAGACTTCCGCGGCAGTCTTTGAACATGATTTATAGCTTTACGGGCTATGCCGCGTCGTTTATTAGATTTTCTAAGCTTCCGGCTGTTATATATACTCCAGCTATGTGAACATAAATATAAACAGTATCTCTGAAGAAGGCTGGAGTATAACAGCCGAAAGCTTAGATAGTCTAATAAACGACGCGGCATAGCCCGTAAAGTTATAAATCATAACAAGAGGAACTTCATAAAATTTACTTGAGTACAAGGTAAGTACATCTAAAATTAAAAATGTTCATTAGTTAGTTTATGAAGTTCATTGCTTCAATAAAACGCGTTTTATAATAATATATTTGAATAACTGAACTGAATAACATTACAAAATCAAGAATTATGAAATCGTTTTTAATGACTATTTACGATATGTTGATATATATATATATGTAATTATAATATATATATAATAACACCAGACTTTCTTTACGTTCATAGGATACGAAAAATATTTTGTGTAGCATATAAATATTTTCTATATCAATTAACGGAGATAACTTTGAAGTTATGTTAATTACGGTTTTAGTTTATTTAAAACAAGGATAAATCTTTAATTTGTATATTTTTTGTATTATTTCCAAGATAATGATATTTTGATTGTTTGTGCAATAATACAAATTTTTAACAGCATTTAAAAATGTAAAAAATTATATGGTTAACAATTGGTTCAGATATTTCTTAATTAATTTCTACTGTTTTTTATTGCTCGATTATACTGGTAAATATTAAATTATATGTTTCTTTCTAAGTATATGCCTTTATTAAAATTTAAATAAAATTATTTTATTCTTATTAAAAATAAAAAATTAGAACCTTTATTAAAAAAAATATATACATATTCTTAAGGGGCGGCAATTTGTCTTTTTCTCGGGGGCTGTCTTCTACACAACCGCTGACTGTTTTCCAAATTTAAGATACTACTTAAACATGTATTAGAAAAATAATAACAATTCAGAGATTCCACAAGTTGAGCGACGTTTGAGGAATAATGAAGAATATCTCTGAAATAACTTTCGTTCCGGCTGGAAGTTAAATACTTTCTGGACAATGAGATCTAATATAATTACTGCACTAATTGGGGCCAATAAAAGAGAAACAATAGACGCATTTAACTCGTTTTCGTTTATAACGTCAGTGTCCAGTATATTGTTAGTCGTTCCGGCAGCCAGCGTTGTTACGAAAATTAGTTTTGTATTCTTTACTCTGAACATAGACAGCGCAGGCCCTTCGAAGCTGTAGTCCGTCGAAAAAGAAAGAACTTCTGGTGCGCTGGCGGGGCACGAGGTAATGAGTGAAGGATGATGTCGGTGAGGTTTTCAAAGGGTGCATCACAGCCAGCAGGTCCAAAACAAAGGGAGCGACGATAATAGCGCTCCACGAGGCCGGAGACGGAAATCCTCACGCTGCGTAGCGAGGCAGAGAGGTTAGTTCAATCGAGACGCCTGGAGAGCCCTCTGTCGGCCCATCGGGGAACTACTACTCGGCTCCCGAACAATGGACACACGGCAGCTGTCGTCAGGAAGAAACATCGATAGGCTGAGCTATTGAAAAATATCGATATCCACAAAAACAAGAATCGATAGTATACTTCAGTTCAAAATTATATGTATGACCACATTAAAATAATAATAAAAGCTATGGAATCCAGTTAATCTTACAAATCTTCATGGAAAAACAACATAATTTTATTTAAAGTAACTATTGCTTTATGAAATATGTCTTCTTTGTGAATTATATTTACAGAGACAGTCAAGTATAGAAATAAAACCACTGGAGCAGGATTATGCAAGGCAGCAGCAATCCTATTGTTTTATATATATATATATATATATATATATATATATATATAATTTGGTGGCGATGATGCATATGAATAAGTCACAATTTCTCCACTCACCTTCTTTCATATTTAATCAATTGTTATCTTAAATTCTTTAAGTGAAATTTCCCTATTAACCTACTTTCACTTTTTACGAATTTTATTTTAATTCTTTCAGTGTTTCAGATAAATTATTTTGAATTTCCAGTCCCTTACGTACAAATAGAATTTTCCCACTACGTTAAACCTGTGGTTGTTCACGGCCATATATTCCTTTGCAACTAAATATATATATTATTTCTAAAACGTGCTTTATTGTGACGAGCAATCATTCTCCCTTCATGTAAGAACGGAGACTTTCCCGGCGTATGCTTGAAATGAAGTCATCATGGGTGTACCGCCGGATAGTGTTTTGAAAACACTATCCGGCGGTAGACCCGTGATGACTTCATTTCATTCTCCCTTCATATTTAACCGAGATCGATAAATGTAAGGTTTTCCGCTTTGGTAACATCATTAAGTAAGAAAGGAATTTTTCTAAAGTCTACCCGTAAATGGCAATATTGTGAATAATCAAGGTAACGGGTATGCGGTAGATCTGAGTCAAATTGCTTCAATTTTCTCCTTTTTTTTTAGTAACTCACAAGCAAACTGCTTCATTGTATCTGAAGTTACTTATTACGTTGCGTTGTAATTCGCATCAATAAGATTCTTTTCTACAAAAATCTACACAGCAACAGAAAATTGTCAATACCCGGAGCTGTATATAGATTAATGATTAATTCTTACATTTTTCTCATCTACAGTAGAGCAATTTTAGAGAACTATATTGTAGTTTTAGATATTTACATATTTAAACAGCTAAAAGCAGGAATATATAACTTTAAAATTAGGCTTCTGTGTTTAGCTGCGAAAACATTTCTGTTAAACAATACGGTCTGTACAAAATGCTAAAGGAACAACGGAAGGAGTGCAGGTGTACTAACTGTGGGGAAAAAGTGCGCCATGAATGGAGAGAAAGGAACAAGATGAATGTCAAGAGACTACCAGGCCAACTAGCTTGGCTCAAGGTGAACACTGTCGAGTCAGCCAAATGGCTCAGAATGTGCTCAACAGAATATCGCAATGCGGATATACCTCATGACGACAGGACAAAGGGACCTGCAGTGGACTCAACAACAGTACATCATATTCATTTATGAAGGTGGCATGTGTCATCTTACTTAAAACTCCATCACTCTGCATCGTATGATGAGAAAGGATTCTGTGCGGAGTCCTGAAGATTACATTACTTTTCGCTGCTATCTCCAACTTTCATCCATTGGACCCGTCAAATGAGTACGAAAATGGCGACTGGTGTAGCGGCAGAACCGGTCGCTGGTGCCGCTGCCGCCTTTCTGCGGGTTGCGTAACTGGACTGTGAGCTGGTGAAAGTGTGCTGGCTGGCCGGAGAGAGGGAATGCGTGCTGCCGTGGACACCACGGCCATACAGAACACGCTCGGCCGCACTTGCGTAGATTATAAAACGGTCTGCTGAGATATGTGTGATTGTCAGGAGTTCCAAGACGAAAAGTAACGGGAGAACAAATTGTGTTAATTCATATAAACGAAGATCAAAAAGAGAAATGGGATTTTCCATTAGAACTGTAGCAAACCGTATGTATTCGTTACTGAGTAACGGGTTCGTAGCCAGACTCGAAGTACTGAATCGTTACTCACAAATTCATTTCGTTACTCGCATTTGTCGTATAGATGTCAGTTTGATTCGATAAACTAATGAACACGTCGTATCATGCGGGAGCTGGAACGGTTCGCCCAGCGATTCAATGAGCAGATGTTTGTTTTGAAATTAGTTGATTTAAATGTGCTGCGATTGTGATATTAGGTATTATTCTGAAGTTTAGTACATCAAATTTACGATTTACTTAACTCAATGAACAATTTACTTGAACTTTAAAAAGTACCACCAAATCATTACCACTGTGCAGGGTTTTGAGTAGGCTACTTTAAAAAATAACCGTCGTTAGTTATTTTCACTAGATATGTCACAGTAAGGTGAAAGATCAGGTGTTTGTATTGAAATTAGATGATTCTTTCGTATATAATATTCATTACAGTAAATCAAATGTACATTCAGAGGTAAGATCCATGTGCTAATTACTTTACTTTAAGTTTTATCCGAACGAACAACTTACGTAATATTTCTTTACTAAATAAACAATTTACTTAAACTTTACCAAGTAGTAAATACAAACGAAGTTGTCTCGTTTGCGACGCGACCTAATGCGATGCTTCATCCTAGTGTCGTATTGATTCAAAAGTAACGATTCGGAATTAACGGGTACTGATTGGTTTAGTAACGAATAAATATGGGTACAGAAATACTCGTTACTTTTACAGCTCTATAAAATGAAAGATGTGTCCATGGAAGCCTAAACGTCATATTCATCTGCAACTCAACATGCTGCTGACATAGATTACTGAAGAAAACAAATTGCACTTAAAAAAAAAAAAAACCTAAGTAAAAACGCTTTTGCAGCAATGTGAACTAAACAGTTAAAATAATCTTTGTATTTAAAGATTTTGTTCGATCGCGATAGGAAGTCCCACAATTTAGTTTAATTGTTAGAGTAAGCTTAAAATAAGAATAAATTCGTTGACAAAAAATTGATATTAATATGAAAAATATCGATTGTATTCTTTTTTAACTTTATTAAAAAATTAAGTTTTACTGAATTGTGGTACATCCTATCGCTGTTCAACAAAATCTTTATATTAAGATTATTTTTAACTTTATAGCTCCCATTGCTACAAAAGCATATTTTTTAGTATTTTTTTATAAAAACTGTATTTGTATATTTAACTTTTAAGTTCATATTGCTTCAGTTGTGTACTTTTTCAGTTTTTAAACTATATTTCTTTCTTTAGAACAAAATTTAAGATACGAGTAATGAGGACACTGAAGACTTAGCAATTCTTGTGCGACAATGAACAAAATTATTTCATTCATATCCGCGTAACCCAGCCATTTCATCTAACGCTCAATATTACATGGAACTCTCCCTGTTAACTTGGATCAATTAAATTCTTCTGTTTGGACTTCCAGTGACATTACACAACTGGAAGCTACTTAAGCCTGTACGGCAGCAAAGAGAATAATTAATAGAAGTCTAAGCATATTTCCATAACGTAGGAAGCTATTTTGAATTTCATGTTTCTATTCAGTGGAGAGCAGCTTCTGAAGAACTTGCTGTGGAGGACGCCGGTTTGTTTGCTACCATGACAACACTGTTGTCCGCGTATTGCATAGCACACAGGCGACTACTTGCTGGATTGGGGATTTTTTTTTTTCCGGCCAAAGTAACGAGAATACCAGGACATAGCTTTAAAAATATTGTATTGTCATCAGTGATGAAAATTAAATTGAAGAAGCCTACTACATTATTACATACAAACAGGTACAGCTAATAATAAAAATTTGATAAAAACTAGGAAAAAAGAGACACAGTGGTTAATGAAAACATCAAACAAGCGATCCAACATATCAGACATATTCTGTGTAAAAAATAATTGTGCAGTGCTTACTACAAAACCCAGACTGCGTTTTGTATATCGAATTTCAGTAAAATTCATCATTTGCAAGAGTTTTATAGCTGCTGCAGAATAGTGCAATGATTTTGTATCTTCAGGAAACATCCAAAAACAATGTGCGTCAATTGAATTAAGTACTATGATAATGATGGCCTCAACACACAAGCATAAACGACAAATAATTTTCGTATATCATCTGTTTTGACGCATCTGTCAGTTAGTGACCTGCTCTCGTTATGTCAGACATGAGTCCGTTCAGTCAGATGTGTGAGACAATAAACTCGCATACCTCAGCAATTGCAAGTTTTAGATGGAAACATTTTATGTTTTTTGCGCCTCAAGTTATTTATGTTAGTTGGTAGCTCTCGATAAATACGATGTTGGAAACCTTGGACTAACTTATTCGTAACAGACATTTAAAACTGTGGAACTAGAACAAAACAGAGCGGAACTGTAATTACAGAAATCTACGACGTTCTACGTATAATACTACCGTAGACACAGTAACTAGCTTATAAATTAGTCAAACAACGCGTAGTTTCTCGTATGAATTAGTGCTCGAAACTCCAATCTGATTATATTCTTACATTTTATGAACTGTTTGAAAATATTGATAGCCCGTGCGGTTCACAGAGGCGGTTCAAGGTCAGTCTGGTCTAACCTAATTCGACTATCCTTACTCCTAAATTCAAAGAGGAAATTGTTCACTCCCTTACGTGGACAAAAGCAGTCAGCTCCAAGAGGTAGGCCGAGGGGGGGGGGGGGGTGAGAAACGGGACCAGGAGTACATGACCTTGAGCCGTTGTAGTTAACAAGGTATTGTAGTAACAGCATGTTAAACATGTTGCTTAGTAATTGTTCTTTCAATTCACTTATTTAGACTGGATTTCATATTCGCTACAAAGTGGCGGACTAACGTTATAGTAAAAATACTTCCCTGCTAGCAGAGACTAGTTATAATTAATAATCGTGCAGTATATCATAGTTAAATATAATATTAAGGTAAGTTTTAACTACATCACGTTAGGGAACGTCCATAGCTACGTAGCTCCATTTTGGTCTCCTGTGAACCCCGCTGCCCACCGCGTAGTCTGACGTGGCTTTTGCCTCCTCCCCCCCCCCCCCCCCCCGAGTTGCTTTTTTCCACGTTGATTCCAGAAGAAATTTTGTATTGTTTTCTCTTACTGAGATAATTAAATGACTGAAGTAAATGTTCACATTGCTAAGCCCCACTGCTAATTTTTACATTAACCAGCAGTAAGTAGATATCCCGCTCCTTGCAACATATGGCCCTACTGTTGGTTTTGGCGGTAGCGATATCACTTAGCGATTTATTACTACTATTCAACAAACCACTTTACAAGATATACATTTTAGCGCAACGGGTATTATAGTCAAATAATTCAATTACTCCACTCATTCATTTGAGAAACTTTATTCTATATTTCAAACCTTCGCTGCTACAAAATACTGCCAACACACACTTCTATCTATACATGCTCTCCCCTAGTACTCTCTCGCCATATTGCCATCTTCACTCTCTCTCCATACACAATCACAGTAGTACCAACTACAACAAACTAAATTCTTAAAAAAAACTTAAAATTACCCCAAATGTCTAAACAAACTACTCATGCTGTGAAGTCTGTTTAACCTATTTTATTTACAGTTATTTTTTATTACAATGATTTGTGAGTGGGATCTCACAACATACTGTTGTATGTTGTTCTGTACCTTATTCTGTGACAAATAATTTGAATGAAAAGCTACTTGGCGTGGCTTGGAACTCCCTTCCGTCGCGTAGCACAGCGTAACTTTCTACCCAACATCTCCACCCCTCCCTAGACCAATCCACGTAGTTTATGGACGGTCCCTTGTAGATCCTAAGTCTTTAGTACGTGTCCAACAACTATTTTAGAAGTAATTAGCTAGAGATCTATTCAGGGTAAAAGAAGGAGAGGTAGATCACGATGTAGAAACGTAACGGTATTTTTATATCGGAGCAATTCGTCACTATATGAAAAAAGTGGTAGAAACTGTCAAGGAACGCTCAATCTGCATGTGATTACCCATGAGCATTCCTCTATCTAGGAGACTAATTTGTATTCGATCAATTCGCCGCATCGCATTTCGCTGGAGACAACTGTGCTTGCATATCACAGTGCTCGATATTCATGAGGACGAGTCGATTTGTTTGTGTTGTGTCCCGATGAGCACCCTGCCAGACGGTCCTGGGTCGGAACAAGTAGTGCGAGACGACGGAGGACCAGTGCTGCCAACTGGGCCGAACATCCGGACTGATACTCCAACACCCGCCAGGCACACTTTCCCGCACAGCTCGGTTGCGACGCCGATTTCTTCCTTTGCTGATTTGATACTCGCACCGCATTCCCGGGAGAAATGTAACTGAATTCCTGGTAGATCTTTAAGGTTTCGTGCCCAAGGGAAACGGAGCTCTCTATTGCTGTCACTCCGCTGTCTATTCGTCCGTCGCAGGCATATAGCCTATCTCTTTAATACATTTCAAGCCTTAACGTTATGTTTCATGCACGTAGAACGGAATATGTTCTGAGTCCCGTTAGATACAATATGGAATACAGGCTCTACAGTTGACTTTACGATTTCAGATCAATATCATATATATTATTTCTAAAAGGTGTTTTTTATGACTAGCCAACTTTCTACCTTTAAAATTAACCGAATTCGATTAATGAGGTATGATTTTATAGAGTAAGTTCTCCGCTTTGGTGACATTATTAATTAAGAAAGGAATTTTTCGGAATTTAACCCAAAAATGGTAAAATTATGAACAATCAATGTCACGGGTATGGGATAGTCAAGTTGCTGCTCTACGCTGGCTTCTATCTATAGCGGCACCACATATCACACAGATAACGATAAACTGTTTGTGTTTCCTAGGGTAAAGAGCTTTCCAGATATGTTGTTTCTCGTAGGGAAACATTTTATTATTTCCAATTGCTTCGTAAGGCATCCTATGAACGTGTTTCAGCTGAAAAAAATTGCTACAAAAAGAAATAGTTCAGGATAAATCATCTAGGCTTCGCTTCCATCGAAAAGGATAGCTGCACCTTATATCACAGAGATATGGATAATCTCTGAGTGCTTTGTTTCTGTTAGGAAAAAATTCCATTATTTCTAATTGCAAGACGTTGTAAGTGCTTCGCTACGTACCTATTTCGGTTGATAAATAAAAAAAGTTACAAATGAGGCGCTTCCTCTTTCATCGTAATGCAGACCACCACCCTCGTTATTCATCGTATATCATTTGCGAAATTTTCGCATGGGCGACGTAGTTTATATATATATAATTAGTCTGTGACACTAAGGCAACATCTAGCACTCGGCAAGGGAGTTATCTGGTTTGAATACTAATGGTGGAAGAAATTTTCATACTTCGATACATCTCCAGATGGGTAGGGCACGCAGTCATGCACAATTCCTTGTCAACATGCCTGCGTTAAATCCCAAACATCCCACCCATGCGTACTGTTGATGTTTACTCCTCTTCCGGAGGGGGACTTGTCCCCTTGGTATCCTTCCAAACAAAAGCACAGGTAACAAATTTCACCATCTTTCTACCACACTGTTGACACACAAAACAAAGGAGTACTCTTAACTACACTAGTCACTAATCTAGACACGTATAACAACAGTTCAGACACAAACAGCAAAGGAAAAAAGCACACAACCTTTGTAAATAGCACTAGGGTGACATGACATATGCATTAAAGAAACAGGATAATAATCATTCCACAACACTACTTCAAAATGAAGGAAACCAAAAACTAATAAGCAAATAATAATAATAAAAAAATCATGTACCTCACAGTTTCGATTTTTTATAGTTGAATAAGCTGATACAGTAAGTGATGTTCATATTTCTCTTGTATTCGCATTATTAACAGATTCCTTTAGACTGATCGTCTGAGACTGTGTTTATCCGCATCGAAGAATTTAGGTTACTGCAGTATCCGAAGCTTTCAAACAGACGTTTTAGCCGTAGGCTGGCATCTTTTCCTACATAGAGGACACATATTGTTTCTGTCTATTTTCTTCTTTTCGCGTTCTATTTCGGTTAACCTTAATGGTAAAGCATCAGTCAAAATTAATTTACTTTGTTCTCCTTGCACTGCTATAAAGCAGATCGGTTGGAGCTTTTTCCTACTTGCAGGAGTGACAAAGCTCCACGGCCGCTGTCTAATCTCATTGGCGAGGTTTTAGTTGTTTTGTTAGGTTTCCACCAGCACTTTTTGTATCTTGTGTCGGTAGTCAGCAGACTCAAACTATACCATTTTACAGGCCGAGTCATAGAAATCGTTCCTATTTCATAAGGTCGTTGCCCGAACACGGGCGGGAGCAGAAGGGTTGGGATAGCGTCGTTAGATGAGCCATGACATGCAGTTTTCAGTGTGAGCAATGGCGTGCTTGGGACAACATCGAGCGTTTGTAGTGGAAGAGTACATTCAAATTGGGTATCTAATTTTAGAGACATATCTTCGGCATTAAATAGAAAACCACCAGACCAAATTAGGACGTCAGCGGAAAATGAGGTTAGATTCCGGGTTTCAATTCAACAATACCCCCAGTGTTCTGTTCGTAAACACGCCGCTGCACTTAAGCTAACTGCTAGTGGTGTCAGAAGAATCATTCATAGAGACCTTAAATTGCACCCATACAAGATGCAGATAGTCCAAGAGTTAAGTGAAGGAGACTTAGACACAAGAACAAATTTGTGGCGCAACATTCTGCAGAATATCCCTCGTGCTACTGTTTTGACCAGTAGTGACGAGGCCCATTTTCACCTGACCGGAACTGTAAATAAACAACATTTCCGATACTGGGCTCAGAATAACCCTCGGAGCCTTTACGAACGACTACACCACAGTCCTCGAGTGACAGTGAGGTGCGCTGTTGCAGATTTAGGTGTCCCTACTTTTTCGAAGAATATGGTCATACTGTAACAGAGATTTCTGCTCGTTATTGTTACATGTCTGAATTTTTTTTAAACCGAAATTGGATGAATTATTGGACGACTATGACAGTGACAACATCTGGTTTTAAAACAAGATGGTCCTACGGCCCTTACATCACGTCGTTCGATAGAAATTCTGAGACAATTTTATCTCTTTGCGAGGTGACATTTGGTGGCCCCACATATTGCCTGATTTAACACGATGCGATTTTTTTCTCTGGGGTTACCTCAAGGAAAAGATGTTCGCGCATCATCCCCGAACTATCGATGAACTGAAGGCTGACATCACTGAAGAAATCAATGCTATTCCTCTGCATACGATTCGCAGAGTCATGGACAACTTCCGAGATACTCCGCCAGTGTTTGTACAATGAAGGTAGACATTTACAAGATATCATTTTCAAAACCAAGTAAATTAAGACTGCATTGTTTGTTCTTCCAAATGATAATAAAAAAAATTCATTGCATCTCGCTTTGTGTATATTAAATACATCTTTGAAATCGGAAAGATTTCTATGCCTCACCCTGTATTGTCTTCTCTGCATATACGCATATTTCTGAGTATCCACTCAATATTTTTAAACGTGTGGCCAAATCTCACACTCGTCAGAAAGTCTGTGCCATACAGATACGATTTGATAGATAACCAGCTGATCACAGATTTTAGAACGCTGATTACCTTCCCTTCGCACTTCGAACCAAGGGTATAACCGAAGATACGTTGCGCCAGTATGAATCTGGCGAGGATATCTGCCTCTCTCATATTACAACTTGTCTTCAACCTCATTTCACAACGGAAAATAACAATACAACTGCTATCGTTCATGAGGGCATTGAAGTTACTTATCACTACGGTGCAGTTTCTAGTCCAACCTCGCATGCATCTTGTGGCAGGCTGTTCTATTACATATCCTTCCCTGTCTCAGATACAGCGACTATGCTCAAACTGCATGGCCACATAACTTATTGCTACAAACAATGTTCTCTGGAACAATTGTTGAAAGTTAACATCTCGTATACCTTTTGCACAATTGTTTCATAACACATGTATTTTTTTTTTTTTTTGGTAAGATATACACCTGTGAAATTCGTCATAACCGTTAAATATTAGAGATTTGTAAGTGACATCCAGAAGTTACCAACTCATGCACTTTGACGTGATTGTTGTCGTGTAACAACCACGTGCACTTCGACATGATTGTTGTCGTGTAACAACCACGTGCACTTTGACATGATTGTTGTCGTGTAACAACCACGTGCTCTTTGACATGATTGTTGTCGTGTAACAACCACGTGCACTTTGACATGATTGTTGTCGTGTAACAACCACGTGCACTTTGACATGATTGTTGTCGTGTAACAACCACGTGCACTTCGACATGATTGTTGTCGTGTAACAACCACGTGCTCTTTGACATGATTGTTGTCGTGTAACAACCACGTGCACTTTGACATGATTGTTGTCGTGTAACAACCACGTGCACTTTGACATGATTGTTGTCGTGTAACAACCACGTGCACTTTGACATGATTGTTGTCGTGTAACAACCACGTGCACTTCGACATGATTGTTGTCGTGTAACAACCACGTGCACTTTGACATGATTGTTGTCGTGTAACAACCACGTGCTCTTTGACATGATTGTTGTCGTGTAACAACCACGTGCACTTTGACATGATTGTTGTCGTGTAACAACCACGTGCACTTCGACATGATTGTTGTCGTGTAACAACCACGTGCACTTCGACATGATTGTTGTCATGTAACAACCACGTGCACTTCGACATGATTGTTGTCGTGTAACAACCACGTGCACTTCGACATGATTGTTGTCGTGTAACAACCACGTGCACTTTGACATGATTGTTGTCGTGTAACAACCACGTGCACTTCGACATGATTGTTGTCGTGTAACAACCACGTCCCACACAATGTCGCCACAGTCCACAAGAACTGGACTGTTTTCAAGAGATTGGGAGAATCAAATGACTCAATCCTTTTCATTCGACATATACAGTGTTCACTTCCATAAAATTGGAAAGAGATACCAATAAATACTGTCCCTGAAACTTCGTATTGTAATTTAAAATGTTTCATCTCAAATTATCCCAGTACAAATAATTAGGGTAGCGTCAAACACGAAGTGTATACATCCTTTAAACCACGAACAGTTGAATTTTTGTATGCTCATTATAGAAAGAAGACCTACTATCTTGCATAACTACACCTTTGATACGGCTAATAACATTAAATATTTTGAGTAACTAGCTCTGATTTTGAGCGGAATTGAACGGATATGTAATTATTTCCATATTTAATGGAAAGTGTGCTTTTGTTTTAGATACTGAGCGTAGCCTGATATCCGTGTAGTATGATAACAGTATATTATGTTGATCTTGTGCGAAGAGGACAAAAATATTGCAACTGTTGCTTGGAGTTGAGTCTGATTTGTCGGAGCATCGAGTGATCCGTATTAGGACGCAGTTAATTGGCTCGTGTCGCCTCGTGTCCGCTTGGATCGCAGCTCTCTATCCGCGGCTCTCCCCCGCTTCCCAGTTTTCCGTGCCATTAGTTCTGGCCGGTCCGCGTGAAACACGATTACACGCGCTCACCCCCGCTATACTCAGTTCTGGACGCCGCCTGCACCAGGCCCCTGCTGGTAGTCCGCCCGCCACTCCAGCCTGTCGCCTCGGTTGTATGTGCTAGGGGAAACACTAAAGAATCGTTGCTTCGATTTGGGATTTGAAAATAAGTGTTAAATACGCCGCCTACAAACAATTATTGTGGGGAATGCTTTTTACTTGCAGATGCGTTTCGGCGTTATGGAATGCGGCATCATCAGTGGAGGTACGGTGATAATCTTCACATGGCAGTCTGGAACAGCACTTCACTCATTTTTGCAACCCTTGTTATAAATGTAGCATAATTTAGCTCTTTGACAGACTTGTGTTTTTGAATATTCTGCCAAGGGTTTATTTACAAGCCTTTATTTATCGTTGCACATATATGCGAAACACAGCATGTTTTACATCTTCTGTTTAACATACATATTTTACATCCTGTGTTTAACATACATGTGTAGCAAAAGTAATGAAAACATTCATTAGTTAGCATACATAGGCTGCAACAAGTAAAGGCTTGAAAATAAATAGTCCGCAGAATATTCAACTGCTATATCGAAACCACGGATCTGTAAAAGTGCTAAATACTGCTACATGTATAAACAGGGTCGTAAAAGTGCATAAAGTGCTGTTTCATACCACAATGTGAGGTTTTTCACCATACCTCCGCTGATGATGCTTCACACCATAAGGGCGAAACGTATCTGGGGAACAAAATTATTTACCACAACAGTTGTTTGTAGGCTCAATTTTATTTATACATTAAAAAACGTCAAAAAACTTTGCTGATTGTGTAGCGTAATGATATAAAGATATTTCTAAAGACATTTCTACTTTCTAACAGTCAGAACACAAAAATTACAACGCAATTGATGATAAGAATCTAGAAACGTAAAGTATAGCACATATGCAATCAGTTTCAGGAAAGTTTTTATTACACACGACGCAAAAGCCGCTAATGGTTCCTTGGTTATACGAAGCATTAGATTCCACGTGAATTAGGTTTCTCTGCTGTATAGTTCTGTTAGTATTGTTGTTTAAACCTCGTCTTAGAAGTATATGTTGAAACTAATATTTCCATTCTTCGTTTTTACCTAACAAATTCTTTACTCTCCTCGTAATAATTTTCGCATCATGGAAATGTTGCAATATTTCACCATTCGAGTCTTAGTTTACGAAGCAGATGATTTCGTATACGTCACTAATTTCTTATTGCGTATGTTGTATTACAAGTGAAAAGTATAACAAGGAATACAATTTTCGCAGCGATCTGAATAAATTTTTTTTAAGAATCCAACTGGTTCTTCTATATTGCAGTTTCTAATCATATTTGCTAACTGCAGTATTGCAGTATTTTCATATGATAATTTAGTTCCAAACGGAACGCAAAGTCGTAGCTTCCTGATTGAGGTAAGATCTTTAATAACTAAGGTTACTCATGTTCTCTGTAGAGGATGTACTTTCCTCTTTGGTGTTTGACTGCCAATTAACTCTTTAACTGCATTTTTCCATGATCTTTTTGTAGGGGCCTGTAACGTAATAACTAAAATGGGTCATTCCGTACATTTTTATATTCAACATATAAAAATAATAATGAAAGGGATAACTATGGGAAAATCTAGCCTGGCAGCGTCCAATGGACCACCCAAAATCAGGTAGTCGCCAAGGAGTCGCGACAGCCAGGACGGGACAATGGACAGCTTTCCCTTGTGTTGGTATAACGGGTCCACACGGGTAGAAGACCGCCAGCTTAGGAAATTTCTCTGGCCTCAGGTGAACGGACTACCGTTGACTTGTAAGCGATCGGACGTTTCTGGAGGTCATATTTGGCGAATATGACCGAGTCCGTCCGAATTCTGACGGATCTCTAAAAGGCAATGTTGGCCAATCGTCATAGCTTGTGTAGGAGGAGCCTAATAGCTCAGCCAATCAACGGCGGACTATTCTCCGCGTAATTCTAATATAAATGAATTTCTCTCTGTGTTAAAAATGCCCGGGGAAGAGGCGTGGATACACGGACGCTGCGGAGAGACAGATGATGCAGAACTGCGGAGAGAGGACTGCGAGTCCAAACCACAGAGTGAGAGATCGAATCCTCCCAGGGTCCGGAAGGACGGACTGCGGCAGAGAGGTCGCTTTGCAGCCAGTCTGTACGTTGCCTGAAGAACGTACTGCCCTGTCCGCTATAGCTGATGTGCTATAGCATTTTTGCTGTCGAGGGACGCCTATCGCCATCACGGTAGTAATTCTACGATCAGTGCAGTGTGGTACTTACATGCAGTCATTGTGTGCAACCCTGTAACAACCCTCCAAAGGAAACTTTGAATGATTGGGAGTTCTCGCCTCCAACAAGTATTGAGATTGTTGAGACAAACTTCGGGAGCTTTTCTATAACCACACTTGGTGGATAATTTAAATTATTCTGGCGCGCGGCATTTCCAATCTAATGTAGTTCATGTTAGTATTGTAATTGATTTTTTAAATTAATTCCCGACGTTATTAAGGAACTTTTGATTCAAACCAAGTGTGAAGCTTTTGTTGTTCTATAGGAATTAATGACATTGAATTTGTTTCATGATAACTTAGTAATGTGGTGGTGCTTAAATGTTGTTATTTGTTTATTAATGTTGGCATTTGTAAGGCGAGGCTTGCGTGATCATAGATTTGAGATTACATGTCTTAATGTTAAAAATATAAAAGCCTCAGCGTGTACGCCAGTACGATCACCAAATAAATTAGCAGCATAGGGTTTTCATTTGATATTAAAAAGAGTAGTAAGAAACTTTTCACCTTTTCCTCCCAACCAATGAGCGCCTACTACAAGCCATACGTTGAGCTCATCAAGGTAACTCTAGCGCGAACTGACCATATAATCGTCAAAATAAGTTGAGCAGACTTGATCTGACGGTACAGGAAAGATTAGACTAAGGAATAAGACGTAGTAGCATATATGTTTAATTAAGTCGGCTCCAAAACATAAAATGTGTTAGATGGAACAGTAATTAGAAAACTCAAGTCATATTGATAGCTACTGACACAATATATAACAGAAAAATTTAATAAATTAAGTGATTTTTCGTATTTACTGAATCCTTATTAGATACTTACGACACAAAAATTGATACAGGGCATTTCATCAAGGGACCTGGATAAGAAAAGCAATCAACAAACGTTCCTGGCTGGAAGATACATAACCGTATGCTATTTACTGCAGAAATTGCCAGGTACACACAAAGTACATCACCCTATTCGCAGTGATTTCTCGCAGACATACTTACAAATAAAGGTACACACCAAGCTATTACTTGATACCTTTAGTTTGTTATATCTTAATGTAAAAATTGGAACTCTCTTGCTGTTTGTTAAGGGACAGAAAACGAATACGGAAGTATTTGATCAGACGTTGCGAATAGAGGATGGACAATTGTTTGTGGAGCTCTGATGTGGCTGACTGGATGTCGGGCAGGGTTTATTTCGTCAAGGCAAGCAGCGCCAATCTCCTCTGGCCGTTCTGGTGCTCAACCTGCGAACCATCATGTTTGTTACAAACAGCGGTACGAGGTCACTATAGTAATAGCGAGTAAGCATTGGTTACTTTTTTACTCGAACAGACGTCAACGAATCACTGGATACCAACGACACTTTGCCTTATTGTTTAATTTGAGTTAATAAGTTTTAGCTCCATTTCATGATTGCGTACTGTTTGTGTTATATGACCTAGACTATTTTTCTCTGGTGAACCGTCATTTCTTCTTCTTCTCTTCGATATCGGCCATCTAAGGACCACGAAAAGTAATCCCGTGCATTCATTTCGATGCTTCTTTTCTCGACTTCCAATAGTTCTTCATCCTCTCACTTTGCTGTTTCCTCCTTTCTTCTGCCCATATGTACTACATTTCCTCTTCTTCTCCTGGAAACCCTTGAAATTTTGGATCAATCTTCTAAAAATTGCCCTATCTTGTATTAAATCTTCTGTTATTCCGATCTCAATCATATCTTTCTTTACTCCTTGGTCCACTGGTTGCCCTTCTTTCTCTTGTAAACATGGTTGAAAATTCTTTTTGTAATTCTGTTGTTATCCATTCTCATTATGTGACCAAAAAAACTTATTCTCCTCTTTCTGATCGTGCCTGACATCATTTATATTTCTTCTTCTTTGTATAGGTCTTTATTCTTCTGGTGTCTAAACTCACCATTTTCAATTTTTAGTGGTCCACAAATCTTTCTCAAGATTTTCCTTTCCCTTTTCTCTATCTCTTCTATTTCTCCAGTTTTCATAGAGAAAAAGCATTCTGAGGCATACAGTCCTTCTGGTTTGATAAGACCTATACACACAAGCTACGACTCTGTCGGTGTTCTACCATATGCAGGTGTCACGCTACCACAACATCACATTCTCCGTACGTTGGAATTCCTGCCAACTTTCGTGGATCGCTAAATTTGTTTATTTTCTTAAACTGAAAGAAAAATAGAAATCAAAATATCATAAATCAAGCCAGCAACTCAAAGTTATAAACCGTGGCTGTTAATAATGCTTTCAATAATAAACCCCGCGTTGACTAACACGATGAAATGGATACGCTGAAAATCTCACGCATCTCACTAACGTAATGATTTGCCCCAAATGGATACTTAATGCAGATATAAGTCAAAGAATTTTACTGCAGCTTTTTGAATTGACAGCAATGTTTCAAACAATTAGAACCACAGTTCACATTCCACAATTTAGTATCAGAAAAATGTTGTCTAATACTGCTAAATAATAAAATTAAAAACAAAATCAGCATTTCGAAGAAAACATCCCGAAATTCGCCTAGAGTGATTTGGGGAAACCATAGCAAACCGAATTCTGGATGGCCGGGCAGGAATTCGAACCCACATCCTCCCAATACGAAACCAGAACGTTACACTCGTGTTTTTCAGGAAAGATATTGGAATAATTTCTGAAAACCATGAAAAACATCAATCAGATCTAATTGTCCCTATTGTTAATCGCTCGATCGATGAGTAGTGGAAAAGAAACTCACTGAAGTGGAATATCTTTGCTCCATCCCAGTTTGGACAGTTCTTACTTCACTCAGATGATGACGCAATGTTTAGACATGAAAGAAAAGTGCTTGACGATTGGTTACCAGAGGACGGAAACATTTAAATAGCCTCCACGAAATATTAGGTAGCCAGATTCATTAGAATTTCCTTTCTACACGGCAAAGAGAGAGGCATGTTTTGCAGAGCTGGCGGTTTATTTTGATGTTTACCCTGGTTTGAGGCGGTGTCAGTTTTAATTGGGTGGCGGTGCCTCCTGGCGGGAGACTGATGAACTGGACTGATGGTAGCGCCTCGCCCGTCCCACACACAAATTCAATTACGGCCTCCATTATGCCGTTGTTTGCGTTGTGGCAGGCTGGACGACTATGGAGTACCAACAGGAATTAATCAAGCGCCACCTCAAGGAGTCCTCCACTGAACCTGGAGACTGGGGGCGACAGCTACACATTGTCAAATGGATGTAATCTGTAACGGTAATTATAGGAGGCTACTGTGTTTGTTCCAGCACCTGAATTCGGCACTCAACTGTTGAACATACAGCTGGCTACAACTGACGCCCTGATCTCCAAAATGAGTAAGACAAGAAATCAACACCGAGCATGGTGGGTGAGCGGTGACGCTTTGGCTGCGCAATCGTGAGGACGCGGGTTCGAATCTTCGTCCGGACACCCAGATTTCGGTTTTCCATAATTACCCCAATTGAATACCGGGATGGTTACTTCAAAAGGTCATGGCCGAATTCCTTCCTATTCCTGGTCCCTAGTCCTTTCCCCGCCTCTAATGACCTCGACGCCGACGAGACGTAAAACCAGAGACAAAAAAGAAGATATTTGGAAGCTGGTGGTGCTGGAATTAATCCGTAATCAATGCTGCCGTGATTCTTAAACCTTCCTCTGTTTATTACAATGTGCATCAAGGTTATAAACTAAATTTCTTTGTCATATCCGGTACCTTAGTGATTGGCGGTCACTACGCTTCCAAGAAAAAAAGTGATGAGACGATTTTGAAGTACAGCGAGTTTGTTGCGTTCGATATGAGAGGTGGAAAAAGGAAAGGGAGAAACTTGTTACGCCACGTTTAGGGCTACAATTCCAAAGGACACTGAGGAGATATTCACCTTCCCCCTCCAAGTTTGACATCCTCATCCGTGGGATACCGAATGCTCTCACTTGAGGAGCACTGCGAAAGAATTCAGCATTCTACGCAGGCGGTTGGCGGTGTGGTGGTTAGGAACTGTACATCAGTGACCACCTCTCTCGCTAGACTAAGCCCTCGAGACACAGATCTGTGTAATCAGACTACCCATGGACAGCCTACCAGGACAAAGGGGAAACACTGACGCCTACAAACCGGACATGTTATCAAACCTCTACAGCTGGGAACCACCAAGTTCAGCGACTGAATAAATACCCACAGCTCGTATTCGGGAGGTCGTGAGTTCGAATTCCCGTCCAGCCATCCAGATTTGGTTTTTCCATGGTTTTTCCAAATCACTCTGGGCGAATTCCGGGATAGTTCATTCAAAAGGCCATGCCCGAATTCCTTCCCGTTCATTGTCCCTAGTTATTTCCCGCCTCTAATAACCTCGTCGTCGACGAGGCGTAAAGTCACAAGCAAATAAATAAATAAAATCAACGACAGAGTTTGTGAGGGCCAAGTATTAATATTATTGAGAAAATGCTAATCAACCGATGATTGTTTTTTTACGGCGAGAGTGTTGGAGAATCAGCCAGTCGATTTTGGTGGAAGGAACTACGCGTGATGAGATGTTGACAATTTCAAAGATCAGTACTCTGTGCAACCCCAAACTCAGTCGACATTACTTAAAAGAATCTGCCATTGGCCTATAAATTGTTAAAGAGTTGCTGTTGGTTTAAGGGATTAAGTTAAAAGTGGACTGTATCTATTAGTCAGAACGGAGTATTGCTTGTTTACAAGAAATCCTACATCTCTTAAGTTCATTTTTGTATCTAGTCCAACAGATGTGGTCAGAGGTTCAACGAAAGATAGAAGTAAAACTGCCACCCTTTCAACTTACTTCGACATATTGGGTCTTGACAGTACACATCCGTAATTATTGGACATAACAACAACTAAGGCCACTTTCAACGGTATTCTTACGCAGAGCGTTGCAGAAGAATATTTTTAACCAGTCATACAATGCTAACCGAAACTTAAGGAGTTAATTTCATGTTGGAACTGATACATCGTCCGGAAGCATAGTGTTTCTGAACAAGATTATATGTATTAAATCCAGGAGTTGGAGAGGATGCAGTGGAGCGTTGTTAGACTTGTTTGTGAAAATAGCCGTTGAACACAATCAGTAATTGACGCAATAAAGGAGTTCAGATGGGTGTCATTAGAAGACAGTTGAGTGTATATGAATATCAGTAGAAAAATTACGTATGTTGAACCTAAGGGATTACCATGACCATAATTTAACACATGATTTGAGACATAAGAGAGAAGGAAAATTTTATTTCGTATATAAGGGAGTTACGCTGGAAGAATTTAGTGTAAAAATTCATGAAAGGCAGAAGCAGGTGTGTAGGGTACATTTCATTTGATCATATGCTCCATCGCATTTAATCTAGGCTACTATATAATTTTTTTTTATTTATTTATTTATTTGACCTTAGGTCTTGAAAGACCATACAGTCAGCCTGGTAACAAGTAACAAGGTAATAATATTAATAGTATGTAAAAATATGCATATATATAAATACATTAAATATGTAGGTCACTGTCTTTGATATAATCCTTGATGATACAATATATTCTGTTATTATTTGTAGCGAGTAGTACTGCAATGTTAGTTGGAAATGGCTGCTGTGCTCGCACAAGAGACTTGATGAATGTTGATTGCTGTTGTTGAAAATTGGAACAGTTGAAAAATAAGTGATTAAGGTCCTGTATTTCCTGTCCGTTGCATGTGCAGTAAGGTGTATTTACCGCCTTGATGCGAAAAAGATGACTACGGAAGGCGCCGTGGTGGAATCTCATACGAATAATAGAAGTAATGTACCGTCGTTGAGTATTCCATCTTGAAAACCAAGGTTTTCGTGGAGGGTAGGTCTGAACTAGAGCGTACTGTCGGCCTCTGTTTTGTTTAGATTCATTCCAGCTCCTCGTCCATTGGTGGTATGCATTGCTGACCATTGTTGCATGATAATCAGTTGTATTGCTGGGTGTTATTAAGCTTCGGCCCGAGCTACATGCCTCCTTGGCTAACATATCTACGTACTGGTTATGCCTAATTCCAGAGTGCGCGGGTATCCAGATATAATTAACAGTGCAACCGCGTTGATTAAGTTCTACAGTCTGTTGAACAATGCTTATGTTGTGTGCATTAGTTCGCTGGAGTATAAGGGGTACGGCCAAGGAGCGAAGAACACTAAGTGAATCAGTGAGTATTAGTACACTTCGCCGTAAAAATCTTCTGGCGTATATAAGAGCCTGATTGATGGCAATGGCTTCCGCCGAGTAGATTGGTAGGTGACCTGGTAGGCGGAACCTCTGAGCGTGTTGTGTCTCGGGGCAGTAGAATGCACAGCCTACCCTACCTGTCAAAGGTATCTTTGACCCATCGGTGTATATCTGAACTGAAGATGGCCATCTAACAGATAAATATTCCTGACAAAGTTGTTGAACTGGTTGACAAGCTTGTGAATACACCGGTAGGCAGCTTACTGCCAAAGGGGTCACACATTGTTGGTAAGGTATGTCGTATATAGTCGTCATTTCCTGTTGCTGGAGGTCAGGGAGGAGTGTTGATAGGTACTCAAGACTTTGCAGCAGTGGATACCTTTGGACAAATAGACACCGACCTCTCTTTTTCACTAGCTGTTGTAGGTTGATAAGATGCCGGAGAACTGGTGAATTTATGGAATAAGCACGTGTCAATAAAATTTATTTGACAGGAGTTGTGAGCGAACATTAAAGGGCATTTCTGCTGCTTCCAAAAGAAGCGCATTCGTAGGTGTGGATGTCATAGCTCCCAGGCAAATACGAATGCTCTGATACTGAATGCGATCCAGTTTATTTAGTAGACGTTTACTGCCACTGAAATAGAATGTGCTTCCATAATCCAGTTTTGATCTGAGAAGGGTGCGATAGAGTATCAACAATGTAGATGGATGAGCTCCCCACCAAACTCAAGTCAGCGTACGTAAAATATTAAACCCTTGTTCCAATTTTGGGACAAGTTGCTGTATGTGAGCTGACCAGGTGAGACGAGAATCATATACCAGCCCAAGGAATTTCACGTGAGATTGAACAAGCACATTAAGGGGACCCAAAATGAAGTTGTAGATAGGGGGGTGGATTCTCTTTCTCGTAAATATCACTGCTGAGGATTTACTTGTAGAGAAGTCCAGGCCATGTTCGAAGAGCCACTGGATTAAGCTAAGTATAGCTTGTAGAAGAAGACACTTAGTTGCCGTAACCGATGTCGCTGAGGTGAATATGCAAACGTCGTCAGCGTACTGAATAATGCTCACGGCAAGAGGCAGAATGCTCTCCAGTTCCCGCACGTAAATTGTATACAGGAGGGGACTGAGCACTGCGCCTTGAGGAAGACCTTGGTGGGTGCATCGAGGTCCAATCAGGACGTGTTTGAACCGAAAATATAACTGCCTTTTTTGCAGAAGTTGATAGATGCGAGACACAAGATATTGAGGAAGACCTAGTGCGATGAGTTTGTCCATCAGGATCGGTATTCGTACATTATCATAAGCCGCAGATATGTCCAAAAACAATGCAGTGAGATACTTATTTTCCAGATAGGATGCTTGGATCGCCGTGACTAACGTGGCGTGGTTGTCGTAGGTACCTCGGCCCTTGCGGAATCCGTTTTGTGAGTTGGGTAATAAGGATCGTGATTCTAGCCACCATTCTAGTCGATGTTTAATCATTCTTTCGACCGTCTTACCAATGCATGTAGAAAGGGCGATAGCGCGATAGGATGCGGCATCACCTGGTTCTTTTCCAGACTTCAGAAGAGGAACTATTATTTGTGTCGTCCAGGCTTCAGGAATGCATTTCTTAGACCACAGCTCATTGACGATACTAAGGAGAAGTTTGAGGGCTTCGTCTGGAAGGTGCTGTAGCATAGGGTAGCGAACATCATCTATGCCTGGTGATGTATTGGCAGAGTTCTTGAGTGCCGTTCGGAATTCATTGAAGGTGAAAAATGTGCACAGGAAATGATTAGAATCTTCTTCCGTAAAATTATATGGGGGAGGACAGGGAGAAGGTGGAGCTATTCTATCAGCAAAATCCTCCAGCCAAGTGGTATCGTCGGAGCATTCGCGCGGACTGTAGTTTCTGTTGCGAAGTACTTTTATACGTTTCCATACATCTGTTATCTTGGTCTGTCTGTTCAAGGAGGAACAGAATTCTTTCCAGTTATGTCTCTTAGTCGCCTTTAGAAACCGCTTAGCACGAGCAGATGCTTGCTGATATCGAAGATACGAGTCCTGGGATGGGTGGTTACGAAATTCCCGGAGAGCCGCACGTCGAAGGGCGACTTGTCGAGAACAATCTGTGTTCCACCAAATAGTTGGAGCATTCTTCCTCTGAACGGAGGTCTTCCTCAAAGGGATGGAAGTGAGGGCTGCGCGTTCCAGAGCTTCTATAAAAAGGTTATAATTATCGAGTGCTGAACTGCGGTACTGAAAGTTTCGTACTTCGTGGATCATTGTGTCCGCGAATAGTGACCAATTATCAGCGTTAATGTTCCACTTACTTGACGGAATGGGGCGTGGGCCACTTGATGGAAGATGATCTATACTTATAAGTATTGGGTAGTGATTGGAACCCAGAGAGTCTTTTGAAGTGCTCCAATGTGAAATGGTGGCTATAGATGGAGAGCATAGTGTGATGTCGACTGCCGATGGACGGTGGTATAGTGACGGGACTAGTGTATGTGACCCGTCATTAAGAATAGATAGGCCATGCTCATCACAGATCTCTAAGACAGAATGTCCTTGTCTGTCGATGAAGGCACATCCCCATGCAGTACTGTGAGCATTAAGATCTCCACATATCAGCAAAGGCGGGTCTAGGGGATTTAATAGATTATTCCACATCTCCTGTGTTATGATCTTACAAGGCTTGCAGTAAATAGAAACACACGTGAACTCGAATGCAGAGGCCTGGATTCTTGCGGCGGCAACTTGGATATCGTGATCTAACCCCACTGTAACATTTAAGACCTTGAATGAAAGTGTATGGTGGACAAGAATCGCTGCTCCACCTTTTCCATCCGATCGATCAGATCGGACAGTGGCGTAGTTCTTAAAACGCACTCTGGATGTTTCCTTAAACCACGTCTCAGAAATTGCTGCTATCTTGATATCTTTTTCACGGAGTTCATGTTCTAGGCTTTCTTTATTGGCGATGGCCGATCTAGCATTCCACTGCAGAATTCGAAAAGCCATTGAACTTATTTAATAGCTGGATTAATGACTCACGGATGATGAGTGGATTTCCCATAAAAGATGATTGAGACGAAGAAATAGTGGACATGATGAGCTGCAATATTTCTTCAATAAGTAAGTCAGTTCGTGTCGAAATGTGAGTGGGAGTGTTATGTGGGCTCGGTGGGTACGGGTTATGAGTGATGGGAGAAATAGGAATCTGCTGAGGAACGAACAACCGTTGGTGAACGGGGGGAAAAGCTGGGGTGGGAGGGGATGCCTCCTGCTGCCGAGCGAGACGTCCTCTGGGCTGAGAGGCAGCACCCAGAAACATTGGTTGCTGTGGTGATGGAATAAGTTGCTGCTTCTGCTGCACTATATGTTGTTGCTGAACTTGCATTCGGGGGGTAGTTCCATATTGTGATGACAACAGTGTTGTTGGATTTTGTGGTTTTCGTGCCGATAAGGGAGGAAATTCCGTATGACTGTTTAATTGTGGTTGACTTGAAGCCACCTGGGAATAGCCCCGAGTTTGTTGTTCTCTGTCAGGGAACGTCGCACTTGTTCCGCGCGCTTTTGTTAATTTTACTTGACGGTGTCTTAGATATATCGGACAATTCCTATCAGTAGCATAATGTTGACCACCACAAAGAGCACAACACACAGATGTAGGATTGTTGCAGTTGACCTCCAAATGCGAGCCAGCACATCTGCTGCATCGGGCCTCACGTGACCTACATTGTCCCTCACGGTGTCCCAAGCGTAAACACACACCACACTGAATTACAGGAGGAACATATGGTTCCACAGTACAGCGAGTTCCAAGTATCGTTACGTGGGAAGGTAAATTCTGCGACCGAAAAGATACCAAGCAGACAGGAATAGGTATCACATTCTCTTGGTTCTTCTGCGACCTTTTGGTGAATCGTTTAATACGAATAACTGGGAAGGGGGATACTATTTCTGCTAAAAGTTCTTCCTCACTCAAGGTAGTATCGACATTTCTTATGATACCCTGTTTATGAATTAAGAAACTTGGAATATAGGCTTCTAACTTCTTTGATTATTGGTTGGATAAAACTATGACGTCACTCGCCTCGTCTTCATTGGCAGACGAACAGCGGCCAGAGATGTTACTACAAAATCTAGGTTTTGAGCGTTGTTTAATAGTTAAGTAACTGCTAAGAAACGAATTGTCAAAATACTGAACGAAAAGTGTATATTTTAATATATTATGTATTATTTGTTTTTTGTTTTGTACGTGCTCATTGTTATTGCATTATAATTTTTTTGTGTATATGTGTCTGAACACAGTGTTCTGGTAAGCCAATTCATCCAGTTGCTTAACTAAATAGAATTGTTAATAATATCAATTACAACCCTAGTCCAATCCTCATACATCGCTATACTGTGGAGCTATTCTAGAAACGTGGGTAATGGTGTCAGGGATTGGAATAAATTACCAAGGAAGATGATGAATTATTTACCGAAATCGCTGAAGGTGTTTAAAGTTAAAATTCGTTAGTGGCAAAAGTAGATCGGAGGAGGAATTTCTATCAAAAAGAATCATCCAATTTGGTATGTCTATATTTCTGAAACTAATAAACATATACAATGAATTTTGTTTTTTGATGAACGAAACTCAATAAGATTTTTTCACATCTTTTCATAGGTGCTCAGAATGCCCCCTTTGAGATGCACGGCATATGTCAATACGGTATTCAAATTGTTCCCACACTGCAGCGAGCTTGTCTTGAGTGACAGCTTCCACAGCTGCTATTTTGCGATGTCTCAGTTCAGTCATTGTTGTTGGTAACGGAGGCACATAAACAGAGTCTTTTATAAACCCCCACAAGAAATAATCACATATAGTCAGGTCCGGTGACCTTGGAGGCCAGTAATGTAACGTTGAATCATTTGGTCCAGTGTGACCGATCCATCGTTCAGTAATCCTTTGATTTAAAAATTCCCACACTTCCAGATACCACTGTGGTGGTGCCACATCCTGCTGGTAAATGAAGTCGTTCGAATCAGTCTCCAACTGTGAGAAAAGAAAGTTCTCAAGGCTATCGAGATATGTGCTTCGTGTAACAGTGTACTCTGCAAAGAAAAATGGACCGTACACCTTTTCCATTATTTCTTGTGGGAGTTTATAAAAGACTCTGTGTATGTACCTCTGTTACCAACAACAATGAATGAACTAAGACATCGCATAACAGCAGCTGTGGAAGCTGCAGACATGCTCACTGCAGTGTGGGAAGAATTTGAATACCGCATTGACATATGCCATGCATCTCAAGGGAGGCATATTGAACACCTATGAAAAGGTATGAAGAAAAACTTTTTGAATTTCCCGTTCATCAAAAAATAAAATTAATTGTATATGTTTATTAATTTCAGAAATATAGACGTGCCAAATCGGATGATTGTTTTTGATACACCCTGTATATAAAAAAATGGGTTATTAGATGACTAGGTAAACATGCGCTCCATCACAATTCAGTTCAATTCAATTAATTTCAGCGTGATCATACCAAAAACACAGTCACGAGCTTATACTCAGTCAACAATACAATCGTTTACTGTGTAAAGACACAAATACCCTCATAACAGATGCCAGAATTAATTTTCTTTTATTCAAAATATTTCATGATTTTCAGAAGTTTCTGACAATTGAAAAGCCATTTAAAGAGTTTCATAAGGCGATGGAAAATATTATAATTTCTTTGGTTACTTATTAAAGGGATGAGACTTACAACTGAACTTAGAAATGTTACTAGTCAGCTAATGGAGTAAGAAAGCATGGTTAGCTTTTATACAGCAGATTTCCCTACACTGAAATTACGAAATTTTTGGATTTATTTATACAAGTTCCTATCGAATTCGGTGTCTTAAAGGTAACTGAATCTAGTTGGGTGTTTCTGCTATGACAGAGTGCTAAGCGTGCCGAGCACGTAGCAGGACGACTTGGCGGAACGTGCGATGGTCACAATACCACTAATGACTGCAGTGAAGAAGGTGCCCGAGGGCGGAGAGAAAGAGGGCGCTCTGCCGTGTAGCTGGAACCAGATCAAGACTTAGAGTCCTCGAGGGAACGTGCACTGGCCCAGCCGCGCAAAAAGCACGTAATTGTGGGAGTGCTGCCGCAGACACTCTATCCGAGCAGACTCTTTGTCGTTCCGCTGCGCTCTGGTTTATGTCAAGAAAGCGAAGACATCGAACCGTACGTATTACCTTAAACACCCGTGTCATCCGGCTTTGCAATCACCGGTAGGAGTAGGGCCGCCATAGGAGGACATCGAACCGCGAACCAGCATTACAGGACGTCTAGTGGTGTATTCACCTATTGCGAGAATGTGGGTTCAATTACCGGTACGGCAAGCCAGGTATCGGTTTTTCACGGCCTTCCTTTCAAACAACACAATCGAATTCCTTGTAGTTAATTGATCCCAATTTTTCTCCCAGTGGCAATGACATTGATGACTACGAGCCGGAAAGATTAATAAAAAGAAAGAAAAATAAACCGTAGGTTCAACAGGGAGGTTATACCATCATCGACCAAGCATGGTAATCCTTCCTTCTATAAACGCGGACAATACGTCTCAAATTCAGACAAAGATTCAGTCTGTAATATATATACTAGCTAAAAGCACGGCTTTGTAGTGGCTGGCGAAGATTTGTTATGAAAAATATTATATACAATTAAAAAAATTACTATCATCAAAATCTGTGATTTTAGTTTGTTGAAAAAAAAAAAATTAGGCACGTTTATAATAAGACCCAATTTATAAATATTTAAAATGTCAATTTATTTAATTTGTTTTTTATCAGATACAAAATTTCTTATTCAAGTTTCTTCTTGTTTTCTATATTTTAACATACTCGAATTTTTAATATTACTAATTCTATCACAAGAAAAATCTTTTATTTACTGCTAGTTTTTCTGAAGCTTTTACTCTCTATAACCAAACATATATTAAATCAACAAAAGTTTCTTTTTCTTCAATATGCATAACTCTTTGTACATTAACAACTTTGCTAACATCTGTAAATGCAGATTTCTAGCGTGTACATAAGATCTTTTCACATTTTTATAATGATGAAATATTTATATTTATTTAATAATACATCTTATCCTTTCGCCATCAAGAAGAATTCAATTTTAAAACATTCAACTATTTAATGTAAGTAATATAATGGAGATTATTTTTATCAACCCAAAATTAAATTTTCTCTCATTCAATAAATGCTACTTTCTATTTTTATAGGATGCACGGTTGCATTTTGCAACTGCATATTTGATTACATTATAAAAATAAATGCAAACCCTCTGATGATGAACAATTTGTTCGAAACTGGTAATGGTTAATAAATGTACAACATCAAACAAACTGTGATTGGTTGATGTTTTAATATCAAGGAATATTAAAAAAGTATTTATGATTCAATTTCAGGTATAATAACAAAAAATAAATCAGTAATAATTGTTCACATACAATGAACATAATATTTGTACTGAGTAAGGCTGTAATCAAATATAAATTAAAATCCAACAAACCAAATACCGTATTTTAAAAGCCATGAATACGTCAATGACCAAGCAAAAATCTGGTACAACCAGGATTCAAATATGGCTGCATTGTTAGTGTAATGAAATGTTTCCAGTTGGGATAAAACAGAGCGTCGGATGACCGCTTATTAAGAGCCCTACAATAGGTGTATGTCCCAAGGTTCCGAGGTAGTGTTAATAACAATTGATAGATTTTATTAATAATAGGTAAAAAAATTAGGCTTAACTAGGTGAGCAGTCCGTGTAATTATTTTGGATATTTTAGATATCTTCTGATTGCAAAAATTTGGGAAGCGCTAGTTTAATATATACCTTAAAATAAACAAAAGTTTTTTTCACAAAATTCACTGTTGAAAACATTTTATCCGCATCAAATTGACAGTTCATTAGTTCCTTCTCCAAAAACATTTCTTAGACTTTTCTATGGTTAAACAGTTATACTAATATTACCAGACTAAAAAAAAAAAAAAAATCCGGATTAAATTGACAGTTCTTTAGTTCCTTCTACAAAAACATTTCTTAGGCCTTTGTATGGTTAAACAGTTGTACTAATACTACGACACTTTGTCAACTTGAAATGCTTATGCAATTACTCAATGTTTGAAGACGAAATTCTATTTACATTCTGCAAAAATGAATTTCAGAAAATTAAGGGAGAGGGGTTAAGAAAGTTTGGAGTAAACCAGACACAAGCCAGTGCTAGCTACTGGACTTTAGAGACAAGGAAAACTTTAATTAAGCTCGTGTTCCACCTTCTAACAATATGTAAAGTGTGTGGACTCAAAGTTTTATCTACTTTATAAAGAGTTCGGTTGACACGAAACAATCTTTTGAAAGCACGAAAATCTGCTCATAATTTTGAAGAAGTCTTCTTGGGTGTAGCATCAGATGTTATTGACTAAAAAATGTTTCAAATGCGTGCTGAGCAGTCATCTTCATCTAGACTTTAAGTTAATATTCGCAGGAACTGGCGAGAAATTTTTAGAGTTTAAAAAAAATCGTCTTAAGATTCGTACAACTTAAAATCTGGGCTCGATTTTCGCAGCATTTATCAATCATCGGAAGTATTGCACAACCCTTTGATACTGCATTTTTTGTTTTGTTGTATGGTCCCTATGGACTAAGTACTATGTTTCTATGGCCGTTGATCTGTATTAAACGTCCACTGGACTGGCAGGCAACTCTTAACTTACCAGATGTAAACAAAGCTAACCCCAAAGCAACATTTTTTGCCAGCCTGTACAAGCGTCTACTGCGACGTATATCGTTAATGAAATCAAACTGTTAGGCAAACATTAATTTTTAGTAAGCCATATTTTACTGTATTTGCTCTCTCACCATTGCCGCAATTTTGTAACGATTGGTGAGGGTATTCAGCAAAGTAGCGAGATGCTGGTATGACGTACGTTAGACTCAGTGGCAGCCGACGTACCTGAAACAGGAAACAGATAGCATTGTAGAGAATAGGGTCGGATCAACAGTGAAAGATTTTTTATTAGCTGTTGCCTTCCTAGGAACGTTTAAAAAATGCATGCTGAAGAGTGATATACAAGTACCAATATTCTGCTCTATCTCACCAATGACGAAAAGAATACTTGCTTAATATCTCTGCCTCTTGTGATATGGCATGCTTATATGAATACTTCCATAATATACTGACTAGCTACAAGCTAGTATGTTTTCCTAAGGCTATCGCAAAAAGCAAGTCGTGAGTAGGAATAGGGGTACAAAAAAGTGAAATCTAGTTTTTACAGCAAAAACGTTTGTTTACAAATTGAAAAACAACAGTCGCTCATTACTTTCAAATTTTTTTTTTATGTCTCTCATTCATACACCGAACGATTCTAAAATCGCTTATTCAGTTACTGATAATGCAATGTTTTTTGAGTTTGAATGAAGCTCGACAAAAAAAAAGAAAATTCTTCTATTATTAAAAACGAAGTAATTTGTGTACACACAAGGGTTTTATCTCTGCAGATATTAACAATACCCTGGAAATGTAATTTAACAACGTACGACGAGATTGGCTCAAATTTTATTACTTGGCAGTGGCAATAATTCTGCACTAACAGAGCTAAGCTCCAGAGAAGACGTTTACGGTCGAAGTTTCCAGATGACCAGGACAGTCTCTTACCTAAAAACCACTACAATCTGAACTTAACAATTTTTTTTATTGAAAAATGACGCACAACAATCTCAGAAGTAACTAACATCAATTAAAACGGCACAGAATTCACTCAAAACATTAGAAGAAATTATTAAAACTGTGCAGTTCTAATTTGAATGCATTAAACTGTTTGTAAAATTTAAATATAAATTCATTTAAATATCTATGTTTGCACTGACGAGGCAGTCATTATATCTTAATTCATTTTAAATAATCTGAACCGTTTAAAAAGACATTTAACCACTAAAAATGTTAGTACAAGAAATGTTAAAAATCATACATTAGAGGTTCACTGTATTATTGAAAGTACTCATACTAAAGTCACTGATATTAGACTGTACTTTTTATATACAACTCCCCCGTTGATTCGGGTCGCTGCAGTACCATGATAGTGACCGACACCTGACTCATGGTTCGCTGGTTCAAGCCTCGGCTTTGAGAGAAATTTTCGCCACCCAACTTGGCCGGCGAGATAGGAGAGGTGAGAGAGCATGATTGGTAATTAGTAGATCGTTTAACAACGTCGTTGGTTAAATACCAAACCTCCCTGTAGTGCGTATGGAGTCGGAACGTATGACAAGGTTAATAGTAATTCGTCCACCGTTTAGGTATATGAAACCTAGCGGTTCCCTTGATGTGTTTCGGAAAAGGAGGCCTGACTGGATAGGAAGCTGGTTTCACTGTCTTCCTCGTTTTATCTATGAACCACAATGCATACAACTCACTGTACTGAAGAGACACACTTCACATTCATCCACACAGAGCGGTAACACTTGCTACACTCCAATCACTTGGGAGGAGAAAAGGGAAACCACTGCTGTTAAAATTACCAAGACAGTTGCCTAATGGCTGAGGCTCATGTCTGAGTCACCAGGTAAAGTCAAGTTGAATCACGAATGAGATGGCCTCTTTGGAATCGAGGGAACCTCATGAGGTCTTAAGGAAGAGAAACTTTTTATTTACCACATCTACAGCAATGACGGATGGGTGATTCTATTCCAGTTGGGGCAGTGTTACCATCTTTCTAAAAAAAACGTGTAGTTTGTGTCCTATAAGATAAGCGTATTTATTATTTGTGAAATGCTTAGTTTATGAGAGTGAAGTTGGGAATCATCCCATTATTTAACTCGTGCAGCCATAATGGAGGTCCGTCCTCAATTATGCAAGATAAAAAAAGGATCATAAGGTACGGAACCACAAATAAAATGCTTAGAAGAATCTGTAAATCTATAAGGGTATAAACACAGCAGCTCGTCATATGCATGGGGAATTTGCAGTTTGTAATCAGAACCGGTGACTAAGGATGTGGTATATTTGTTTCATAAGGTCTCTGCCAAGGAACTATCTACTGCGTCAAACAGTCTTCTTAGCTCACTTGTTTCAACCATCTTCAAGCCACATCTAGTTGGATGCTAATATAAGAAGAATATATTGCCAAGAAAATTATTGAATACTAAAATTTATTGAAGATAGGATTTCTGCTAAACATATTTTAAATAACTGAATATTCAATGACGCAAATTTTCCTTGTCGTTACATCTGGCGTAGAGGTTCCATATACTTACAACCCAAAAGCTATGGCAGAATAGTCCCTAAGGCATTCTCCCCTAATTTTCTAAATATAAACCCAATTATTATACTTCCAGCGTAATATTCTTTCATGACACCTAAAAGGAAACATCGTTGGAACTAGAAGCCATTGGCCTGCCGGTTGAAATCATAGTGGCGGTACTTGACTCTGCATTAATGGGTCCTCTTGAATATATCAGAATGAGAGACTATTTGTTAATGTCCACGACCGATGTTTGCTGTAGCATTTTTGCTGTAACACGCTGGTTCCGCGCTCGTCTACCCGCAAATAAATTAGCTGTAGAAGTACAGGGATAAGGCTCTGATCGTACTTTTGTCGTAGATAACGAGTTCTCGTTTACTGTCACAGCGTTACTTTCAATAACTTCTGAGGCACCGTATCAAATAAAACAATGTTCTTCTTCCCCTGGAGATAATTAATTCACTAAAGCAAACAAACTTGTCATCACTTCTCAGAAATTCATTTGGCAGATTTTCATCATTTCTGTTCATTACGTACTTTCCAATGCTGGGTTTGGTCTTTCTCGTGTCCTTGTAGCCACGCCATAATTACAAATATTACAAGTGCGATACGCGCGTGCGCTACCACAATCTCACCAACACATCTCTTAGCCAACATGATAAATCGTATTAACTATCATAAAACCTACTTTAGTAAAAGTCGTTGTGCCTGGCGTCTGGACGTCACCTCAATAGCTCTGTAACCTTCCGCGAGTTGATGACACACGAAGTGTTGACTATACTAACAACCATCACATCGCTGGTATACACGAAAATTTCAAACAAATTGCTTCCTATGTTTCGACTGCAATAGTCATTCTAGATACATACTCCGAGAATTTAATCAGATAAAGTTTATTCACATCCCAAAAAATCAATAAAAACGATAATAATTAATCGTTAGTCGGTTTTTCTAAGAAACTTTTCCGTAACAAATGCCTGCTGCCTCCATTGCTGCTATTAGTAATTTTTGAGTGGCGTTTAAACTATTGCCTTTATAAATACACTAAAGAGGGGTAGTAACCCTGTCACGTCACCAGTGCTGCCCTCTGCCGTGGCCGGTGACGTCACGCGACGTGCGTAGCCACTATTTAATTGCGCTGCGTCCTTCCTCTCAGCAGGCGGCCTCTTGATGAAGTCAATCAATTTGGACTGCGAGCTTTGTGTTTCGGTGTTAATTCCTGTTTCCACCTCAGCAAGTGGTAAGAGTTCTGCATGAGTGCTTGTGGTGTAAGGCACATTATCTTCCACACACTGGACACACGCATGCTCATAATTTCAATTATATCGTCGACCGCGACTCAATTTCACGTAATTGGCTTTTGACGGAGTTCATTTTCACATCGCTAATAACGTACAGGCAGGTTATTTAATTCGATTTCCTATTTGGTTTGAGTCATCATCTGCCTTTATATTCATCTGACCAGTTTTACATGCGAAACAATATTGTGCTAGATAGATATTTTTCGTCTCTTTCTCACTGCACTATCCTATATCTGCCTCAACATGTTAGTTCATTCATACTATGCGTATACATTTACTCTTGCATACTATATTACACTGTTCAGCTCCCAGATTTCAGCTTAATTAATCCATCACTACTTGTAGTTAAGTTACATTCCGTCGCAAAATTATCTGCTAATTAATTTGATACAGCTGGTATTCATTCCACTTACGCGTACCCCACTTCATCTTCAGCGTAATGTTGTGGTTTTCCACCTCATATCTGTTACTACCGAAGCTTTATGCTCTAGATTCAACTTTGCCACAAAGCTGCCATCCGTAGAAACACTTTTGTTGTTGATATTCAAGTTTTTTTTCTTTTTGTTAGCTTTATTTTTTGTTTGTTACTAGCGTAGAAATTACATTCTCTTGCTTTTACGTTCCCCCAGGGTTTAACGTGTCACACACTTCAATTTCATTCTTCTTCACATATCCGTTTAATTTAGTTTCTGACTTCAATTTACAAGGAGGTACCCAAAAATAACCGGAATAGCATTGCCTTGGGCGGAGCTTGTGTAGTACGCGTTACTGCCGCTAGGCGTTTATAGCGCAACTCATTGTCAGTTCAGTGCCGCCTCTGTTGTAGACCTGGCTTGTTCTGTTAATCTGTAGTGATTGTTTTTGCTAGCGCTGTTATGTTATTGTTTCGTTTTTGATTATGGCAAGTTTAAGTGAACAACGTGCATCTCTGAAATTTTGTTTTCTACTCAGTAAAAATGCTGATGAAACTGTTTTAATGTTGAAAATAGTTTACAAAGATGACGCTATGGGAAAAACTGAAGTGTGCGAGTGGTTCTCTCGGTTTAAAAATGGCGACATGTTGATTGATGACTAATCTCGTTCTGGGCATCCACCAACAGCCCGAAACGATTAAAATGTTGAAAAAATTCGAGAGCTGGTGATATCATACCATCAACAGATAATTGATCAACTGTCAGATATTAGTGGGTTATCTTGTAGCTCGGTTCAGCTCATTTTAACCGAAGATTTGGGAATGAAAAGGGTTGCTGCCAAGTTTGTTCCTCGGGCACTGACTGACAATCAATAAGAAAGTCGAGTTGAAACATGTCGTGCTTTGAAACAACGGCTTGAAATTGATTGAAATTTTCTGCCAAAGGTGATGATTCGTGGTGTTACGGTTAAGAACCAGAAACAAAGCAACAGTCAAGACAGTGGAAGACGTCATTGTCACCCCGTCCAAAAAAAGTCTTCAAGTCAAATCAAACATCAAAACGATGCTCATTTGCTTTTTTGATGCCAAGGGCGTAGTTCATTCAGAGTTTGTTCCCCCACATCAGACCGTCAATCAAACCTTTTATTTGAAACTTTAAAGAAGAATACGCAACAGTGCTCGTCAAAAAATACCCGATTTTTGGCAGACAGGAGACTGGTTCTTCCACCACTACAATGCACCAGCACACACGACTGTCTCTGTTAAGCAGTTTTTTGCTAAAAATGTCATGGTTCCGCTGCCCCCCGCACCTTACTCCCCTGACCTGGCTCCGTGCGACTTTTTCTTATTTCCACCCATGAAAGGGCACCGATTTGACTACACTGAAGAGGTCAAGAAAAAAAACGAGTGAGGAGCTGTCAGCCATTTCTAAAGACGACTACAGAAAATGTTTCGAACAGTCGAAGCACCGTTGGGACAAATGTATTAGTTGTATTGGAGAGTATTTTGAAGGGGATAGTGATGTTTTGTTAAAAATTTGTTTATATATAATTTTTATAAAATAATTCCGTTTATTTTTGGGTACCCCGTCGTACTTTGCTCAAGTACATTAGATAAATAATTACATTAGATACGGATTAATTGGATGGAGATATCTGTAATGACTGAGTAGTCTTCCGCGGACTTTGTCTATTTTCGTTTGGTTCTCTGGTGGAAACATGTCGATTTATTAAAACCTAGCATTTCACCCATCAGACTGTGACTTTCATTAGAGTACTATTCAAATGAAAGCCACAGTACGGTCGCTGAAACTTTCGGTTTCAATAAATCAACGCAACCTCACCAGGAGAACCAGGATACCTGAATTGTTGGAGTGTCTCAGTTACAGAGTTCCAATTTGTCGCGCAACCCGCCTGCGTCGTCGCTACCTGACATAACCGGATTATATTACTGGCTGACGGGAGGCTACAGTTTCGCGTGGAACACGAGTGACGGAGAATCCTAGCAAACTTCATCAAGTGTTGTGATACTGGAAAATCAGTTCAATAATCCGTAAAAAAACCACCCGAGACCTGGAAGTGTTGACTCCAGTCAATCTTGTTAAACCACTGAACCACCAAGCAACTCACTCAAGAACGTCATTAACCACGCATTAAGCAGTGGTAGAATATTATTACGCTCGATAAAGGTGGTTAAAAAACCAGTATTCATTTTTATTTATTTACTTATTGCTTTACGTCTCGTCAACGGCTAGGGTCATTAGAGGCGGGATGGGACTGGGGACAAGGAACGGGAAGGAATTCGGCCATGGCCTTTTTGAAGGAAGCATCCCGGCATTCGCCTGAAGTGATTTGGGGAAACCATGGAAAACTCAAGTCTGGATTCCCGGACGGGAATTCGAACCCGCGTCCTACCGAATGCGTCATATTTCTGGACAAACACTAGCGCACATACAAAAGTATAAATTTGTTACAGTTTGTCACACTTAATTAAAGCAGAGCACTTTGCTGTCCCGCGAACTGAGGCAAAGAGTCATTCAACTCCTGGAAATTTGAATGGAATGGAAATTTGACATGGAAGTTTATACCATTATGTTCATGTTTTAACTTTGTTAGAGAGCCAAAAGTCAGATCTAACAATGCCTACTTGCTTCTCCACAGCGCTCGGTGTAAACATTATTAGTGTTAGAGGAAAATAAAATAAAAGCGCAGTTCCTAGTACGCTGATCTGAAAAAGATTCCACTGAACAGTTAATGAAAAAATATTACTTTTTTCCTTCGGGCTGTACTCCTCTTCGATATCGAGGAAAATTGGAGGGGAGGGGACGGAACAGGAGAGAATTCGACAACGGTATTTTGAAGAAACATCCCGACATTCGCCTGGAGTGATTTGGGGAAACCATTGACATATATACTGTAAACTGAATAAGTTTTATTATTATTATTATTTGTATCACACAATTTCAATAAACGTAAATTTTCGATTCCACTATCATTTTCGTTGCAGTGACACAAACTGATTAATGATTTCTGCATCTTTCTTCAGTTCGTGGATTTACTTGCTCTTTAAGCACGTAGCTCCGGTTACAATAAAACCTGACTAGAAGAATTTCAGAGCTATGTTCGCTACTTCCATTTACCACTTGGAAACTTACACATTTCTTTGTCCAAACAGCTGAAAGAGTGTATTGAAGAATCAAAGCTCCGATATTTCAGAACGTTCTTCCTGCTAAGGGGCGCACCCGAATACGATAATCTGCAGTTAAAAACGACTGCCTTCCTTTCTTTCAAGGTGACTATTTCTTTCTGGATGTATCTGCGCTAGCATTGTAATTGACAATCAAACCAGAAGTATATGATTCAGGTTAGCAAATCGCATTATTTTAGTAGCTTCCCCTATCTGTATTGAAATGCATCGCAGTTTCCTTATTAACAAAAATTCTCGGATCACCAGTGACTCCGTGTGAACTCTACAACCATGTTTCAGTCATTTTACTGCCACTCCATAAGGACTGATAACACCAATAAACGCTGCCTGCATTGTCTAAGATAGCTTTACAAGAGGACCGAGAGTGGTGGTGTAACGGTTAGCGTTCTCGCCTCGCATTCCGGAGGACGCCGGTTCGTTTTTTTTTTTTTTAATTTGCTTAACGTCTCTCTAACAGCGAGGTCTTTACAGACGGGTAAGGATGGGGGACAAGGAATGGGAAGGAATTCGGCCATGGCCTTTTGAAGGAAGCAACCCGGCATTTGCCTGGAGTGATTCCTCCCGAATGCGAGGCCAGAACGACGCCGGTTCGAATCCCCGTCCGGGCATCCAGATTTGGGTTTTCCATGGTTTCCCAATTCACTCCAGGCAAATGCCGGGATGCTTTCTTCAAAAGGCCATGGCCGAATCCGGATTCCTTCCCATACCTTGCCCCCCATCCTTTCCAGTCTCTAAAGACCTCGCTGTTAAGAGACGTTAAGCAGATAAAAAAAAATCTTTACAAGAGGGAAGCACTTATTTTCTTGTAAGAAATGAATGGTGTAACATTATTGGGTACTGTGGTATCTTGGACTGATTTCACGGGGACTTCAAGTGCAAACTATTTTTCTATCAAGATAAGGTAGTTTTTCGCGAAAAAAAGTAAAAGTTTAAATCAGTACCAGAGTTGTTTACTCCAAACGCACATCACCGAAGCCAATTCCTGACAACCCGAGGATAAAAACGAATGTAGAGATATTCTACATCGCTATGCAACAAATTTAAAAATTTATTAATGTTTTCAGCGTTGCTCAAACATTACATGAGCAACTGCTAAAACCATGATTGCAATGTCCGATATTTAATTTCGAAGTGTAAAAGCGGGATCTCTGCATGTATTAATAAAGTTTTCTCTTTTGATATCATATTTTTAATTGCGGAAAAAACACGTAAATGTCATTCGAAATATCGTGATAGTAATTTTCATCTCTAAAAGCTAGCAGAACGTCGCCACAAGTCCCCTGAAGAGACAATTTCGAGTAAAATCCGTCAGAGTGCTCTGCTGCCGCCAGACGCACATTGCTTGGAATTATGTCTGCGCTTCGCTGCCTAACGTTTCCAGAAGGTTGTTTTGCAAGACAAAGGGTTCTGATTGCGGGCAGCAACAGAGTGGGAAACAAAAATGTTGGAGGATTCTCCCTTACAGCCGTGGGTTGCCGTGGCTACTGTCACTGGCACATGGGATTTCCAGTCGGCTGCAGCTAAAATTGTCAAAGCAAGAGCTTATACACACGTCGCTGACCACAAGAGAAATAGAAACACAAGGAAAGACATGCCCGCATAATGTAAAATTCACTTACAAAAGCCTTATATAAATAAAAAGGAATATATATTCGTTTAATCGAGAAAACTATATATAGTTTTCTCCATTAAGAATTTATAGTGATAAATGGCTTAAGCTGGGTCATCATGCATTCATGTTCATAACTCTAAATGTAACGCATTTAGTTAATACTTTCTTACGATTGGAAACTTCATCTCGACACTGAAAGAAATTGTGGTGTTTCGGAATGGGATGAATGTGCTTGGAATATTTTAACCGTGACTGGCTTGCATTTCTGAAAGTGCGGATATTACGATAATACTGATCTCGATAGCACAAAATTTTATTTTTACCTTCATGACACAGCAAGTCATTACGTTATTTCCATCGTAACAGTGTATGCACACTCTTGTATCTTGAATTTTAGTTGCAAGACAATTCAGAAATAGGACGGAAACAACAGTCAAAATTGTCAATGTCCGAGGCCCGACTCGAACCAAGCACGCGAGACACTTTGGTGAACCTTCTTTTGCTGGAAACGCATTCTTTGATATATCTGCTAAAATGAACCAGATTTCTATAAATTTGGCTCTGATTTGTATCTACTGAAAATAAATAATAGTTCTGTATGTTATTAAACCAGACAATGAGTTACATGTTTTGTGTTATCTAATTATGGTGTATGCTAGTAACATGGAATCACATCACATATAATATAACTGCAGTATTATTATGTCGGAATATCTTAATTAGTTTTTAATGATATTGTTGAGTAGCCCAATAAGAAAATTTAAGATAATTTAGCTAACGTTAGTATAGCTGTGCTCTGCTATGTATTTTACTAAAATTTTATATAAATATAAACATATTAGTTTTCAATAAGCTCAGTATGAAAGAGTGCGTACAGGACGCGTTAGAGAAAAGTTTTATTGACGGAAGGAAGAAAGGTGATAAAACAGGGATGCAAGTAAATAAACCTTACGTATGGTGGGATCTACTTGGTATGAAATAAAGGAGTTGGAACGGATGCTCTGGTGGGTAGATTGATTTTAAGCTAAAACTGCGTTATTGATATAATAAAATAATTGTATTGGAAGTCATTAAAAAAAGGAGGAGGCGAGTGTGAAGAAAGTGTTAGAAGTGTGTAAGGATTACGTTGTTCGTGAGTCCTGTATAGCTATTTGATGAATAATTATGAGTATCTGGTAGAACGTGAAATACTTTTGCTACCATAAAGAAGTGGGAAAAATTTTCGTTTTTAAGTAATGGAGCCAGGGACTGGATTAAATAAGAAAAGAATGTGGGGATAGGTGTACCGGAAACAGAGAAAAAATCTAAAGTGATCGTAAAATTTATGTAGGGTGCACAGAATTTTAAATCTTGAGATACTTATATACAATACATGACAACTGGTAGTAATAATAATGGTAGAACTGAGTGGTTACCCGGCACTGTAAGGCGCCGCACAGTGGACCGGGGAGGTACTGCGAGGCAGGATCAAGTCATGACCGGCCTGCAATCACCTAGGCGCAAGCTGAGATGGTTACCTATCTTCGTCTCATAAACTATACATTTCACAAACAAAAATACACTTAGCATAGACAACTCAAAAATAGTTGTACTTTTCGGAGACAGATGAATACACAACTTTCCTTCTATAAGATTAGTACGCCGAGTCTAACAAACACGATTTGAATTCGGGCAGGACACAAGTCCTTCCCCCCTCTCATGATTTACACTGGCCACTTGTGTTAAACAGGGTGCCGGTGGCATGAGGTCCTTACCTGGCCGCAACGAAAGAAAATTTTTGCCAAGAGATGTATATTGCATAATTTTAAATTACAAGATGGGAAAAAAAAGAAAGAAACCAAGAAGCATAAAATACTTTTTGTATCGTTTGTCCTAATTTGGTCACTGCAGCCGCACTGACTAAGTCCAGTTTTTTAAGTCTACTGTACAGTTAAAACGAAAAATGTGAAATGTTTTCTGTCGCTGTTCCCTTAGATCAAGGTTGCCCAAACAATTTTAGAGATGGGCAACAATTTCGATTCCAAGTTAGCCTGCCGGCCAAACAATACTTGCTCATAGCTGCAGTAGGTATTTAAATATAACAAAGATATAAGTAACTCAGTTTAATTACAATCAAAAAGTAAAAACACTCAATGAGACCTTGGTAGAAGTTTTTGAAAATTATGATCAAAAAGTAAAAAACATGAATAAAACCCTTGCAGATGTTTTTGGACTAGGATATTCTAGACCGCTTCGTATCGTATAAAACACTAGTGCGTCCGCATCTGGATTACTGTTGTGGAGTTTGGGATCCGTATCGCAAGGTTCTGATTGAATCAGTGGAGAAGGTGCAGAGGAGAGCCGCTCGATTAGTGACTGGTTGCTACAGCCCTTACGAAAGCGTCACAGAATTGATACTGAGATTGGGCAGGGATAGTTTGGAAGAGAGACGACGTAGTTTGCGTTTGAATTTATTGGAGAATATGCGAAAATCTTTAAATTACGAGTGCAATGGAATACTTCTTCCGCCAACCTATTTAGGTCGCAATGAGCGGAGGGATAAGATTCAAGATATAAGATTAGGATTGGTGCTTAGCACCCTCTGCCACCCACAATGTTTGTGATTTGCAGAACATGGATGTAGATGTAGATCGCGAGCCTGCGGTTGGACTGTCTTGCCTTAGAGCCGCAATCAGTAACCTATAAGAACATTTTCCCTAACACGCTCTTTCAGGAAACGTTATTAGCAACGTGTTGATTGGCCTGGTGTCGGTAGTAGAAGCCAATGAAGTCCATTATTGGTCGGGCGAGCGAACAGAAAGGTTGTGGGAAAGGGGAGAGGGAAAGGGGAAACTCAGAGAAACTCCCCCGTCCAATTTTAATATTGCATGAACTTTACATAATCGCTGTTAGGTGTCAGAACGATTTAACAGCTCTCAGAAACGGGGATCAAACAACTTCAGAAATCGTACCAATTAGCGAAATTCAGCGTCGATACCATTTCCATGGTTGTACCTTACGCATTTTATAAAACTATAAAGTCAATTCAGTACCTGTCTTCCACGTAAATCATGTAACTGGAGAAAGAAACTCAAAACAATGTTTGTAATTATTTGTCCTGGATTAAATTTTTTATGTGTTTCTCTATTAATCTTCTAACAACCACTATTACGCACACAGGGTACTGCCCCTAACGGCCGGTGACGATGGTGCCGTATTTGGTCTCGAATTAACAACAGTGATGCAATAAACTGTTTCCGTAGTTATTATTTTTTGTTGGAAGTCTCTTTACAGTGCTAAACCACGCTCTTTCTTTCTTTCTCTTTCTTTGTTGACTAAAACATTTCACTGAAAATAATTTGTGCAATTCGATATTGGTTTATGTCGTCTAAACTGATGTTATAACATCGTTGTTACTGAGACAACAGGGAAACCTGTGTTCAGTCCACTAATTAGAAGTGAATCGTATTACGAATATTAATACACAATATACGAGGGTGGTCTGAAATTTTTCCGACCTAACAAAGATACAAGACATTTTTTCTGAATTTTTTAAATTATTTTTAAACATAATCTCCATGTAACTCTACACACTTCTTTCAGCGATGTTACTATCTCTGTAACCGGTCCAAACAGTACTTGGCGTTTTTCTCTACAAAATAATTGTTCATGAAGGGGATTGCCTCTTCATTTGACGAAAATCTCTGTCCTCCGGGCGCAATTTTTAGATGAGGGAACAAAAAGAAGTCGATTGGGGCTAGATCTGGTGAGTAAGGCGGATGGTCAAGCAGTTTAAACCGTAATTCGTGAAATTTCGCCATGGCAACCACTAAGGTGAAACAGGATTTTCTTTTTCTGCAAATGTGGCCGTTTTTCCGCAAGTTCTACCTTCAGCTTGTCAAGTAATGATGCGTGGTATGCTCCTGTATGGGTTTTTCCCTTTTGAAGGTAATCGATTAAAATAACTCCATGACTATCCCAAAAAACAGTCGCCAGCACTTTCATAGCCGAAAAAACAGTTTTTTGCTTTTTTTGGAGCTGGTTCCCCCTTTTCAGTACATTGTTTGCACTGTATTTTTGTTTCGGGCGTATAATGGTGTATCCAAGTTTCATCTACAGTGATTAATCGGCGCCAAAACTCGGATTTATTGCGCCTAAACTGCGCCAACAGAGCGTTGGAAATGTTCAATCGAACACGTTTTTGGTCTAATGTGGGCAAACGTGGCACCCCGTGCGCGGACAGCTTTCTCATACCTAAATGTTAATTTAATATGAAACAAATACGTTCTTTTGAAATGTTTATAACCTCTGCTATCTCTCTCACTTTAATTCGGCGGTCGTCTAGCACCATTTTGTGAACTTTGGCGATGTTTTCGTCTGTAGTTGCAGTTTTTTGACGTCCGGAACGTTTATCGTCTCCCAAGCTCTTACGGCCACGTTTAAATTCAGCTGCCCAAAATTTCATTGTGGTAAGTGATGGTGCAGACTCTCCATACACAGAATCCAACTCATCTTTGATTTGCATAAAAAACAAATATTTAATGACAGCTCGATTCTCCATTTTGTCCATTTTCACAAAAATACTCACATCAACTCACTCAAACGACTGTTACATAACAACTGCGCGACCAAAATGGCTGATACTTTGGTGAGTAACTGTCAACAGATAAACAACGAAATTCACTAGCTTTTATTTACGAGTGCTGCCATCTTCACATTGAGGTCGGAAACTTTTCAGACCACTCTCGTAGCATTATCCTTTTAATCAGTTACCCACTGATTATTTTTTTTTTTTTTTTTTTTTTTTTTTTACATGTGAATTGAACGTTTGGAAATAATTCATATCTTCTTTTCCATCTGAAGTTTCCTTTTCCTCCAGTACACTTTCGTACGTGCACTGTGCTGCAGCATCTTTTCATCCGTCCTTGTTCTTCCAGTCTTTGCTATTATTTCGACTTTAAATGCTTCCGAATTACTGATGACGTATTCATATCTAAAGTCTGGAACTTACCAGAACTTTCTTCAACCATGTTGAAGCTGCCTCCCAGCTCCATAGATTGCGAAATATTCTTTTTCTTAATCTGGTACAAGTGTCCGAGAAAGTGTCCGAGAAATGTCAACCTCTTTTTTTAATGGTTTAATTTTTTCCAAATAAAATTGCTATTTTCTCCGATCCATGATTTATAAAAATCGATAAAAACATATTCACTGATAATATAAACAACATTCCTTTTTATTCGGCTGGTCACTGCTGCGCTTCGTATAAATGTCTACATACTCTCCTTTATTCCTCTGTTACATGTATAACCAGTTTCTAAGAAGATTTTTCGAGTCACTTTCGGGCATAAAGAAGTTTGACTTTACATACAATGCTTGGAGCAATAAGGGGAGCTAGAAGATTCCTATTGCAATCACTAGTGCATCCACGTTCTTCTCACGGTATAAAAAACGAGACACAAGATTTAACTAAAAATGTTTACTGCCTGCACGCGATGCCTGCGGCAGAGGTGTATACGCAGGGTGGGTTGCCTAACAGCAGGTGCGTTGTGTACGTAACCTCCGCATCACAGGCCCTGCATAACATGACGAGGCTAGAGCTGCCGATTACTCACGTGTAAACACTGCCACGTAGTAAAAGATGTTACAGTAGAAAACAAAAACAGTAATAGCGTTACGTCATTCAACCACTTTAAACGTTCTTCTTATTCTTCATCTTCCTTTCGTTACGGCCTACCAGGACCACGTACCAGTTTCAACTCCTCTCCTGTTGTTTTATATTTCTTCCTTTCCGGTATTACTTTCTCTCTCTTCAGGCCATTTTGTAGCCGTTTTTTCTGTCTCGCAAACCCGCCGTTTTCAGAATCTGATTTCTCTTTCCATAGTGTATTGTTCACCGATATTATTTCGTTTCAAATCTTTCTGGATCTCTTGAAGCCATCTTAGTTTTTTTCTCTCAAAACTGTTTGAATATCTTTTTTATTAACCTGGTGTCATTCAAGCCATAAATGTTATTATCCTCTCTCTGATTGATTCAGTTATTTCTTCAATGCTTTGGTATATTTCCTCGTTACTTCTTAACTTCGATAGTGCATCATTTTTCAGTAGACCCAAAATATTCCTTATAATTCTCCTTTGTAATAATTGAAGTTTATAATTTAATACTAGTCATTCTCTTGCATAGATATTTTGGATTCACCACTGTATTACAGTGTCTTACTTCAATATTTTTAGACAGGTACCTATTATTATTACAGTCTTCGCTGGCAAAATTTTTCTCAACAAACACAGCGCCACGAAAAATAACTCACTTTACTCCATTTTCGTAACAACACAAAGGTGAATCCAATAGGCTGTGTGTAGTATCGGTGAGTAAAATTGTTTCGTGGAGGTCGAGAAGAATTTGGTTAGTTAATGTTCTGTTTCGCCTTTTTCGAGTATGATCAAACTTGCCACTTAGATAATTTTCTGTTTCAGAGATTATTACCGTAGTTCTAAGTGTAAACGTTTTATCGTCGTTGCAGATGTCTGTTATTCCTATGAATCTCTGTTTATTATGTACCGCACATGATCAGAATATCACTAAAAGCAATGTTGTCTATTTATACGATAATTTGTTAAACATATTGACTTGAAAACGTATAACAGCATGCGGATCGTTTGTTAATTTATCTACGACATGAATAACAGTTTCTAATGTTTAGAGGATGTTCAGGAAATAAGAAGCTGAACATGTGTTAGAAAACCGTTCTCTAACCGACTACAGAATGCAGTGGTAGACACATATTGAGAGATATGAAAGAGTATCTTTTTTATGTAAATGTTGCGTTCGTTCTGTGCAACTGTTTATCCAGCTTCAGTTTATATTAATAATGTTCTAACTATTACATCAGGCTTTGCTCATGTAATTGTGGGACACTATAGTGAGGATAATTTAAGACGAACACTTAATTAGAACCACCGATGCCTGAAGTCAGAATAGAACCGGTAACACTTACATTGCGAGGCCAGCGTGTGAGCCAGGGCACCTGAAACGGTAGTTGCGAGTGCAAAAAGACTAAATATCAGTCAACAGTGTGGGGGAAATTGGTCAAGTGCGAATATGGAACACAAACAAGTGTATCAAAACCTTTAGACGAAAGGAATGACAATCATCTCTTTCCGCTTAAGAGGGTCAGAGTTAAAATGAAAATGGAATACTTATACGAAATCTTCTAGCTACGTATAGTATGTACTTAATGTCAAATTATAAACGATATCAAATTTAATTTGAAAAATGACTATGGTGACTTCACAGTAACTCACATATAACAAATTTTATTTAGGAGCATGATTCAAAAACTTTAATTCAGCTAACAATATTCTGCAAATAGATTAGATCACCTTCTCAACCAGAGGAATGTTTAAAATGATATTTAAATTGAGTCTGGAAATAACTTCATGTAAATGGTCGATTTACTTACGTTTACTAGAATTCAGATAGATATCCCCGATGTTATTTAATGATATAACAGCCTTGTATATGTAAATTGTTTACCTTTGACTGTCTAAATTAATATTAAGTAGACTATGGTCAGTGTCAAAATGCCAGACATTTTTCATTTCATAAAGCAACGATAGCGTTAGCTGTCTAGTCTAGCGTTTTTTGTTCGGTAGAGCTTACTGAACTATGTAACAGGAACCAAGAGCTTTACAGCTGAAAGTTGGTGGTATGATAATATCTTCTAACCTGTTATCACAAGGTTTTATTTACATGTGCTAAGTCACGTTATCATCTTCATCTGTGTAGTCAGAGAAAATTTCTGATCTTAATCGTGTAAATGCAAGGCAGCAGGAAAATGAATAAATCAAACCTAATGTGGTGGGAGTGCGAAAAGTATGAAGCAGAGTATGGACTTCCCTCTACAATTCCCATAAATGTGCATGACAGATATCATGCCAAAAATAAGACCAGAAGAAGAAAAATGTTGAAACAGCGAAAATAACAAAACTTACTTATAACATCAACACAAAAATATAGAGCTGCCTGGTAGCTCAGTGGTTAAGGAGACTGACTGGAGGTCGACTTGTTCCCGATTTGAATCTCTGCCTTGCCAGGAATGTTCAAAGGTCCTTAACCAGATCACCTCTAGCACAGAGTGCTGTGAAATCTGAAGTACCCCAAAAGGCTTCCGTAGTTCTGTTTCCACTTTAAACTGCAGGTCAGCTTTACTTGGTACGATTACCGAGTTAGGTTAGATAAGGAGAAAAGGCACTGGCTACCCAACCTCCAATACCAGGCTAAGTATGCTTCCTTCTGGAGGGTGGAACCAACCTTCGGGTTGAATACCAAATTTACATTTTTACAAAAACACAGCTAGGATATTACAAACCAAGAAAAGTTTGGAAACATTAAAATAAAACTTCTGACATCGAGCCGAAATTACGAACGGAAAAACTGAAAACCCCCAATAACAGAAGACCAACAGCGTGAAACTATCAAAATGGAAATTTTGTAACGTAATGTCTACAAATGGCGTAAGTGTCGGCAAAAAAGTAAATTCGTGTGGTCTTGCAGTCTGCTTACAGAGTTGCGACCTGCCGCAAATTCCATTTTAATTTTGAATGCGAACCGCGAAATATACTGATCATCTCATATGACCACAACTTTTAGCGAATATTCGAGAGTTCGGTATACTTTGTGAATGGGTAAAGCATTTTCTAACTGATCGGTCACAGTTTGTCGCCGTTGATGGAGAAGCCTCTTCTAAACTAGATGATACATCGGGTGTCCCTCGGGGAAGTGTAATAGGACCACTCTTTTTTCTTAATTTTCATAAAAGATCTTGGATATAACGCGAAGAGTAGTTTGATATTATTTGTTGATGATGTGCTCATATAGAGTGAAGTAAGGAATTCGTCCGATTGCTTAGAAATTCAGAGCGATCTGGATGTTACTTGGGCATGGTGGGACAAATGGCAACTTACACTAAACTGTAAAAAGTGCAAGACAATGCGCAGAACAAAAAGAATCCTTTTCTTCAGAGATACAACGTAAACACCTCAGTTATTGATTCCGTGAAGTATTTGGGTGTAACAAAAAAAAAAAAAATATGAAATGGGACCTGCACATTAATTTGGTCGTAGGTGAAGATAAGTTTAGCCTGTTATTCAAAGGTCGAATCTTGAAACATTGCAATATAAAAACAAGGAAGATAACCTACAAAATTCTAGTACGTCCACATTTGGACCACTGCTGTGTCGTTTGAGATTCGTTACATAGGGCGCTGATTGACGGTATAGAGAAGAGCGGCTTGATTCGTAATTGCTTGCTACAATCCTTATGAAAGCGTCGCAGAATTGGTTATTAGATTGGGCTGGGAGTCACTGGCTGACAGACGACGTAGGTTTCATTCGAAATTATTGGTAAACACACTCACACCCACTTTCATTTACAAATGCTATGAAATACTTCGTCCATCAATCTATCTGGGGCGCAATGACAGGAAAGATAAGATTAGAGAAATAAAATACAGCACTGATGCTTATATTAATTGTTTCTTTCTATGCTCTACTCGGGATTGGAAAGGACGGCGTAGAGATTAATTTTGGTGCAAAGCGCTCACTGCCACTTACAAATTTGCGAATTTCAGAGTAAATAAGCAGATGTACGAGGGTTGTTCAATAAGTAATGCAACACACTTTTTTTCTGAAACAGGGGGTGTTTTATTCAGCATTCAAATACACCACGTTATTTCCCAATCTTTTAGTTACACAACCCTATTTTTCAACATAATTTCCATTCAACGCTACGGCTTTACGCCCCCTTGAAATGAGGGCCTGTATGTCTGCCCGGTACCATTCCACTGGTCGATGCCGGAGCCAATGTCGTACTGCATCAATTTGGTCATCATCCGGATTGCGCCCTTCATTGGGCCCAACATATGGAAATCCGACGGTGCGAGATCGGGGCTGTAGGGTGGATAAGGAAGAACAGTCCACTGAAATTTTGTGAGCTCCTCTCGGGTGCGAAGACTTGTGTGAGGTCTTGCGTTTTCATGAAGAAGGAGAAGTTTGTTCTGATTTCTGTGCCTACGAACACGCTGAAGCCGTTTGTTCAATTTTCGGAGAGTAGCACAATACACCTCAGAGTTGTTCGTTTGACCATGGGGAAGGACATCGACCAAAACAACTCCTTCAGCGTCCCAGAAGACTGTAGCCATGACTTTACGGGCTGAGGGTCTGGCTTTAAACTTTTTCTTGGTAGGGGAGTGGGTGTGGCGCCACTCCATTGATTGCCGTTTTGTTTCGGGTTCGAAGTGATGAACCCATGTTTCATCGCCTGTAACAATGTTTGACAAGAAATTGTCACCCTCAGCCTCATGATGAGCAAGCAGTTCCACACAGATGGTTCTCTTTTGTCCTTTATGGTTTTCGGTTAGGCATCGAGGGACCCAGTGGGAACAAACCTTTGAATATTCCAACTGGCGAACAATTCTAACAGCACTATCAACAGAGATTTCAAGTTTAGCACTGAGTTGTTTAATGGTGAACCGTCGATCGTCTCGAATGAGAGTCTTTGCACGGTCGGCCATCACCCGGGAGATCAGACAATACTGCTAGACTTTGCGGCGATGATGACACACGCTTTGCCCAACGACTCACCGTGCTTATGTCCACTGCCACATCACCGCAGACATTCTGCAAGCACCTATGAATATCTGAGATGCGCTGGTTTTCCGCCAAAAGAAACTCAATCACTGCCCGTTGTTTGGAACGCACATCCGTTACAGACGCCATTTTAACAACTCCGTATAGCTCTGTCACCTGTCGGAAGTCAATGAAACTATACGAGACGAAGCGGGAATGTTTGAAAATGTTCCACAAAAAAAATCCGTTTTTTTCAACCAAAATTGGCCAAGAAAAAAAATGTGTTGCATTACATATTGAACGACCCTTGTAGATCAAACAGAACTTTTAAAAAATACCTTAGCCTAGCGGCGTCAGAGTAAGAGACTCAATTCTTAGGACAAGTGCTTTATCTAGTAAGTTCTAAGACCGAGACTACGACTATTTTCAACGACGCTGCCTGGTTTGTTTTTTTTTTCTTTTTACGTTCATTATGCCTTACATGGTAGAGACAATTACAGTTTAGAATGCCTTAATAATATTTTAAATCCCTTGTCAGTAAGAATCGACTGCAAATTGGAAAGTGTCGACCAGATTGAAGTTGTTCAGCTGTCGCTACCCTGGCGCTGAGCGGGTACAATTCATTAGCGCCGAAATGAGTTTGTACGGCGCGGGAATTTTAATTGCGAACGGAAAACACGGCAAGAGAAAAATGAGCAACACAAACTCGGTAATTAAAATGGACACTGGACGGCGTCACTGCGCGAAATGTGATGAGAGTAAAAACGGGCAGAGCGCTTCCACGTGTACATACAAATTCACTTGAAAGTGAAAACAGTAGCAGATCTGGTAGTCAGGCAAATAATACCGACCTGCACACAAACTTAATCAAGGTGGTCGTGGTGGTATTCTTCTTTGTTGCCGTCATTTACCGTGTCCCCTTGAGGAAGTAATTCCAGAACACAAATAAAACAAGTGTCAGAGGTGACCTCAATTCCTTTGTCCACTAGTAATTGGTTTCTGCACATTCGGTAATGAACAAGTCTTGTAATGTAGATTACGACGTGACAAGGTATTTTCATTTATGGATTTTGGTTTTTGCCTGTTGGGTTTATGTAGTACGTTCTTTTCATGCTGGTATCATGTAGTTTCTGACACGATAAGTCTGAAATGTCTGAACATTCAAGATGGTCAAATCATAAAATCACGAAAAGTCGTAATCAATGCGTTGCGAATTTTAAGGCCACTTCCGTTTTTTCTCTTCGTGTTCAGGAAACTAAATTTTTATTGGTTATTGAGTTGTTGAAAGATTTTTTTGTTAATCTCGCTACATTAATTGCTCTCAACTTCAGGCGTACACTATTTACTGTGATCCACACTTGGCATTTGCGTTTAAAAATTTCATTAATCCGTTTTTTAACAATTCTCAAAAGTGCACAAATGTTTAATGTCACAATTACAAAGAGTTCGATGTTAACAGTAAGTTCTTTACAAAAGAGAAATTGAAGATTTCAACCGTCTGCTTTTCAAACAAAATCAAGTCTATTTATATTTTAAAAATCAAGTTGCTCCAAGTATTTTGTAGTTTCCTTCTGAAATACTTCAGTTGTTGGGTAAAAAGTATTAATTAGCCATTCAAGTAGAATAATTCCAATTGGGATTACCGGACACAAGTAAAGATCACAAAACGCTGTAAATACATGCTAAGAATGTCTCGTTTTTCTTATACCTTTCCGCCTCGTCGAAGTAGGCGCGCCTAATAACCTCGACGTCGACGAGGCGTAAAGACAAAAGAAAAAAATCATTACATTTCTTGAATTTGCACCTTGTACCTTAGTGATTTCTGCTTCACGATATTAGCGCAAATACAGAAAATTTCATAAAATAAAAAACGATATATTATTCATGTCGGGTTAGAAATAAGAAACCAGCTTTAGACTAATAAAACCGGCGGTGTTGCTAGATTGTTTTCGCTTATCCTTTAGCTACAGTGGACAACATTCAGATATGCGGCGCGGACCGAGTTCGTATCCAACTCTCCTGCTCTGTTGACGAACTGATTTGGCAACATTGGAATAAATTTATCTTTGCTATCTAAGAAATACACCAACCACTTACAGGCGACTGGATCGGATAGTTGTGCTGCTCAGATTACTGACTTGGAGTAATATTGTCATTACCTCGAAGGCGCCATCCATAAGTTAAGGGGCATGAAGGGGATGCTCAAAGTGTAAGTGGGGAGGGAGGACGGAGTCATAAGCTTCCTAACATCATCTCTAACAAAATACAAAATAAAAACGAAAAAAAAACAGGAAAGCCAAAAAATGTGTGCCCTTACTTTTTTGGAGAAAACTTCTTCACAACACCAATAGTTGCATTTGGAAGATTACTTTACTACACATTTTTTGTTTCGCTAGGCTGTATATAACTTGAGATGATAAAGAAAAGTACATAACGCGAATAAAAGTGCACGAATACGGCTAGTCTAATGATATAAAATACTAAAACAATTAAATAGCAACTAGGTGAAAAGAACGTGTGAGGTCCCACTCACAAATCATTGCCGAAATTAAAAATAGATTTGCAAATAACAGACTTTCACAGCATAAGTAGTATGTATAAATATTTGGGTAATTTTGAGTCTTTTGTAGTAAAGTATTTTTTTTGTAGTTGGTACTACTGTATTGTTGGTTGGAAAGGAAGGTGTTAAGATGGCGCAGAGAGACCACGAGGGAATGTATTAATTGAGCAGTGACTACTATGTATTGTAATGTATGAGTATTTAAAGTGTTCAATAAATGGTGCAGATAAATGAAAATATTAGTAGATTTGATTTAACATTAACATCCGTTGCGCAGAAGTATGTAACTTGAGAGCAGTTTATCAAACAGTAATAATATGCTAGGTGATAGCACTGCCGCTAAAAGCAACCCTTGGGCCATGTGTTGAAGTTGGCGGGCTATCTACCTTCGACTAATTAATAGTAAGGAGGAAGGACCTAGCACACGATATGTATATATTATTCTAAAGTTGAGTGATGTCACAACAGGGAGGCTGGAGAAGGGGGCGTCACTCGATTGTGACTACTTACGACAAGTACGAGAGTGGGGAGTAAACAATCCATGAAATTTGTGTGAGTTAATCTATGGATCGCCTCAAACGTAAAACAACTGTGTGGCAGTTGCGAGTTGCGAGTGGCTGATGGAGCGACCTCCTGGTACAGGTAATGTCTTGGTCGGGTCGTCTTTGTGCTGGAGTAATGACGTTCACGCAGAGACGCCCGACCGACTTAATGATGCGTGTGCGAGCCACGCTCAAATACAGCAGCGCACAGCTCTGCTTTATGTCCGCGACCAGGCACCGTGCACTAATGCCAGAGGCTGTTGCCCTAGAGTCAACGAGGTTGTAACTCTGTGATGCTGTTGTTCATATAATCAAAATGATTGCCGTTTGAATTTAGACTCGCTACCTAAGTAACAGACATATTATTTAAGTGAAAACTTCTATAGGTGGGCCGTAGGGGACAAATTTATGAATACGTGTCACCGACGTCCTATGACGTGTTCGGCGTATGATATGCGGTTTTTGGAACATACAGTGTTTATACGATTTTGATGGAACTTTGCGTACGTATACTTTAAAACAAATAGAAAAAATACTGTGATTATTGTAGGCCATTTCTTCCACAGTTATTTGTTAAACTAATAATTATTATTTAGTAAATATGCCAATACAACTTTTGTTGGATATTCTTTATTTTTCGGACGCGTCGAGGTATCTTCAGCGTAAAATAAAATTTCGTTATATGTAAACAAAAACAAAAAAAACACAATACCCCATTATTTTCAAATTATAACTAATCGCATATTACAAAAAATATTGTACGCTGAAGATACCTCGACGAGAGGCGAAACGCCTCCGAAAAATAAAGAATATCCAACAACAGTTGTATTGACGTATTTACTAAATAATAACTATTAGAAAAAATACTGTTTACGTTTGATTTACAAAAACCTAAACCTTCTCGTCTTGTCTCCCTCACTTTAATGTCTGTCAACCTTGTTCATACAAACTAAGTTTATAATCCGATTTTGATAGTACTTAGCGCATGTTTGCTTTGAAACAAGGCGGTGTGGTAGCTCAGAGGTTAAGGCGCTTACATCCGAAAGTTTCTCTCTGCGGTCGCGAATTGAATTCCCGTGGTGAACAGGAATTTTTATGAATTTTATTTGATTATATGAGCTGCGATGAGATCTTCCGTTGTTGTGATTCCACGTTAACTGAGGAAATATACTGGCTTTCCTGTTTCTGACACAATAGCTTGGTACATCTCCTGAAAAATTCGAACAACCTTCGGGTTGTGGACTAAGTTAGATTTTTAGTTTTTGAAATGAGAATTTCTTTAGGCGCATTGGGCGATTTTTGGATGGGTTCGCGTCATCGACATTTTAAGACGTGGTGAGTGTATTATATACGCGTTGGACGCTTTTTGAATGAGTAAAATCTTATGCTTTCGCGTCACCGACGTGCTAATGTTAACAATATTCCTGTAGCGGTCTGATGGCTCAGTGGTTAAGGTTACTGCCTGAGGAACGAAAGGACTCCAGTTCGAATTCCTGTCTTGGTGCTGATTTTCAAAGATCCTTAATCAGACTTTCACCTTTGGCACAGCTTGCTGTGTAATATGAAGTACGCTTCCATAGTTCGGATTGTACGTTAACCTGTAGGTGTCCTGTATCTGGTAGGACTACCGGATTAGTTTAAGGCTGCTATGACAGGGGCGGAATTCGCAGCCGATATAAACCCTGTCACCATTTCATTACCACCACATGAAATTATTATTATTTAGTATATTTTTAGCTATAAATATGACGTATTACGCGTATCATGATATTCACATTCTTAGGTTTTCACAATCACTTCCACCCCGTTGTTGTTGTTTTTTTTTTTAATGGTTACCCTTATTCTCGTTGTTTAGAGCAGTTGTTGATGCTGTTCATTCTCGAAATTTTCTTTCGTGTCACCTTGAATAAAGTTTTAACAAAGAATATACCTGGCTTGTTAATTGCTTTAGTAAGTTGATTTTTCCCACGAACCAAAAGCAGTACAGAAAAATTATATAGCTGTAATAAAAAATTGTGAATTCTTCATAGGAGAACAAGCGTACGTTACAAGTCCAACAATAATAAGGAGTCAGATTTTCCACCCTACACATAGCGCATATAACTGTCAACGTTATGGTTTTATATACAAACGGTTTTTAACAGTATTGTATAAATATTCTCCCTTTGTACATGGTGTGGATGACTTAAACAAAATCTTCCCAGTAATGCACTGTGGATACCATATCCTTGAAACAATCCGGAAGCGATTAAGATCTGGCCAACACGAACAGCAAGCAACTGAAAATGCGGCAGGGGTGGGATATATGGGTCTTGACTAAAAGGATTGTAAAGGAGATTCTGAAAAAACAAAAATAGAATTCACTAAGTGGCACTACGCTAATATTACTAAATGGTCACATTCTGAAGAATCCACGTTCGATTAAATGTCCTAGTATCCAGATTCCATTTTCCGTGGTTACTAGAAATCATGAAAATGCAATGCACAAGATCATGACCGAATTCCTTGTCTTTATTTTTTCCTTCCATTAATAGTCCCGACGTCAACGAGCCGGAAAGTTATAGAAGAAAAATAGAATAATACAGAAAATAGTGTTCAAAGCAATATATATATTATGAAATATAAAGAGAGTTGTTTCAGTTGTGATCGCACTTAAATTTACTGTTGCATAATTAGTCAACGAAATAATTTACAGAGATTTATTAGGTGACGGAAAAGCTATATGACATATTGACAACAGGAGAAATTCCAGTGGTTAATAACAGCTAAACACCCAATAATTATTATATATATTATATACATCCATAAATTAAGAACATCGTAATAAGTAATTACTCAAAAATCGCAAGAAAAAAAGTTTAAACGTACCATTTTCTGGGCAATGCCTGATATCATCCACCATGGAGAAAAAAGTGCTTGCTATGAAACAATGTAGTGTCCATACATTTGTTATTCCTACCTTCTTTTTACAATTTCATTAATCACTCGAAATATCTCAAAACATTTAATAAATCGTATTTTTTTCATCAAACCGGTTTCCTGTTATGGGCAATTGAAAATAATTATTTACACAGCCGTCGTTTGAATCCGGTTGGCATGGTTCCCAGAGGCTACTGATTAAGTTTTTTATGCACTGATCCAGGTGGATAGTAGTATGATTGCCCGATTCCATCTAGAAATACACGCGTCAGAACCAAAATAACGCAACACTAGTCAGCAGAGTTGCGAAAAGAATAATAAACCTAGACTTGATTAGACTCTAGTGAACTTGCTGTGAGGTCATGACGACAAGAGGCGTTCCACCGATAACGCGATCAAATGATGTGCATTCAAAGTGCCAGACAATAGTTACGGTGCGTTACGACCGTAGCCAATGTGGCGCAGATGTATGTATAAGATCTTTGTAAAACTATGTGTAATTTTGTATCTGAGGTTCTATGAGAGGAGTGTTTTGTTTATTTGACTTAAGAATAAGTATTGCCGATGCTAGAGCCACTCAGCTGTGTGGGGAGCCAACAGGAAGTCACATAGGCGTGAGTCTGGCCAGCTGGGTCTGTGGCCAGGCCCCGCTCGACAACGAGAAGGGACTCTCGACACTGTAGCGATTCTTGTGACTGTTTAAAGCGTCTCATACGGAATGATTTCTGAGCCGCTGTATGTAACAGTTTATTGCCTCGCAGTGTATTTGTGCCGAATAAATGTGTCATAAAGTACGAGGGCTGTCCAGAAAGTAAGAAACGTTTTGACCTGGCGCAACAATGGGTGCTCCTAGTGCCGCCATCTTGGCGTCAGACTGTTCATACATTCAGTACGCAACCAGCAGTGGTAGTTTGCACATCGTTCCTATCGTACTTTGAATACAGTAGAGTGTTAAAATGAGCGCTGCAATTAAAAATCCCGCCAGTTGTGAAGTGCGAGCTGTAATACGGTTTTTGTTGGCGAAAAATCACAAACCAATTGAAATTTATCGCCAGATTTGTGATGTGTACGGCCAAGGAATAATCAGTGAAAGCCGAGTGAGGCAATGGTGCATTGATTTTAAAAATGGTCGAACCAATGTTCACGATGAGGACCGCATGGGTAGGCCTAGTGTTGTGAGTGATGAACTGGTGGTGAAAATCAACGAAAAAATCCATGGAAATCGTCGTTTCACGATTGCGGAGCTTTCAGAACATTTCCCCCAAATTTCACGGAGTTTAGTTCATGAGATTGTGGTTGGTAAACTAGGTTACCACAAATTTTGTGCCAGGTGGATTCCGAAAATCTTAACAGAAGACCACAAAAAACAGAGACTTGCTGCAGCACTGACGTTACTGGAAGACTACGCCAAAACTGGAAACCAAGTTATCGATCGTATCGTAACTGGCGACGAGACTTGGGTAAAGCACGTCACCTGTGAAACAAAACGGCAGTCTATGGAATGGGGACACACGCATTCGCCCAAGAAACCGAGGAAGTGTCTGCAAACGCTGTCAGCAGGAAAAATTATGGCTACTGTGTTTTGGGATGCTAAGGGTGTGATTCTCGTTGAATTTCTTGAACGTGGCCAAACAATCACTTCAGAAAGGTATTGCGAAACACTCAGAACATTAAGACGCGCGATACAAAACAAGCGTCGGGGAAAACTCAGTGAGAAAGTTTTGTTTCTCCACGACAACGCTCGTCCATGCACGTCCAATCGTACCTAAGAGCTGTTGGATGGTTTTGGATGGGAAGTTTTCAATCACCCACCGTACAGCCCGGATTTGGCACCGAGCGACTACCACCTGTTCATGGCGATGAAGACGTGGCTCGCAACACAACGGTTTGAAACTGACTCACAACTGCATGCCGGTGTAAACCAGTGGTTGAAGTCTCAGGCGGCAAATTTCTACAGAGAGGCTTGTACCACGTTATGATAAGTGCCTTAATTTAAATGGCGATTATGTTGAAAAATAGCCTAAGAGTTTAACTCTAAAATGTATATAATAAAAATAGTTTTTTTCACTTTGCTTATTTTTTATTACAAAACGTCTGTTACTTTCTGGACAGCCCTCGTAGATGGTCTAATCAGCGAGAATTACCATCAGTAATGCATCACATTCAGCCTGATATTATCACAAGGAAATGCTGAAATTTATGATCTGCAATCGTTCGTTGCCGCATTGCTGAATGCATGTAGCGCACAGCTAGCATTACACGAGACCGGAGCTGATGCGTATACCTGCGTCGCGAGCTCGGCTGAGCCAGGCTACAGCCGTAATAGGGGCTGCGTCCGGGGACGGGAGTGCAATCGATGAGGACAGAGTGCCGGCACATCCCTCGGGAGTGGAGGAGTCCGCAGTTCCTACAGGATTAATTCCGCAGGCCAGATCATAATTGACTAATCCCATTCCCAACACGACGGCTCTTCATTATGTACTGCGGTACGCCGGGATTTCCGCGCAACCTGTAGCTCTCTGCGTTAAAAGCCGCTTACTTGGTCGAGGCACAACAGAATACGACAAGCTCTGTCTCTCTCTCCCCGTCTCTCGTTCTTGGTCATCAATCTAATGTTCCGTACGAATCATTAAAAACAACGTCTTTTTTTTAATTAGCTATTCGAATGTTTGAGCACTTCTGCGGCCTCTTAGGTTATATATGTGTTAAATATCCTGTTATTGACACCGATATTGTTTTTCTGTCTAATGGCTCAAAAAATATTTAAAATGTTTCTGATATTTCAGTACGTATTTAAATTACATAATTTGCGAACAAAGGTTTAGTTCTGATGTTTAGAAGCATTTAATTACAATCGGCTGGTTTTGATCAATTTTTGGCATTTATTTCTTCAATTTGGTTTCATTTTTCTGTATGTCAAATTAACAACTATTTAATCTGTAACAGATATTATTGCTGAAAGAATTAAATTTTACTGAAAAAAATAACAACACTCTAGTTATACTCTACAAACTGCTAATTGAATAAAATGATTAAATAAACTGAATAGCCTTTCATTTCATTTATCAATTCATGCTTTCCTTTAAACGACTGTGTGGACTAAACATATAATTGAAATCAAAATGAGAAGAGAGTACACTCGAAGCTAATATCATACCCAGAAACCCGTGGTGTCCAGGTAATTTTTTTGCTTATGGATTTAAGGGTCGTTAACGTCGAGGTCATTAGAGGCGAGATGGGACTGGGGACTAGGGATTCCACCATGGCATTTTGAAGGAAGCATCCCGGCATTCGCCGGGAGTGATTTAGAGAAACCATGGAAAACCCAAATCTGGATGCCCGGACGGGGATTCGAACCGGCGTCCTCCCGAATGTGTGTCTAGGTATTGGCTGAACTTTCAGGCCGAAGGTTGGAATGGATCTGGTATCTTTGTTCTAGTTCCAAGAGTGGAAATAGCAGCAAAGCTGTACGAGGGACTGGTTTTAGAGACATATTCTGACATGTTTACAATAACAGTACATTAAGAATTGGCAGACTAACCTATGAAATATAAGCAGTTTGTAGTGAAAAGTAATGTATCTTAGTCTCCCTGAAATCTCGTTCATTACATCAGAGATCATTGTCTATAAACAACTTCTTGTGATGATGAATCCCATGATAACAGAAGAAAAATGTTAGTAGTTTCATGTTGGATTACAAAAATACCTTTCTCTATTTTCCTACTTGTTTAGTCTTAGATACAATAACTTAAACCCAGGATATCATAACCAGCGTAAGACGACCAGCAGTTGTTTGCAGTCCTGCTGTTTGGTATCCGTTATCAAGTGCGCAGTGCCTATGTCTCAGGCGTTGAAGCCGTATTTCTTCTACGAGTATTGTGTGACAACACCACTCAGCGTAAACAACTGTGGGAACACAACAACGGGCTGAGGAGGGGGAGAGTGTAGGGGAAAGTCAGAGAATAAATATTACGCACACTGAAGCCATATAGAGCACATTGAGGCAATAGATTGTGAGAAGTTAGATTACGACAGCAGTTATCCAAATTCGCGTTGTTTGTGATTTCGCGAAATCACCCTAGACTTACGTCAGTAAAAGTTCCTATTATAGAAAATGCTAATTCCTTTCCAGCGCTAATGAAGACTTGTAAGGCGAGGCGATTAGGCGCAATCTAAAAGAAAACATCCAGTACATACTCCATTATGATGTAACAGCGTTTTGCGCTGTACGAGACAATTTTGAAGTGGAACTAATAGTCTTAATGCTTCGTCTAACATTTTAGCGATTTTCGGTCTTATATATGTCAGGTAAAAATTTTCTGAATCCCAGTATTAGATTTCCAATTGAATATATTAACAGGAGATGTGATTATAAACGTACGTTATTACAAATTTTATGTGTTTCTATTTAGGTTGGTATTTTCAACATTCTCCCTTCTGCATGGAGATATTCCTCCATTTACATCTAATTTGGCATAAAAATACCCACAGTAGGGTAGGATATTCGTTTGAAGGCCTCGTAAAAGCTAATATTTCCTTTTGCTACTTATATATATATATATATATATATATATATAATGTTGATATAATAGTGTTAGTTTGTGTAACTGTCGTATTATTTGATGATATTGCTCAGTGTAGATTATCTTGTCATGTAAAATACCATTATCTTAGTGAAATTAATAATTGTAGAATCAGCAGGATAACAAACAATTAGAAAGAGTATAAAACAAGAAATACATCCCTAATAACATTTTAAACAAGGAGTCTCGTTAAATTGATTTCAGACATTTCAGTGGCAGAAAATAAAAGAACATGAAGATAGGACATACGAAGCAAACAACTATGGACGAATAATGTTGTAGGTATGTGGAAATTAGAACGTTGAAAGTGTTAAAAAGAAACGGAGAATGGAGTCAAATTAGTCGTGAGAGTGTTGATAGAATTATTTTTTTAAACAAATGGTTACGCTTTCAACCCATAAAAACCAGTTTAAATGTTCCAACAGCCTAAATACGAAAAGGTGAATTTTTAAAAGATGCTTTTAAAGCACACTATAGTGGAATAATTCACATAGAAATCAATGAGCTCTGTAAAAAGAGCTTATCTTTACACAATCGCTTCGTTGTTCATAAAAACTGTTGTCTGTTATACGGTAAATTTCACTGATGATGTAAGTATTAACAATTCCTTGTCGCCAAACCACAGTGCAGTCTTGTAAACCATCGCTTTTCTTTGTATATTACTTTACGTCTGCAACTTAAAGTCCCCACAATGTATACAAAAGTCTTGCGATACATCAAAACCTCTAGGCAATGCGAAATTAGTTTAAGATATACGGCACCATTCACAGCGATTCGTCCACCAAGCCAAGAAGTTAAATTTTGTAACATCTTGGCAGAAAACTATACACTTCAGTTAACAACACATAATACAGTTATTTACAAACATGTACGATCATTTAGACAAACGCACGAAAAGAATTAGTCACCTCACCAAATTATCCATACTTTTCACAACTCCTTTAAGGAGTAATAAGATACCTTAAGTGAGTGAGTTTATTTTCATTTTAAGGGTGGCAGCTGTCTGTAACCATTAATCCCGTACAGTATGAGACATGTGTTAATGCGAGTTTTTTCGTGGAAAAAAATCGTATAGATTCACGAAGAAGATTACAGGTAACTTCCGAAAACAGATATAAGGATGGCCTTTATGTAGTTTCAGCTTTCCAAGTCCATTATGGCGTCGCCTTACAGGAGCCCATCCTACAGACTCGAGGCGTTGGCGGTTTCACCTGCCGATGTTCAACTGTTGATACCTGGTAAAAAAAAATATATATATGACGACATAATGTTTTGACGACGACTGGTTACAATATATGTTTGGAAGAGTATGAAACTCTGTGATAACACCCGGTGTGGTCTTAGTAAACTGGTCACAGAGTTTCTTACCGGATGTGCAATTCGTTTCTGTCGTAGCCACATAACGCACCGGGTAAAGAGGACGTGGAATCAGAACCACTGAAGCGGTCTGGCGAAATTCACATGTAAAACACAAGCTATGTCTGAGGTAAAGGACGGGTCGTTGAAAATTTCACCCGAGACGGGGATTCGAACGAAGAACGTTTCAATTTCCAGCGGCACACTTTAATCTCTGACCTAACAAACCGCTTCCATGAAAAATCAAGACTCAATTTCCCCAATTATACATAACATCTGGCAAGTCATGTTACTGGTCGTCTGCATCATTTTTAATGCCGCTTTACTATTCTACATTTGATATTATGTGACCCAGATTTTATTTTTTCTGTATACTGTTCAAGTAGTTTCTATGCATATTTCATTAAGATTTATATTTAATGAGTTGTTAATAGGTAACTAAAAATTACAGATTGCAGGTTGTGTATAGTCGGTATATTGTAACGTTTTCGTTAAGGATCCAGTAAGTCTGATTGCTTAATTAACACAGCGGGTCAGTTACAGAAGCTAGCGAGCTGCACAACTTCTAATTTCAGTCTGTCTGCAGGATATGTCGGTGATGTTAGCAACTAGTTTACAGTACACTCGCTGTATCTGCAGGTGATAGCGTCAAGTTGCTTAGGACATATTACAGTCTCCCGAAACGAAGTAATCTTTTGCTAACTGTGGTCTATGAACTTTTAAGTATCGTTAAAGGATAACTACCTTAGATTTTGTGTTATTAATGAAATCCTGATTGCTTATTATACTTATTAAGTAACTTATGTGAACTCCCACTGTCGAAATAGAGTAGTCAGTTCATTACTTCCAGAAGTAAAAAATTAATTGATTTTCAAAAATTTAATAAATTTACCACAGTAAATAGTTGATCATTTAGCTACCTGAACCTGACTTTCGGCGCAGGAAAATAAATAAAGGCAACAGCATTACAGAGCCTTCTCATTGCTTCGCTGGATACTACACCGTTTTGATTTTGTTTGTACAAGGATAAAGTTTATGTCCTCATTTTAATAAATAATTTGAACATTTATTTACCCACTTCGGGTGAGTTTAGAAGGAAAATAACATTCCATTCTATCATAATCGATTTGTGAGAATATATCCAATGTGGATTCCTTCTCGCAAATATATTGTAGGTGTCTGTACAGCATCGTCCTGCGAATTGTCCTCCATTTTCCATAGGGCGTAATCGAATGGATCCTCTGTAGTATAGCCTGCCGTAATTATGGTGAATGGTGCTGACATTATACCTGCCAATAACCTTTATGCTGACCTTCAGACACTGCCATGCCATTTGATGCCAGTTGGCAGCCAAATATCTCTCACCGTCTCTCTATGCGTAGGTTACTCGAACCGTATTACATCAATCTCTGAAAAGTAACTTAGGCTCTTTCCCTATATTACGTGTGGACAGTACTTACGAGACATGACATACATCTGTGTCGCATTACGAATTTCAAGAAATAAGAACCAAAACCGCTCGGATCACTAAGTACCATAACCACGTGAAAACATATATACATACACTGAAGAGCCCAAGAAACTAGTAAAGGCATGCGTATGCAAACACAGAGTACGGCGCTGCGGTCGGCAACGCCTATATAAGACAACAGGTGTCTGGCGCAGGCGTTAGATTGGTTACTGCTGCTACAATGGCAGGTTATCACGATTTAAGTGAGTTTGAACGTGGTGTTATAGTCGGTGCACGCGAGATGGGACACAGCATCTCCGAGGAAGCTATCAGCTGGCGCTTTTCCCATACGATCATTTCACGAGTGCATCGGGAATCCGGTAAAACATCAAATCACCGTCATCGCTGCGGCCGGAAAAAGATCCTGCAGGAACGGAACCAACGACGACTGAAGAGAATCGTTCAACGCGACAGAAGTGCAACCCTTCCACAAATTGCTGCGGATTTCAGTGCTGGGCCATCAACAAGTGTCAGCATGCGAACCATTCAACGAAACACCATCGACATGGGCTTTCGGAGACAAAGGCCCACTCGTGTACCCTTGCTGAGTGCACGACACAAAGCCTCACCTGGGCACGTCAACACCAACATGGACTGTTGATAATTGGAAACATGTTGCGTGGTTTTGAGAGTCTCGTTTCCAATTGTATGGAGCGGATCGACGTGCACGGGTATGAATACAACCTCATGAATTCGTGGACCCTGTATGTCAGCAGGGAACTGTTAAAGCTGATGGAGGCTCTGTAATGGTGTGGGGCGTGTGCAGTTGGAGTGACATGGGACACCTGATACGTCTAGATACGACTCTGACAGGTGACACGTACGTACGCATCCTGGCTGATCACCTGCATCCATTCATGTCCATTGTGCATTCCGACAGATTTGGGCAATTCCAGCAGTACAATGCGACACCCCACACGTCCAGAATTGCTACAGAGTGGCTCCAGTAACACTCTTCTGATTTTAAACTCCTCCGCTGGCCATCAGACTCCCCAGACATGAACATTATTGAGCATCTGTGGGATGCCTTGCAACGTGCCGTTCAGAAGAGATCTCCACCCCCTCGTACTCTTGCAGATTTATGGACAGTCCTGCAGGATGCATGGTGTCAATTCCATCGAGCACTGCTTCAGACATTAATCTAGTTCATGCCACGTCGTGTTGTGGCAGGTGTACCAGTTTCTTTGGCTCTTCAGTGTATATGATTTCCATTGCACTCGGTTGGTCGATGGTCTTTCTCGTTTCTTTCTTTCTGATGATATTTATTCCCAAACTTTTTTCTTTGGTCCGTCTGGTATCTTCCATTCACAATAGTGACGAACCACTCTTCCGCCCTCTCCTGTCTTCTTGAGCACAACCTCATTACTGCTGCCATTTGAATTGAAAAAGAGAAATGTTTGACTGTTTATGTTCCAATGTTGAGATCAGTGGGAAGGATTTCTTCGACTGCCATTATTCACCCTTTTTCATTTTTATGGTAAGTCCAAACTTTCCAAATAACTTTTTAAGTTTCTTCTAGATATCGTTCGCGTCATCTTGAGCGGCAGCCGCTATGACCTGATCATCGGCAAAGAGCATTGTGTACAGAGTATCATCACTGATTGTGGTTCCCATGCCACTACATTTTTGTTTCTAATTTCTAAGCGCATATTGTTCATAAATTCTAAACAGAATTAGTGAATGTGTTTGAAGTATGGAAGTTAGTAGTTTACTGATTATCGGATTTAGAACAGATGTGGCGTCGCAATCAGTTGATGCGCCTTCATGAGACCAGGGAATACGAGAACCCCTACAGAATTCCACGATGACATTTTCAAAATCTCTCTCTGTACTCTCGTACATTGAAAACTAGCTACGAACACCTCATTTCTTTGGGTTAGAAGGAGTGAGAAAGTAAAGACGAGAAGGCGCTACTGATTTGAGTGCAATCGACTGTGAGGTTGGCACCACTGACAACAGCCGCCCTGCTAGGCAGGCTGTCAGCAGGTGGTTGGGGCTCAATATGTCGTCGCGGCGCGGCGCAGAAGTTAATTAGAAATGTGTCAGCGGCGACAGTCCAAGGACACAGTTTGCTCCGCCGAGACGCCGGCACTTCATTACCGAGATGAAAGCAGCAGCGTCACGTGATGCACGCGACTAACGCTCCAAATGGCTCGGAAAAGTCCCGAGGGGCGGCGAGGCCTAACGAAGCGAGGACCCCACTGCCTCCCAGAAGCTGCTTTCGTCTCACCTCACGGTTGGACAATGCGAGTGTTGTGAGCTTCACTTTTAGCCACAAAAAAAAAAGTGCTGCAGCATATATACAGATAACAGACATTCACTTTCTTGGAAGCTTTACCATCCGACCGAATGCTTCTGCTTCACCATATTATCCAATCATTAAAGGTCGTCACCTTTGATGAATTAATCATTGTCATGGTCAAATTTGGAGTATTGATTTTACATCCGCGTGCCTATGCTGGTGCCAAGCATTTCATACTTACTACCAGTTCGTACTAAGTACTAATGTGAGGAAGTGGTACCTTCTGTGATCTACTGTTGTCGCTGGAATACCTTATATCTCTTCAACCAGCGGACTACTAACCTTCGGTCTGTTCTTATCAACTCATATTCACTGGAGATATTTTCCCAAGTTATTGCACGCAGTGGCCTAACTACAGGAAGGGTCGTTCTCAGTACTCGTTCTCCACCGTCTAAATTCAAATGGTCACCTTTCACAGGGCTGTATAAACGAACACCCTTTTCTAAAGTTGACATTAACTGCAGCACGAATTTATATTGTCTATACATCAGATGGAATATACGCATTATCCGCTTTCAAAAACTGCAACAAAATAGAGCTTTTTTTTAAAAAAAAATGAATTTTGCGACTTTGGATAATATTCTATTATGTAGTAGAGAATTATAAGCAATATTAACGAGGTTTTACGATTTTATCTACCTAACGATGCCATTCCTCACTCTATACAATGCTTTACACCTACGTGTATGGAAGTATAGTGTTTGGTTTTATAAATTTTCTAACATATAATAACTTTTTCACTGCAATTATTTTTCGTGTTTTAAGTATATATATTAACCATAACATATTTCCCTTCCCAGAGGTCCTTCCTCAGTATGGATCTATAGAACAAGAGTAATAAATAAATAAAAAATAGTAGTATAGTGCATGCGAACTGAGGAATTTATGGCGTTTATCGTAATCATGAATTATGATGAAATTTGGATATAATTACAAAGATTTTTTTCTCCGACGTGGTAAAATATGAGAGAAGTGTTGTTTCATATGTGACCTCGCTCAAACTGATCTCTCCTCGTTTACCAGATTGATACCATCAACTTTAATGGAGTCGTTACTGACGTTTGTGTGATGTTTGGGGTCCAAGATGAATTCAGGTCAACAAGTTGTATTACCTGACTAGCTTCGGGCATATGGAGGCTACACTGTATTGTATGACAGGCTTAAGATCTACTTGCCAAGCTGCTGAATGAAGATAGCTGGGCGAATCACCCAGGCATACCTGAAAATAAAACAGAAACACTCATTAATTTTCAACAGGTATAATATTACGAAAATGAATTTGTACAAGCGTGAAGTAAGAAACTTCATACAAGAATTATCAAAGAAATAAAAATTTCGCACAGAGGAATTCTTCAGAATCATAACTGCGTGTGTTTTTGTTTCAGATTTCGTGCATTTAATCTGGAAACTTAATTCCTTGTTTACGGCTCGTGGAAGCCGAGGTCATTAGGGTCAGGAGGAGATTAGGGGGAGGGGGGAGGCAAGGTAAGGTAATGTAAGGGATTAGGTCATGGAATTTTGAAAGACTGGAATGCTTACGGGTAACCATAAAAACCGAAATCTGGACTGCCGGATGGATATTTGAATCCGCTATATTGTGAATATTTGGCACGACCATTATCACTTACGCAACAGGTTCTGTAAGTTACATTCGTTCTCCTTTATTGGAAGATTTTTATGTTTATTGCAAAAGGAATAATAAAAATTTGTTGGTATTATGTACGAAAGCAATCAGTGTATGTTAGAAAATGAAAATTGACGAAGGTCTGACATCAATTCCCTTATTTTATCGTTCTAGTCAGATCCTGATCCGCTAGCACCTTGTTTTCCTGTCCCAAGGGTAACCAGATAATGTTCGGCCTTGGGGATACTTGGCTTTCATTACATCCTGTACTCCACTTCAGTTGTGCCTACTACGAAGCCCATCAATCGCTAAAGAAATAATTCTAGATATACTTAAAGTGAAAGTGAAAAGTAAATTGTGTGTACAATGAAAAACGTCAGCTGCAAGTTTAAAATAAGTAAAGAAAATGAAAGAAAAAAGTCATTGTCTTTGGATGTAAAAATAAGTACGACAGAAGTGAGAAAATTGTCTGTTTTTTTTTTTTTTTTTAGTAGCTATTGTCCGATTGTGTTTCTAGGTAACTTCCTCAGAGTTTTTTAACTGCCACAAACGCATTTTCGTTATTCAACTTGTGTTTTTCGTTGTCACCATACAAAACAACAGTATTAAAGCGACGAAAAATGTAATACATTCTAACAAATACCAATGCGTGTAAAAGGTCACGTTTAATAAACTGCATACAATTTTGAGATATGTAGAGTGTATTTTCAAGTAAAATTTATTTAGCATTGTTGGGTAAAACGCTCAGCATTAATTACATTGTGTTTAAGCAACATCTGAAGCTGTCTTATCGATTTCTATCCGTTCTTGTGTATAATTATCCAGTGTTTTGCTTTAAAAAACAACAAGATAAATGTTATTAGAATACCAACAGAGAAACAGCCTTTGACATTAACACGAGTGCTAGATTCGGCTATGCATGCGCCATTGCACGTCTACAGCCAACTGACACTTGGCGCATGTGAGTGTCGCCACAGCGTGGTGCCATGAGCTGTGACCATAGCGAGTTCATACCTCAACCCAGGCGCAACCCTTAGAACTTCTCTATACAAAAATAACAATACAAAATTAATCTCGCGACCTTAACCTTATATTTGACTCCTCTAATCCGCCCATCTAAGGAACACGTGGCACCGGTCCCCTGTTATACACAGATGGTCAGTGTGAATCATGAGAAAGGGAAGAGGATTTGTGTCCTGCCAGAATTCAAACTGGGTTTGCGAGACTCGGCGAGGAGTAGAGTTTATGTTGCCGTCTCTCTTCGAAACGTGGAACTCTTCTAATGTTAAGTGAATTTTTGTTGTGAACTGTGTAGTTTATGAGACGGAGATGGGGGCAGTGCCAGAATTCTCCTTCATGATTCCAGGAAACCGCCTTAAGACCGCAGTCAGAATGCGCAGCACGCAGTACTCAAACCTGGTCCCGTTGCAGCTACCGGATACGTGTGAGCCTTAATAATGTTACTACCGATACCTGGAACACTTGACAGGATTTAAACTTTCTCTACACTGGTGTGGAAAAAAAAAACCGCTTTTGTACCAATGTTCGTAGTAGACGACATACAGGTAGATCACACCATTACATGCCAAAAGTGACGTTCACGAGAATAACCAAGGGATTGTGTCAATAGGTAGTGAGTTACCCATAAAAATCATTTAGCTATATTTTTTAAAATTATTATTTGCTTAACGTCTCTCTAACAGCGAGGTCTTTAGAGACGAGAAAGGATGGGGGGCAAGGAATGGGAAGGAATTCGGCCATGGCCTTTTGAAGGAAGCATCCCGGCATTTGCCTGGAGTGATTTGGGAAACCATTAGAAAATCCAAATCTGGATGCCCGGACAGGGATTCGAACCGCCGCGCCGTACTCCAGAATGCGAGGCCAGAACGCTAGCCGTTACACTACCACGCTCGGTCATTTAGCTCTAAGCTGTTAAGCTATTATCATACTAAATGGAGGAAGCGAAAAGAATTTTTCGATGTCCATCACTGAGAAATGGATCCTAGTTATCTCAATCTGGTACACTGTAAAAATACGGGCAGTTCAAGAGCAATTACAGAGGTAAAAATGTATAGGAAACAACACATACAACAACTCTAGTATACAAACAGAATAGCATAAAGCTTTTATGGCTGATGTTTTCAAGAAGTGTAATCATAGTACAAGTTATTCATTTTAATGGTATATGTCGTTCACTGAAAGGAAAAGTAACAGAAGAAATAGAATAGGGAAATATATTTCGTTACTGTGTATTCAGCTCGTTCGAATGGGTAATTTGTTCATTTGTAACGGTCAGGCATTGTGAAAAAGATGCGTATTGGGAATCGCAACGATCTGTGAAATCATCGTTGTGTGTGGCACAAGATTTGAAAACGTTTCTTTTCATGTCATATATGTGACACAGTGGAAGTTCAGGAACAAGATGTGTTATACATTTCTTCTAAAATTACGCTAAATCGTGATCTAACAAGCATCTAAAGGAACTAATCATGTGATGTGATCCCGAATAACTTTCTGCACGTTATTCGTTGCACTCACAGCCGTTTTTAGGCTACGGTGAACATTTTCTAAAAAAAATTATGATATCAAATAAAATTGAAAAAAAAACTATTAAATTTAAGAAGAACTGACAGTTGACTGTCGTTAGGCTAAACAGTGCTGTCATTTATATTAGGTTCATGCGTTTCATGTTCTCAAAAATGCCATGTCTCCAACATCAGTGTTGCCTGGTAACGAGCAGTACAGTTTCAATTAAACGCATTCCAACTACGATCTAAAGTTCTAATCATGGCACACACAGAGGAATTGGGAACTAATTAAACAGAGAATTCTTGCAACCAGAATTACAGTGCGAATTATTGTTTGCGAAATAACGAACGAACTCCATCTCCTGAATTAAATAAGACTACCAACGTCTTTCTATATTTTAAGGGTAGTAATTTGAGAAGTATAGCGAATAGTGTTAACTTCGGCGAAAAGACGTTTTGTTTTGAAAGTTTTTGGGATCCGATCACTTAATCTGATAAAAGCGATTGAATTATTTTTTTTCAGAGAAGTCCATTGCGCAGTGGGATGCCTTTCTTCCTTGTGACGTCACGACTGTTCCTGCGGGATTTCAGGTGTCACGTCGGGGATGCGCCAAGAAAGCGGCGTCAGCGATAAATAGGTATTGTCACATGACCTTCGATGCCAACCACAGAACAAGAATTTGTCTCTTGCGAAGGTTGGCACCACCTACGAGTTTACTAGTTTTGAAGCCATCAGTTTGTCCTCAGAAACCAATGTTTAGCAGCCTTTTGTCAAGCTTCTTATCGAAGCTGGTGCTTACGTAATGTTGCTGTACAGTTTTTGAAAAATTAGTATCGTTTAAAGGCTTCACACAAGGTACTGTCTTACACGCTGTGTTATTAAGACAAATTTATTAAACTAACAATGCTTTATTAGATTGTTATGTACCAATATATTATATCATTGTAATATTTTACAATATAAGAAGATTACTACTATTTTTGTCTCTTCAGTTGCATTCGCCTAGAGAATCTACCAGAATGTGATGCGTGTGCGTATTTATGACGGTGCTTCATATTTTAACAGACTGTATATTATCTTTAGTTTTAAGGGCCGAAGTTGATTTAGCTAAATGTCGCTTGTTTTAAACAATAACAAAGGAAACGTGGCAAATGTTTTAAACTTCTCTGTACTCTTACCAAAAAATTTCAACAGATCGGCTTAGTTTTTAAGTTGGATGGGTGTCCCCCTTTCAGGTATCCATCCAATTACGTAGTTTATGAAAATTTTAAAACTTTCCTATGTTGTGATTACGTTTTAATATCTGGTTTGCCACTTTACAATCAGCCAATCATTATGTTGTTTTTGCGAGTCTCACATCTGACTGGCCTCTTACAGCCAGACATTGTTTTTTGTTTCGTTTTGTTCTTCCTATATTCGTAAGTTGCATGGCCTCTTTGCAGCCAATGTTTTCCACCAAACAGACATGAACTGCATGTCATGAAAAAGGAAATTCAAACATTAGAATTCTATGGAATTAACGGCTCGTTGATGTCTGTGTGATTAGAGGCGGGTAAGGAATTTGGGTATTGAAAGAGGAGAAGTTCAGCAATAGCTTTTCGAATGAACCATCCCGAAATTCCCTGACCTGAAAACTAACCGCACACCCATCATGTTTGGCAGAGTAGCATAGTGAAGTTAGAAGTTATGTACACATTTGATAATTAATAGTCGGGTTTATAAATGTTTATGCGACTGCAAACAGTAAACAATGGAGGTAAAGATTTTGTCTAACGTGAAGTTTGGAGTATTAGAAAGCGGCAGCTAGGCGCCTAACTCATGGAGTTACGAAACCCACAACGCATGTCAGCTTTCGGCAAGCTGACGATTAAAAGTTTAAAGAGGCAGCATGCATAAATACGCGAGCCGCCATGTACCAGATATTCGTAAATCAACTGAGCAACACTCTCGAGCGAAGTGTACCAGAAAGAGTGACGCTGTTAATTTAATTCACCGGAGTACGGGAAGAGAGGAAAGCCTTGCGGACGTGGCGAGAAGTGTAATACAAAGAACGATTGTACCACTGTAATTGAAAGATTTAGCGAAAGCTGAAGAATAGGAGCTGGAAGGAATACTTAATGGGCTTCATACGACATTACATTTCTTTATCAGTAACATGCAGACAAATTACCAGCAGTAATTAGGGGGGATGAGGGTGGGAAGGTATAGCGTTTCCTTGAGACTGCTTGCCTATTTAATTAGTCAATTGTATGTTCACGTTACCGTGAAGAACTGTTCGACGATTTAATTGATTACTTAGTGGAAGTCCCATTTCTACTGTCACTGCTTTCGAAGTTGACACAAAAAAATTTTATACTTTGAGAAGTGTACAAAAATGCAAGAGATTATCTTCAAGGTTTTTATATGATTTCATACAGCCCTAAGTCACCCAAAGATTGGAAAGGCCTGTAATAAAAAAGACTAAGCTTATCGTATGTGTTATATCGTCTACACATGTAAACTGTGTGATGTGTGAGTGGAGAATTCACTGGTGTATTACAGCAATGTAATCTGCACAGGTGTCCAGCAGTAATTTATTCAGAAAAAAATTACTGTAAGGTCAGTAGAGGAATGTAAACCTATTTAAAGCATACAGTTCGTTGCATGAATTTAAATACGAGATATTGATGCGTAAATACGGAGAATAATACTGTTATGTAACTTCCAGTTTTATTGTTGTTAACTAGTCCATTGTGTTACAGACTGTAAACAGTACCACAGATGAAGGCAGATAATATCTTTATAATCAATTCCGTTTGAAAGAAACCAATTAAAATAAAATCCGTTGACAGACACTACATGCAGATAGCGCCAGCAAAAATATCAGAAAGCTGATGTATTTATGCGTCCTGAATTTTTTACTATCTTTTATTGACGGGGTACGGACCTTGGAAGGGGTTGCTGAAAATGTATAATGCTTTTCAGCCATACCTAACAACTAGTTTTAACTGTTTTTATTTAATGTATTAGCTGCTACCTGCGACTTCATACCCGTGGACTCAGAATTTTATTGCTAGAATTGGATATAGAAAGCTACAAGTTACGCAAAAGGTGCCCCAAAATGCACGGAGTGGAGATAATCAGACGTTTCTGACATTGAACCAATCTGATGAAGGGAAGTAGTTAGCTACATGTTTAAAAACAGCAACAAACTATGGGCAGGGGGAATATTAACTGTGGCAGGCTACCTACCACAGTTCCGCAGGCAGATTTTTGCTTGTGTTTTAAAATTATTTAGTTTCTGGGGACGTCTTATGTCAATACCGTTTTACAGACAAAATGTTTGGTTTTACTGTCCTTTGTTAAGGTATTTAGCCTTTCAGGATTGGAAACCCTTGAACTAGCTACATATATCTAGGAAAAAGTATCCCTGCTACTTTCTGTGTCTGTACGTTGGCTTTATTTATAGTCATCGCAAAACCTAAGTTTATTGGTAACTGTGGAGGATACACAAAGTCTGAACGACAGATATAACACGAGACTAGCACACGCTATCCGTCTGTCTGACACGGTTCGGATAGTTTTTCAATATTTAATCACAAAATATATTAATTATCCCGACAAAAGTCCTTCTTGGTGATACAGGGAATTTTCTCGTCAAATTTCATAGAGACCGTTTTAGCCGTTCAGTCATGAAAACGTAACAAACAAACAGAGAAACATGCTTACTTTCGCATTTATAATATTAGAGCAGATTATTAAGTAAAGTATTTCACAATCTCGGTATTTCCAATTACGAATATTATGCAGATTTTATAAGTATATTTGCATATATCATTTGTATGTTTTATTTTGTACGTTTTAATTATTGTTAAGGGCAACCCGTTTATGATTTCACATATTTTAATTCTTATCAAGATTTTCTCACATTATATAGCGTCCCACGTATACAGACGCTTGTACAAAGCCACTTTACACACAGAGGAGTATCATTCCTCTAGTGTTTTAAGGAAGCGAGAAGGTTTTTTGGTTTATTCGTTTAACAACACAAATATTTTTATTTATTTAATTTTGACCAGTTTAGTATCTGTCACTATACACCCTTCATGTGAAGGATAATTTGGTCAATAAATTTCAGTTGGTACATTTCAATCAAACCCGTCTCAAAACGATACAAATGGAAGGTAATCAATTCTAATAATATGTAACAGAGGTTTCACTACTGCAAAAATGTGAAGTAAATATTATGTTCGCGGTACTTCCTTCAGCGAAGAACAGCTTTCATGTAGTCCTGACACGCAATTTGTTCCATTTTTATGTTTTTAATCTGAGACTGTTTTTTCTATCTAGATGATGTGTAATATTTTGAGGCGGTGTCTGGAGTAGCAGGTGCTGGTGACGTGTGTGGAGCTGTCGTCTCGGCGCTTTCAGCCCGAATTCCATTGACAGGCAGCACAGCAGTGCGGGCGGACGGAGTGCACACTCCAGCGCGTCACGGGCTGAGGACCTGCTAGGGACAGGCGGCTGCACTACAGCCGGCTACTGCTAAAAGGATTAGCCGACCAGACAAACGGAATTTTGATCAATTGCTATGGAGGATGTGCCCCTGAAGTAATTTCCAAACACACCTGCTTACCCATGTTTTGTTTTTGTTTCTGGTTTTTTCTTTCTTTTTTAAAGAAGGAAAAAAACAGCTTTAATTCTTTGACTGCGATTTCTCTTTTCTTTATAAATTTTAAATCTCTTCAGTGTTTCTAGAAAACTGTTCAAGATTTCTCTTTTAATTTATTCCGGTTCATGACTCTCATACCCACAGAAGAAAATTTTCCAGGGTTGGGTTGTGGTCATAATTATCTCTTCCCTTCTTCGTGCTTCCCCTTCATTCTTTTTTAAATTAATTAATTAATCAATTTGATTTTTGTGTAGGATTTTCCTACACACCTCCCCACACGCTTTTTAGTGATTTTTTAAATTATTTTAAATTTATATGAGTGCAATATCGCCATCCAAACACGTTTGCTCTTTGCGAATTTTTGTTTTAAATTCCTTGGTAAATTTTTCATTATTTCCAGTAGTAATTCATTATAATCCGTAACTCTTTTACCTAAGAATAAAATTTTCCCACTCCCTTATTTCTGAAATTAACAGGCAGCTCGTGGTTATGGCCTTCTCTTTCCTTCCTTGCATTACTCCTAATTCTGCTACCAATATCCGACGAATCTTCATTCGCCAATAATCACCTTTTACACTGCCTTGACTCTTTTCACCCTCCTCTTGTGTTCCAATGAATCGCAATCGAGCTCCTTTATCGAATCAGTTACTGGTTGTGATCTGCGGTAATTCCCAGAAACAAGTCTACTTGCCTGTCCATTCAGGCCTCACAACCAATGAAATGATTTATACACTTCCAGCACACTCCTAATCTACCTAATATCTTCAAATGGCTTCTAACCCAGCGGTTAGTTATTGATTATGTTCGTAAAATGTTTACGAGACATGTTGCTACAGCCATTTCTAAATGGGTGAAGTCAATAAAAGTTCCCTCTGCAAATACAGAAAATGTATTTGTCATAGCACAAATCATTTTCGTCTTTGTTACTGTAAACTAACGTTATAGAAAAATAGGCATTCGTTTAAATTAGAACATTTTTCAAATTATTTTACCTAATAGTAACAGTAAACGTTATTGAATAACTTACGTTCCAAATAATTATGCTAATGTTTATGTAGAATATTTAGTTTCTATTCTTGAACAAGGAAAGATTTCTAGATAACAAAAATGATAATGCTTTATAATATATACGCGTAACGGAAGTTACAGACACAAAAACAACAGTGAAAACATTATGAACACTTCAAAAAGCCCAAAATCGTTTACAATAGTGTGAATATTTAATGAACTTTTAATTTCATCGACTGATGGATGGTAAGGATTTACATATTTTATAAATGGAAGAAGCTTACAGGAATAATTTTGAGACTTGCTGGATTGGTTAATTTGTTAGTGGAGGGAACAGTGGAAGGTAAGAACTGTAGAGGAAGACAGTGATTAGAATATATGAAGCAGATAATTGAGGACGTTGGTTCTAAGGGGTATGTAGAAATGAAGAGGTAAGCACAGGATAGGAAGGGATGGAGAATTGCATCAAACCAGTCTAAAGACTGACGACAGCAAAAAAAAAAAAAAAAAACTTTTCTTGAGAATCAGAGTATGATGTATAGAGGTAGTCGTTCCTTCTTTCTAGATAACCTCGTTCTTCTTGATAGTCAAAGAATTCTATGCCTTGTACTATATTAACCGGTTTGAATCAGTTTTTTACTTGAATATGAACTGACTGAAAATTTTATCACTCTGTAAAATTCACTGTTCTGTATAATTAGGTTATCCTGAATTTTATCACTTCGTTCCTAAATATCTGTAATTGATGCAATTTGTTAACACTAGTAGCTTTCTACTGTACAAGGATATTTTGCTACATAGCTCGGTTACCAGCATCCTCTCTTTAAGGATAATTCATTAATTGCAATTAGTTGTAGTTCACATTCTTTGGCTGATTATTTTATTATTAATATTTATATTCCACGCTAACCGCCGATTTCAAAAATGTTTTATAATGTGTGGAATCCATGGTATATTGTTCTCACGATGTCCATCTTAAGTTTGTTTTATTACATTGTTTATATAACAGATATTTAGGAACTCAAATGTAAGCGAAATCCACATTGTGGAACGGAAACGTACACGTGACTTGCTTTCGATTAAATGTGTATGCTGGGTTCGTAACAGAATACTGATGGGCTGCAAAAGCTGAACTGCTGCCTTAAATTACAGATTTCGTGATAATGCACATAAATAGTTGAGTTAAGCTAAATATTCAATTCGAAGGTTGGCCGGACCCTCCCGAACGAGGTATAGTTGGCCTGCTACTGGAGATAACGTGGTCAGTTTTTTTTTTACCTATCCAACCGGGTAAAGGGGAGCTAAGGTTTAACGAGCTACGGAAGCGTTCTGGTGTACTTCACATTGCACAGCAAGATGTCCCCTTTGAGACAGGAATTAAAGCCGAGAATCCTTCTATTTCCAGTCAGATGCCTTAACCACTCAGCCACCAGGCCACTCTAAAGAAAATGATTGGCAAGAAATGGAAAAGAATTTGGAAACACAGAATCTTCGTTAAGGATACCTCAGTCTAAGTAAGACAAATAGAACTTTAAATGTTTCAAGAAATAGTTACGTTGGTATTGTTTTGGTAACAGTAACATATCGATTTCAGGCACAAAGGTGAGAGAAGATTCTCTTTTTAAAATAAGGGAGACAGTAATTGGAACAAGTTACCAAGGGAATTGACGAATAATTTACCAAAAACTTTTAAAGAATTTAAAGTTAAAATTTGTAAAGGAAAAATGTAGGTGGGTGCAGGAAAAGGGGAAGTTGGGTGTGTAGGGAAATTGTCACCGGAGCATGCGCTCCATTGCTATTTAATTAAATAGATAAATATAATATGAAAGTCCAGATAAATCACTTGGAATCAGTTACAGCAGCACCAATCACCTCCACTTCGATGCCTGTTTTTCAAAAATTCTGATATCTAGGAATACAAAAACTTAAGCTAGTGTCAAACAAGACGCAGATAATTACGGACCGTGCACAAACTACGTGGCTCGGTCCAGGGGAGGGGAGGGGTTGGCTGAAAGGCTACGCTGGGCTACGTGGGGGGATGGGGGGTTCCGAGCCAGGCTACGTAGCATTCCTTTCATAACATTTTTGACAGTTAAAATGAGGAACAGAACTCACAACTGCATGTAAATATTTATTTCCCTCAGTTAATTATCTCCGTATGTAATTTACAATACTCTGACAGGAGAAAAACAGCACAAAATGTTTTCTGGAATCAAAAGGGAAAAAAGCTACGTGTTACATGGGGAGGAGGGGGGGGGGGTAGAGGCAAAAGCCACGTAGGGCTACGTGGGGGGAAGGGGGGATTCGCAGTAGGTCAAAATGGAGCTACGTGGTTTATGCACGCTCCCTTAATGATTCACTCAGCCTTAATGGCTTATTGTCAGTTGCCTCACATTCGACGTTTGTTTTGTAAGAACGCAGTCCTGTAACGCTGAAGGCCATGTTGGTCAGGGGACCTTCTGGTATACTCCGCGTCCACAAGTAACCCCAGTCGGACGTGAAGGTCACGTGACTGAGATTGTACCTTGGACTCCAACATGTGACCTCGCTACCTCACTGCTCACAATTCACAAACTGCCTTCAATGAGATATACCTTTCACAACTATATCAACCGTTTGGCACTCACAATAAAAGGTATCAATATCATTGGTATGTAATACACATTCCTGAGATATAGATTTGATGTTAGTTGGTAAGTTTTTATGTGGATTACTGGATTCCTAGGGTAAAATTAGCTGTCACGAAATAAAAAAATATTGATATAGAAGTCTAGCCGAGATCCACCAGTACCTCGGTACAACGGGACCAGGCACGAAGCCAGGTTTCAGCGTACCAGCTGTCCTGATTGCGGTAGCCCGTAATCATGTGGGCGAATACTGGTTTAGCCCGCCTCAGAAACGAAATATTTTACAAACAAACAATACAAAGTTACACCTTCCGCAGACAGACGGTAACACTAGACTTTCTTCCAATAGATTGGTTATACGGGCCTAACAGGCCTGTTAGACTTCGGGAAGGAACGAATTTCCTCTCTCCTCCCCCCCCCCCCCCTTTCATAATTCATACTGGCCACCAGTGTCCATGTGGTCATTGGTGACTGAATCTGATAAAAAAAAAGGTCTAAAAGTGTAAAATATTTCGTATATTGTCATCATGAGCAACTGAGTAACCGCATTCAAAACAGTCTATCGTGAAGACAGATAAATTGGTTTCAGCGAATGTCAGAACGAAAATGCACTGAAGGCTTTTGTTTCAGAAATTTTGTACAATTTCATTTCCTCTGTGTTGTAAGAGTGTGAAGAAAGCGAGCTTTTTACCGCATACTTTCTTTCAGCTCAGCGAAAACATTTTTAATGAATCTTTCCGCCAGGCAGGAAAGCATTTTTCCTGCTCGTGAGGACGTTATTAATGGCGAAACGTGCTGGGCCGTGATCCAATTTAGTTAACTAACACAACATTGGACGTTTTCTTAGATTAAGAGGCCACTCGTTTATACGTCTCCACTGAATAAAAATCGTACACAATATGTCGGTAGATGGCGCCGTTAAGAGTTGCAAGTAAATAAATCTTTTCTCTCACAGTATAATTTTCAAGATGTCCTCTGCAAGTGCGAATTATTTTCGCCAGAGTATCTTTGGATTCAGCATCTGTTTTCCATCCAGTGATATTAATAGCCTCGTTTTTTAAAAATTTTAACGCATTGTTAATTATAAAGCGAGAGTGTAAAGTGTAAAATGGTTTGTTTTGCCATTAATGTTCACAAAAAAAATTTCACTTGTTTTCACGTCACACTGAAAGTTTAGACTGACACACGTTTCGCGATAATAGGATAACACATTCATTTACAGTGATTGAGTCAGCTGCGCATTCGAAATCGTTGCGCAGCAAATTGCCCTACAGAGAGGTTGAAAGGATAGGCAGGATGGAGGGGGAGGGGGGTTGTTACTGAAGCAGGATACACAATCATGAAAGCAATCCAACGACATATTTACGTTCGGATTATCGTTGGTAGTGTCTATTTATAGAGCTTCCAAATTCTAGTCATAGTTACGTAATAGATGTTTTCAATGTCAAGCCAAAATCCGTAGATGTATTCACTTAAAAAAAGCGTCATAACTTCATGCGATAAGTTTTCTTTTGCCTCGAGTTGGAAGTTTAAGCATCGCAAACTGCTGAAGGACACCGTTATCATCTGAATTTTGCTTTTCTCAATCTAGTGACGCAAATGGTAAGAAGATGTCATTCAATTTTTTGCTTGTGGATTTGGTATTGATTTCCTGACGCTCAAGTATCCGAACTTTTATGGAATCTAGTCGAAAGTTTCACAGATACAGAGCATTATGGCTTTAAACTAGCTGGTTGGCAAATTGGAAATTTTCATTTCAAGAGTTCAACGAAAGTAGAAGGTGACGTCCACCTTGGATGTGCAACTGTTGTTGTGGTCTATTGAAGACGTCATAATGAAGTGAAAAATATAGCTATGGATGCACCCAAAGCACCGTTCAAGTCCATTCCAGACATTGGAAAGTTTTTTTTTTTTTTGTCCAACAGCTTCTCATCTTGTAGTGTGCTACATTAAACGTCCAAATTTATGAATTTCAGAAGATAGTGATGTCGAGAATATATTTCCAGTAAGTGAAGTTAGGTAGCCACCTCTAGCACCTTTGGTCATAAACGCCATTGACCAAGCAATTATGTGATTCAATACTAGTACGGAGAAAGAATGAAATGTTTGAGATTAGTTTCGGAGGACAGGGTGATAAACATTTCAACTCACCGCAAGACACTTCAACTTTGCCAATTGTTTTGTGGAGGCAAATTAGCGACGGTAGAGAGAAATTTTAGAAGTCCTTCGAGATCGGTTGCACTAGGAAGAACCGAAAGATATCTACGAGCTACATTCTCCTTGTGCATTTAAGAGGTTTTCAATAACACAGTGGCAGGAGGACTTCGAAGAGAGACAGACGGTGAATAAGCCAAAAATCACAGTGTAAGATTATTGGTGGTTTAATTAATACGATAATTAAGTAGTCCACCATAAAGTTCAGTTTAACATTTGTTTTTATTCACCAAGAAAATACGACGTCAACGATACTGGTTACATGTATTCATACAATCCAGAGATAGCATACAACAATTCTTCCACAGACAATACAGTTCCCGGCCGTCGCAAACTGGTGAAAACTTTGCCTAAAACTAACTACTGTTTCTCTGTCTCGGATGTTTGCTTTATATAAGCTACATTGAAATTTCTAGAACACTTCAAAAGATTCCGACAGATATTTCTCGAACATTAACAATACTTAAATAATTGAAACATATTAAAAACATCAGAATTAATACATAATCATTTACCATCATTACAAAATGTTCAGTAAAGATACTTAAACACAAAGTTATTCACAGAAATCATTTTAAACTATAGCAAATCGTCCTTTAGACATCGTAACTTGTATTAATACTTGGAATTACACACATTTAAGCAATTTTCTTGCACAATCGGTTCTTAAACATATTAAATGGCCTTTAAATAATTTCTTTTCATAAAACAAAGTCTATATACACTAATTTACAGTTAATTGTGAAACAAACATACCAGATCATATTCAACCAAACTCTAGCTTTCTATAAGTGCTTCAAAAAATACAATTACATTAAATTTTAGGTTTGAGGGCTGTTACAACAGGACACCAATAATACTTGTAAACTAACATCCCGTTAACCTAATCTAAACATTATTTCTGCTAATTAAATTAATATAATGACGATTCGGATTGTCAGAGTTTTATCCCAGACGAACTAAAGAAATTATCTTCCAAGCCAGACTTCCATATTGACCACCCTGTCTCTTAGCCTGCTATTATGTGAGTACATCTATGAAGCAAATAAGGGACTGATCTTGCAATTATCAGTTTACATCCAACAAAAATCATTTGGACATCTTAACTCAGCTTTGATCTCTAAGAATAATCTCTGGATATAACAACATATCATCGGTGCCATTCGGGATTTAAACAAATGTAAATTCTGTATAAAGTGTGATACTCTCCGATTTTTGTCAATTTCTTTTCACTAATTATCCAACTAATTTTTGTAGATTCAATTTGAGTACTAGGAGCCATTAATAATCGAGCTGATCTTCAGGTCTTCTACGACAAGTCAAGGATTAAGATGAATAGTAACAGAAGCAAGGCAGTTAATTTATTAGTTCATTAGTTAGTCACAATCAACTGTCTGAATCATAGATACCGCAGAGTAGAAACTTAGTCCTTCGCGACAAGTTTGTACGGCCCACGCGACATAGTTTCCAGGTTAATATAACGTTTAGAGTGGGACAGCATGGTGGATTTGTAGGTAGAAATCTACTACGCGCATCAAGAATGAAACCGTAATCAATGTACATACGAGGTGTATGAGAAAAGTAGTGAGATTGGTAACACTCCGAGCGATCTGGCAACGCTGCGTATATTGGTCTGTGTTAGACCGGTTTGTTCATCCCTTCCACATGCTCAGTCGGAGTTTCAACTCTTTTCAGCCAACACATTATTTTTGACAGCGCCATCAGTGAAGTTGTGTGTTACGAAAATGGAGCATCGAAGTTTAGAGCAACGTTGTGCAATCAAGTTTTGTGTTAACGTTCGGGAATTCGTGAGTATGGCATTTGAAAAGTTGAAACAGGCGTATGGGGAACATTGCTTATCAAGAGCACAAGTTTTCCGCTTACACAAATCATTTTTGGAAAACCGAGAACACGTTGAAGACCAACCTCGCTCAGGGAGACCTTCAACTAAAAAAAAAAAAAAAAAACTGACAAAAACGTTGAAAATGTGAGGACTCTTGTGAGATCAGACCGTAGTTTAACAATAAGGGTGATTAGTGAACAGTTAAATTTAAACACCTTCACCGTACATCAAATTTTGACAGACGATTTGGACATGCAAAAGGTTTGATGCTTCACCATGACAAATCCCTGTGTCACACGGCTTTTTCCAACAGTAAATTTTTGATTCAAAACACATTCCTGTTGTTCCTCAACCCCCCCCCCCCCTATTCACCTGATTTAAGTCCTTGTAACATTTTTCTTTTCCCGCAGTTGAAACACGTCTTTAAAGGGCGTCATTTTGGAACTCTGGAGAACACTCAAAAGACTGACCGACCAGTTAACAACCCTACCAGTTGAAGCGTTCCAGCGCTGCTACCAAGAGTGGAAACAACGACTCTGCCGGTGTATAGCTACCCAAGGAAACTGCTTTGAAGGAATAACATTGTTGTTTGAAAAAAATAAAAACTTTTATAACAAAAAAATCAGTTTCATTACTTTCCTCACACACCTCGTATATATCAAGCAAGTGTATGTACGTAAAGACAAACTTTTCTCTTTGATCAACCACTGTCACCCACTCGCGGCTGTGTTGGTAGATAACTCGTGGTCCCCTGCTGTTAGTAAGGTAGTTGGGTGCGATGTGTGGAAGAGGGTGGCCAAAAATGTGTAATCTTTACACATAAATTTCAGCCTCCGTATGTTTGTGCTGGCAAAACTCGAAAAGTAATCGGTCAATTGACTTGAAATTTTGGAAAAATGTGGTGAGAAGCACAAAGAAGGTTTTTAAAAACCAAACATTTAAAAACCAACCCCTCTCCCCCCTTACACCCCTTAATTTTTAAACCACCTTATTTTTTCCATTATTCTTTATACGAAGCCACAGTTTCTACCCATAGTTTTATCCTATATCCATGGAACCTAGCTCTCATATACTTTACAACAAATAGAAAAATACTGCGTAAGTTTGGTTTACAACAATTCAACCTTCACCCCATTTAATTTTTACAAATGTTCTTTATACAAAACTACAGTTTTTATCCGATTTTGATAGAATTTTGCACACATATACTTTAAACAAAGAGAAAAACACAGTCTACATTATGTTTAAAAAAAACCACACTCTCCCCCATCATCCTACTTAAAAAAATTACATTTGAAACCACTCAATTTTTTTGGAAATATCTCGAAAGTGTTTGGAAATTGGCCAAAGTGTTCTAAAAAAATACTTTAGAATTTTCTAGAATGTACTAGAATGTACTAGAATGTTCTTGAAGGTACTAAACTGTTCTTGATTACGTTACATTTTTAATCTTTTTCAGCTACTAAAAATAACATAAATAATTTATATGCGATATATTTAGTGCATTAACCGGTTTCGAGGATACATTCACTGGCGGGTTGCTGTTTTGGCAGTGAGTAACATAGGTTACTTTTTATCCTGGAAATATTTAAGGTTCATTTTTTTACGCCTTTATGCCTCGTCGACGGCTAAGGTCTTTAGAGGCGGGATGGTACTGGGTACAAGGAACGGGAAGGAATTCGGCCATGGCCATTTTGTAGGAAGCATCCCGGAATTCGCCTGGAGTGATTTGGGAAAACCATGGAAACCCAAAATCTGGATGCCCGAACGGGGATTCGAACCCGCGTCCTCCCGAATGCTAGGCCAGAACGTTAACCGTTCACCCACCACGCTCAGTTTTAAGGTTCCATGTATAAACATAAAAATCTTTAAAATACACGACAGTCGTTGGTACCAGCTATTATCAGAATATTTTGACAGTCAGGACGAAGTTCATGGCGTAAGTAAAACAAGGTGTAAACAGTGGCTCTGATACTTCTACTGGCCACTGTGTGCAATAAAATCAGATGTCACATACTGCACCTGCACGTGCATAGGTAATAACAATGAATATCTGCACAAGTGGAGGCAATAACATGTTCTCTCTTCGCTAGATCTGACAGTGCAATACACGGTGTACACTTAATTGTGAATGAGTCAGCATAAAGAAGCGACTTTAATTATTCTTCCAAATAAATAAAACTGAGTTAATGTTGTTACCTAATATGTAATTTGTGGAAATATAATATACCCAGCCAGAGGCAGGGAAAGTCGAAGTGATGTAAGAGTTTGTTACTGCATGTTCTCTGTCAGCTGACGCACAGCATATGGCGCCATTTGGTGCTGAAAAACTTGCTGACCACAATATTATGCTGGCAGAAGCTCGCTAACTGCGTGGCAGATATGCTATCACCACAACAACTCCTCGCCTGGCTTTGTATTATAGCGAATTGCATTACTATCGGTAGATGTGGATGAACTTGATCAATCGTTTAATGGAAGTTTGTAATGTTGATAATATTGGAGCAATATCTCACAGCAATTACAGGTGCTCACTATCTCTACTCCCAATTTCTAGAATCTTATAATGATATAGTATACCGTGTCATTATAATTGTTACTTCACTCGCTAGATGGTCATCGTGTTCCTGCAATAAGCTCATCTACCGGATTAAAGACTCGATAATTACAGAAAGAATCAACAGATCGGATTAGGATAGTGTTTAAACATTTCTTTGTCGATATTTTACCGTATTTTAATTTTCTGCTTTGTACGTAAGAGAGATAGCATGATGCAATGTATAGGATTTTACGGAATATTCTAAGTTTTAAAACTATGTAAATATACCAAATACCGTTTAGTAGATTCTAACTTATGACAAATTTTAGTTAAAAAGTTTCATTTTCATAATTTTTAATTTCCTAATCTGCAATGGGGTAAAGTAACGATTTAAGACATGCCTCAGATATTAAGTCACAACGTATAAACCGCTTCTATAATTCTTCTGCAGGTTTTCGTGATTCCAGAACAAAACAGACAAAGGAACATATTCTAGAATGAACTGTTTTAGCTCCAAGCAGCCGATCCCAGTCATTTTTTCCAAAAATATCTTCAATGTACAGACACAACACGGATACAGATGTATAATAGCGTAGGTGGTTTGATTTTCATCTTCATCCAAACTAAGTACACAATGTTTCACGAAATGGAATTTACATTCAGTAAAATGCAATGTTTAACTGACGAAGTATTTTTCTTCAAACCATAATAGTAATAACTGAAACAAACGCTGTAAACCAAACAGTCTTGCTGAGGAGTTTACATTCTGCAGTATGATCCTCCCAGTTAATGGAGTGGTGTGTCCATAACTGGAGAAGTTTGAACAGCTACAGACCACTGTTCCAGTCGGACAGATACAAGTACCTCCTACGCTAACTGTCTGTCCAAACACTAGCCATGGAGCAAGCCACAAAGTAGCCACCGTCTCACAGACCACAGGGCGAGTGTATAATGTCAAAGGATTTCTGTGCTGTGTTTGAGGCGCACGCTGCGTGAGTCTTATTAACATTTCGCCAGGCTTTTTGCCAGCCTCTTTACCCCGCCAAATCGAAACCGCTTTTAGCTAGAAGCAAGCAACCAGGGAATTTATTTTTAATTAACAAAAGTTTATTTAAGTTATTAACATAAACACAAAAACATACCAAATATCACTGCAAAATTCACCAATTTGCTAATCTAGAAAGCATGAAAAAAATCACATCCTTCCTTTTGTAACACTCCTATTTTTTAAAATGTATAAAATAAGCCTTTGTTGATAATGTATTTAATATAATGTAACAATATGAATAATAATGATTATTGATATAAATATATATTTGAGACAAACTACTACACTTATGGAATACGCAGAGAAATATAGATCAACCAACTCCAAGGAATAAGGAGATGAATATCATCAGAGTAAGATGGATGAAGAAAAGTTTTCATGTTTTGAGAGACTGAACTAAATATGAAGGATACTATTAGAAACTAGAGATGAGAAGTTGTGTATAGTAAAATGGTAGTTGATATTCTGAATAAAGCTGTGTTTTGTTTACACTGTAGAGTGGTTATATGAAAGCTTATATGTTATGCATTGGAGTTTGTACAGCAGAACATAATACACTGTTTATTGTCAAATGAAGATTAAGTTTTGAGAAATAAAGGAGTCAGACTGCCAAATCTGGAAAGGACATGTATTCTATTTCAGGTTTACGAAGGCGAATTTGAACCAAACCCGATAATCTAGTACAGATATGGATGCACGATGATTCTCTTCGGATTAAGGATAAGTTACACCTGAGGTAAATACATTAATTATTTTTAATCAAGCTTCAGGCTTCTCATACTTTGTACTTCCTTTTTTGTTTTTCATATAGGAAGTGTTTCATCATACGATCCTCAGTACTCATTATCTGTTACGTTTTTTTATGGCCAAGTTTTGTTTATGTTTCTTGTCGCAAAATTTGCTAACAACGAATCTATAGGAAATATACGTATGCTGTAAAGGAACACAACGCTTTCTAATTTTGTCCCAATGCGTCGCATCGCTATTAAATCAGATTAAAAACTGACATTTCAAACAGCTATACACTTCAATGGATGATGAAATTCGCACAGTACTGATGATATTGCAATTCATTTTTTCAGTTGCTCCCAAAGGTACATCCGCAGTATTGTCTTACTGTAATGTGAGAACCACTATACCTTGTCCTACATAGAACCATTAGCAACGAGGAAGGCAGAATAAATATTAACGTACGTTTCAGCGTCACACGGATTCCATGTATGTATTACCTCAGTCCTGCTGGATAAGGGAGTGCGCACTTTAAGGTTGATTTTTAAGTTAGGGCTTTACATCTCATTGATGGTGTGCTCGTTAGGGTAGCCAGAGGATTTGCAACAAAAAACGGGAAGAAGTTTAGTCCTGGTATTCCAAACAACCATCCTGGATTGTCTGGAGTGATTTCGGGAAACAATGGAAAAACGAAATCAGGACTCCGCACCGATAATCAAACCCGCGTCCTCTTGGCTGCCAGGTCAGAGTGTTGATTCCATACCGACCAAAACATGGCAACAATAACGAAGTTACAAATTTCCATATGTTCTTCACTGTTTTCCCTCGAAGGCGTTGTTCTCAACAACTTTATTCTTGATATTCTAATGTGGTTGATCAAAGTTACCTATTTTCACCTCTGCACTTGAAATATATTACAGATTTTTTTTTTTTTTTTAACGTAGTCGAAGTGCAAGATTCTTAAGTAATTAGCAGTGAGAATGAAAACAGAAAGAAATCATGAGGTACCAACGCGCCTTTGATCGTGGTCTCTTAAGGCACAATAAGTCTGCTTGGCGCTCAGCAAAAATGTTGATACATATAATGTATAATTATTGGATTGCATACGACGGATCTGGACTAAATCTCAAATTGCTCCTCACTGTGTATGAACCGATAAGTAACTTAAACTAGCCTGCTGCTATGGCGGAAGAGCTGATCTGAAGGACCAATTTCACACTCTCCCTTCTATCTACCTATTGTACAAGCTGAACTATACACTAGTTAAATCACATTCTTCACAGTGAACTATTCAAACAAAAGAACATTAGACCCCAGCTGAAAGGTAACTGGAAACGCGAGCTCTGTATCGTTTCTACTGCAGTATAGGAGTCCAACCTGTTAGTACAATGTAAGATGGATACAAATACGAGCAAATAATTATCTGTCTCATCCGCTTAAGACCAAAGAAAGGCGTGTAAGTCGACATTGGTATAAATAACTTCTACTATGCAGATGACCGTTAATTGCAGAGCTGATGTACATGTAATTTATTAACGAGATCAAAGGTTATAACACCAAGAAATGGTTGACGAAGTAGTGTAGGTAATTGTACAGCATGGAACCGAAGATACGACAAAAAATTTGATTGTTCAACGTAGAAAAAGTGAGTGATTGTAAATATACCACCGCGGCCGTTAAGTGTTCTCTTTTTTTCCCCGGAACTGCTATCTTCTGGATGATGAAGCTAGTAGAATTTTCCAACATTCACTACCATTAAATTGCTGCTACGTCTTAGGTTGATGTGAGATAAGCGACAAAATTTTATAGCCATAATTGGTTCACTGTCTGCGTTAGACGTGCGGTGGCATAAAAGTTAGATCCATTCCAAAGTTTTGCTATTTGTTCAACAGGATTAAGCATCATTAACGTCAAAATTAAAGTCGACTGTTGACATGTAATTATCCGGCGTTCTTAGAAACAGGAAGGGAAGAAAATACAGACTTTGATGAATGTGCTGCTAATGGAAACAGAGAGTGGGAAGTAATACAAGTGTTTGCTAATGCTGCTGTCGTGACGTCACCACTTTCCCCCGCGCACTTTCTCCCCCGTGGTCGCCTGACCGCTGCACTGATGCTGCCCCTGGGCGCTACTCTCACCGCAGCACACCCGGAGGACGTGTAACTTGTACATCGATAATATCCCACCCACACTCAAGTTAGTGGCATAGGTCGGTGTCACTGTGGTTAAATATCGTTTCGTACTGGGATTAGCTGGCGCCTACACGCAACCTTTAACTTTTAACATCGCTACTAAAAGCCGTTTGTAAGTGTAAGCAATTGTTGGATACTTCAGCAACGAGAGGCAGAGCTTCTATTATCTTTGTTTCTTGGGTTCATTTTTAGAGTCTTCAACGTCGAGGTGTCAAGTACAGATGTAGGCAGATGCCAATAACCTATTCAGCTGCCCTTCTCTGGACTTTTCTTTTTTCTTTCTTTTTTTTTCAGCGCTTTCTGACAGCTTATATTTTACTCTTCAGTTTTTTAACATCGGAAGCATTGGACCTATTTAGGGGTATCTCGTTCGCGTTGTTATTAAAATACACTCCGTAAGGCTGAGTCTTCTCATATACTACTAGAGAACTGCATGGACTTTTTTTATTCCATTCCATATTATAGTTTAACATGAAGCAGAGGTATTTGAAAATAAAAGATGTCCAACATACTACAAGTTGGGAAGTGACAGACGACAACCATCAAAATTTTGGCATCAACCAATATTTTCTAAACTCATGTATGCTTATCAAAAATAGTTACTTAGCAACAGACTGCACCGTGAAAGAGAGGATCTGACTGCAAGTTTTCGTAGGACAAATGTCTGTAATAGACGACGATAATCCGAGATCAGTAATCAACAAAGGTTCTCCACTGCCTCCCTGTGTTAGTTTATTAGATCAAACGTCAGTAATAGTAGAGATTTTGAAGGAGTTTACCAATACCAAACTAAATATGTTGTATTATTGAAACCAACTAAAACGTCTAGCACTGAATATATGGTAAATTAAGTGGACTCGGAATGACTCCTGGAACTATTTTTCATTATTAATTATTGGTACAGGAGCCTACATACTACATATCACATTTATGTTTAACTACTTTTTTTTTTTTAGTTCGGTCTATAAGCCTTGTCGACATTGAGACCAAAACAGGAGGGGAGGAACGGGAAGGGATTCGGACATGTGTGTTTTGAAGCATTCGCATGGGATGCTTTCGGGAAACCATGAAGAACCGTAAACTGGATGGGCAGACGAGGATTTGAACCCGCACCCTCTCGAATGCGAGGCCAGAGCGTTAAGGAAAGCGCACAATAGGGCGGGCCGCGCCGCATTGAGCGAAAATGCTGTAACGCACATCTGGACGCAGCTAGTTACATTTCTTTTATTGTCACCGCCATCTGTTCTCGACGATTAATTCAGCCTCTAGTGCACTGCAAGTGGACACATCGGACAAACAGCTCTTTTCTTAAGATGTTCAACGAAGAAGAAGAATAATAGCGGAAAAGGCAATAGGCTAAACCTGAAATGGAATTTCCCGCATTGCATAGCCACATTGGATGGCAAGCATGTAACAACAGAAGTTCTACGAAACAGCGGTTCTCTTTATTCTTAATACAGAAAAATAAAAGTTTTGTTTATTTGTGTTAATAGGCCTTGTAGTTGCTGAAACCGATTTTTGGTTGTCTGGGGATAAAAAAAAATTAAGATGACATTTAGCCATAAGTTTGGTGAGGCACTGGATACAGGAAAAATGAATTTACACGATGACAACTTCACACTCTTAAAATTTCAGGCTGTAATAGTAGGGGATGAAGCTTTTCCCCTTTCGATATCAGCCTGTTTAGGAAATCAGATAAATTGAAATGAATAGAAACAAATTTCAATTACAGGCATAATGAGAATGAGCGAGAACGCCTTTGGTGTTCAAGAGAGTAGGTTTCGAAACTATGAAAGAAGAATTTCGATAGTTACCTAATGATAACCCTTTGATTAACGATATCTGAACTGGGTTGCAGAAGATAGAGCGATAATGACAACAGAGGAATTTGAACACGTGACTTACACACGTTGTTAAGCTACACTAGAAATCATTAAGATATGGAATAATTTCACAAAAGAGCTGGCTCGGTTAATTGCTAACATGAAGCATTATAAACTGAATGTAAAGAAATTTAGAAATTGAATTACACATGTAAAATAAACAAAATATAAAATAAAAAGCATGAGATTGTACCTGGTTGTTTTAACAAGTTTCCTATTTCTTCCCATATATTGTTTTCTTATTTTATTATATTCTGTATTACATAAGAACGAAGTTTATCTCGAAGTTCAGACCAAGCGTGGTGGTGTAACAGTTAGCGTTCTGGCCTCGCATTCGGGAGGACGGCGGTTCGAATCCCCGTCCGGGCATCCAGATTTGGGTTTTCCATGGTTTCCCAAAACACTCCAGGCCAATGCCTGGATGCTTCCTTCAAAAGGCCATGGCCGAATTCCTTCCCATTCCTTGCCCTCCATCCTTTCCCGTCTCTAAAGAGCTCGATGTTAAGAGACGTTAAAAAGAAAGGAGTTCAGAATTGATATAGTCTCCCGAGAAGACTATATAAATATATTTTGTGTGTTGCAAGTCGTAAAACTCGTTACTAAAGAGATGAGGTGCCCTTTATCCTTTACGCTTGCATCTGTTAAGTTAAAACATACAAGCGAAGAAAAACTGAGTGAGTGAGATTTTTTTTTTATTTTTCATCTTTATTAAAGTTATAAAGTAATTAAATTATCAACAAGTAAAAACTTATACTTTTTCCAAAAATCATCCAGCATCTTGCGTGCAAATTTGCAGCCAATTTTATGTAAGTAATGCAGGTAATTCATAGAAATTGGAATACACAAGTCAGTCAGTGCCTCTGGATCTAAGTCCCGGCGGAGCGCACCGGGGCACACAAGCGGAAAAATACGCAGACCTGCGAAGCGATCCGACAATGCGTTGCGACGCGGCGGCCCGCCCCGCCCCGACTCGGCCCGCCTGTGACGTGCGTTACCCCATTAGAATCTGTGCAAGCGATTGCTGGCGCATTTCTGCGATGCCTCCTCTTGGTGTGCGCTTACCATTACCGTTCACCCACCACGGTCAGTCGCGTATCGCTGACAATGGTACAGTTTTTCCAACAAGTTAAACATAGGTGAGATTTTCTCAATATTATGACCATCAGAAATTAAAAAATGAACTAGTTTTAACGGATAATAAATGGGAGCTATATATAGAATATTCTGGCTCGTAGCCTTCTTAGTGTAAGCTGTTCGCAACTTGAAGTGATTCTTCTGGATTGCGTTCAACATCTTTACTACTTATATAGTTCAAGATCATGTGATACTGCGTTTCGGTTATGTCGTATAGATTTTTTTTGTTTTGAAATATGTAAATCAAATTCACTGTAGAAAGTAACACTAAAATTCTCAGGGAATCAAAAAAATTTCTTGGTGCTCCACTACTTCTAAAAACAATTAATAGTTGGTTTATTATGTAAATCCATTGTTTATGTCATGTAAGTGATTCTATCATATGTGTGAAATAAGAAATTAGAGCAGCAATACAGTATTGTGTGCTATGTAAAGTTTGGAAATCCGCTTATCTGCAAGCTGTAACGAAAGAAACAAATTCGAATGACCTGTAATGATTTACGAACATTTCATTTAAGAGAATAAAAGAAGTATCTGAAATGAATCACGTCAAATATTTAAAACAATTCCACAGAAAATCGTACGGGCAGAATTCTGGTCCTCTATGTAAATAACATAACAAGGCTGTATGCAAAAAAAAACTTTTAGATGTATGTACACATAAATCGTGACGTAGGAGAGAAAAAAAAATACGCTATGTTGACAACATCATCAGTCAGCTTTTGTATCCTGTTCTCAGAATTCCCATTTCACGACGCAAAGACGAGGTGGGCGTTCGGGATGTTTAGCTTCTAGGAAATAGCGTCGGATTCATCGGGAATTCCAGCTGGCTGTCCGTTGTTGCGCCCCCAGTCATTAGGTGCGGTGGACTGAATCCGCCTGCGCTTCGACTCAATAGGATGCTGCCAACTCTGTGGCACTGCTGGGTATCACGGAATTCCTGAACACAGGATTGGATGGCCAAGCAGACTCCCTCACCCTGGAGCAACTCAGTAATATTTAGGTCACTCGTCTGCGCTGTCTGAACGTGGTGGGTGAGCGATAACGCTCTGGCCTCGCATTCGGGAGGACGCGGGCTCAATTCCCCGTCCGGCCATCCAGATTTCGGTTTTTCCATGGTTTCGCGAAATCACTATAGGTGCATGCCGGGATGGCTCCTTCGAAAGCCGATGGCCGAATTACTCCTCATTCATTATACTCAGTCCTCTTCCGTCGCTAACTCCATGTCGTCGAGGCGTGAAGCGACTAAAAGAATATCAAGTACACTAAATAGTGTGATAAAGTAAAATCAGTTTTACCTGAGTTTATCTATTCAGTGATTAGTGACTTATGGATTCTTTAATAATAATGATTCAACACAATGTTAGTTTTCTCAGTGATTGCTTTAAATGACATAAGAGCACTTCACCAGAAGATGGTGACAGAGAATCCGATCGCTGAAATATCGTGTGAAAACACCTTGCTCACTCGGCTAATCACCAGAGAAAACGATATTAATTCTCAACGCCGAAAGAAACTTCGATCTTACGCTCGTACAGTTTCACGACTTTGTATTCGCTGGGCTAAAGATTTCTTCCGTTAAAGGACAAAATATGAGCGGTCTGGTAGAGATCGAAAGATCTCAGTTTCGAATCGCTGTCTCGGCGGGAATTTTCAAGGAATACTAAAACGACGTTCACCTCAGGTACAGCTTGTTGTGTAATATGAAGTTCGCCAGAAGGCTTTCGTGGTTCGGATTCCCCGTTAAACTGTATGTTCCCTTTACCCGTTAGTATTACCGGTTTAGTTTGGTAAGGACGCCGTCCTACCATAAATACTAGGCTTTGTATGCTTCCTTCTGGAGGGACCAACCAACCTTCGGGTAGGGAAGCAAGCTTAGTTTTAGGACAAAATATGACAACGTTGTTTTATGTTTATTGTATCCAATGAAATTTTTCGGTCCGACGTGGTGTATTATCGCCTTTTTGATAACTCCGTTGTCATGGAATCTCTAGGAGCTTGATCTAGAAATATTAAGCTAACAGTATCACTAAACTGTTGGCTAGTGGTGTGGGCTTTTTTGTCTGGCGGATTCCAGTTTGTCAAAGTTCGGAATTAACCGAATGGAAGTAATAACACAAAGAAATGCAGATAATCAGAAACAATGATTGCATATGAAGTGAGCAATTTTTTAATAACTTTTGGTTGGTACTCATATACTCAGGTATATTTTGGTCCCAAAATCCTTCCTGACGAATGTTAATTCAAACCATTCACTGGTAGATACCTTTACAAATATGCTCGAAACATCTTCTTGGAGCTCCATAAAGTGAAGCTCCACTTACATCTACAAAACGCAGTTTTAAAGGATTGTATCGAATTCATAGGATATTCGTCCTGTTTACCGGAGTCCACTTTTAAAGTGGTTATTAATCTGTTTACAAGAAGAGTTGTCGCAGACTGTTTCCTATTTAGAAGTTTGGCATCAGTGTAGCCACATGTCTATGAACCTCCGCAATATTCGTGTTGGTCTTGACAGAACAGACGTTTTCTAGTTGGAGAAATCATGTGTAAAGCGTAGATCTTGTTTACGAAATGTTTAATTACAAGACCTTCTCGGTAATTGCGTAGATCATTGTTTCTCAACCTGTGGTTCGCGATGGTTGTGCAGATGGTCCGCAGGCAGAATATTACAAATTTAGATACCGTATTCGTGCTATATAAGGCTATAAGCGAGTAAAAACCATAAGCACGACTTTTTAAAAGTCACGAATATTTCGTTGACCAGACAAAATCTGGTATTTGCAGGAGTAGGATAGAGCTGCATTGTGCCTAAATCAGTTTTTCAAAAAACCGCCGTTCGTCTAAGGTTTAAATGACCGTTTCCTGGCGGTCTTACTTCGAGGCAACGCGGTACGTAGTAGAGTTGGTAAAATAAGAGTGGTAATGTAAGCAAAAAAAGAAGATATAACGTCTTTTATTAAATTTTGAGCGGGGATATAGTGTGGAACACAGCCTATGGTAACATTATTAGTCATTTGGTTGCTAAGTATTAAGAACCTTGTCAAAATGCAATTAAGTTTTCATAGTTCATTTCCAGTTGCACACCTGTGTTCTGTAGGAATTCAAAACATGCTTTTAGATTTATTATGTTATAAAGGTACAACAAAGTATATCCCAGATGTTAATAACATACACATGTATAAAAAATTAAACCCACATAAGTTATTGGTCCGCAGCATTATTTTTGATAATTTACTGGACCTTCCGGTGAAAAAAGTTGAAAAAACGCTGGTCTAGATGATTACGTAAAAGTTCTATGCTTGAGGTTTGAACCTGTGGTCGTTGTACCTCCCTTGTCTCAGTATTGCTCGAGTGACCAAAATGGCTTGTTTTAATTCTACTATAACATCTGTCCGCTGCTTCGAGCGCGTGATCACTGGTGTGTGTAGAAATACTTTAACCCTTTTTTTAGTACTAAATATTGTCATGAAATGGCAAAAAAATATCACAATTCCGTGTAATTGAAGGCTACAGGTCAGCTCTATTTAAAGATGACAAAAAAAAACTTTTTTTATTATAACAAATATACAAGAAAGGAAAAAAACACAATCCATCATTCCGACTACGTGATACACGGTGAAGTAAGTGCAGGTAGACGCAACAATAAACACACAGGAATACAGACTTTTTTTGGTAGGAATGAAGAGTGGAAAATGCGCCGAGAAACAATTTTTTTATTTTGTGTGAATTGTCCGAATAAGTAGTAGAAATTTTCCTTGGCACTATTTAGCGCGGCGCAATACTATTCATGATTAACGACCGCTCGCTCTTGGTAACAATAAGCATTGAATTTGTTTGCGTGTTAAGCTGAAATGCAGCCTGGACACAGCAAAGCTCAACCATAGGTCCTAATATTTCGGGTGCCCTACTTTCATGCATTTAAGTTTTACAGTCTCCAGGTTGCATTTCAACTTAACGTGCAAACAACACTTTCTGAAGTGCATCTATGAAGTAGTAGGTTGATTAATGGGGGATGCTACGAAAACAGTGGCGCCGCAATTTGATGAAAGATTCTTATGTAACTCGGAGAGACAAATCGAAAGTGAGGAATAATTTTATTATTATTATTTTGATATCTCGCTTAGTTCTAAAGACATCGTATCTCAAAAGTGAGTTGGATAGGTTGAAATGTGGCTTAGACATAAAAAAGAAAAAAAAACTGCCAAGGCCACTAGGAACTATACACGCTGGACATGCACAATGGATGTTTTGTTTTCTTCCTAGCGGTTGTGGTTACATTGAAATTCGGCCTGGACCAGAAAAACAATGTCGCAAAGGCTTCAAGAAACTACACCTGTGCCTAATTCTTGACATTCTCGAGAACCACTTTCGTTTTGTCTCGTCGAGTTACATAAGAATCCATCATCACATCGCGGTGCCATGGTAATCATAAAGCTACCCTGAAATGGGACAAAACAATTTAATATCGATATTCAGAACAAGGTTGCTTACCGTAAATTAAATAACACAGTTCCATTACGCTTATTAATGTGTTAATCTGTCATGTAGGGGTTTTATTAGCGTACTACGTTTCTTTGAATTTGCCGTAATTCACAAACCGATTAAGAAACTAACCAAAGACAAAAAACAATATAAACATAATTCAAAGATTATGTCGTATGTTTTCAAGTGCAAATATGTTTACAGAAAATTAAATTGCTTATTAGGTTTGAGTAAGGTATTCCGTTTATTCATTGCATTTCAGAAAACTGAAAAAGTAAATAACCAAAGTCAAAACATTAAACAGATGCAAGAGGTAGTAGTGCGATCTTTTGTAGTCGACGTCGAGGTCATGAGAGATTGGAAAGGATTGTAGGCAAGGAATGGGATGGATTTGTTCATATCTTTTTTAAGCAACCATCCTTCAGAGATTTGGGTAAACCATGGAAAACCTAAATCCAGTGTAGCCGTGGTAGAAGTGAGCTGAGGTAGTGTGCGAAAGAACGGGAGTAAACGAGTTTCGCAGGTGAAGGGACGCGACACCCAATACTGGTGAAAAGGTTTCTGGGACCGGTGTTCGTTATCGTTGGTTGGGGCGGCAGGCAACGGTCATGTGAAAACATCTATGGCGACGCCTGTGTTGAGGAGTCAACTCGCTGCTGTGCTCACACTTGGACGTCGACACGTAATTGCGCATGCTCCCTGTGTCAGCGTAGAAAGGCAATAGCGAATGCACACGTTTGTATTTTTAGGATGTTTATCGGGTTTTAAAGAACATTTTACCGATTTTTAAGGCAAACTACCGGGTAATTATGCTCAGGAATGGATAGATCTTGTTAGAATTGCTTCAGATGTTTCTTAACGCAATTGAATATTTAGTCCACAAATTTTCACCAAAAGCTACAAAAAATGTTTAATTTAAAATATGTTTTACATTTCTATATAAGGGTTTTTGTACTCACCTTCTAGAACCGAGCAATAACGAGTTTATTAAATAGACGAAATGCTGGGAACCAATGCGCTTGCTCCCTAAATTGTTAAAGACATAACAATGCAATGTATGAAAGGAATGTATATCAAAACAAGTTCTACAATATCTCCGTGGTAGCATACGTATTTCTACTACTACAGAAAAAAAAAAAATTAAAGAAAATTTAAAAAAATAAAAAAAATATAAAATCATCTTATAACATTCGTGGCGGGAGATTCTGAAGAATTGTTTGGGAACCAGGTGTCAGAGTTTTCGATTTTCACCTTGTTGTGGCTAACAAACCTAACCTAGTAACCCTGCTGGGTATAGGAGAATTACAATTTAACGGAAGTGTTCTGTCGTACTTCACATTACACAGCAAGGTGCAGTTAAGGGGCTTTGAAAATCACAGTCGAGATCGGGAATCGAACAGAGGATTTTTCTATCTATAGTCAGACGCTTTAGCGAATGAGACACCATACCTCTCTGTCTAGCTAATAAAAGAGTATTACAACATTTAAAAAAATAAAATGTAAAATTGTTGTTGTAGAAGCAAGATATAATGATTTTGTTACAGGCTCTGTTATCCATATTTTCATCACTTCTTTTGAAAGATTGATGCTGGGCTTCACTACAAAATACAAGAAGAGAGCAACCCAAGGTGAGAGTCACATTGGAGGAAACAGTACCATAAAATGGCTGTGGGTTTGGAATGTTGCTGTATGAAAGAATGTATTGTAGACGAAAATAATGCTGCAGTGGTGTCCAAAAGATCATTAGAAACTAAGAGGAAGATCATCATACAAGGTATACGCAGGGTCACTAAAGTTCCTGGCATAGAATTACCCACCATTTAACCTGGAAAAGACAGTTCGAGTTACATCTTGACTCTCAGAGACCATATCATTCCATTGAAGAGTCAGTTGATAATCATGAAAATCCCAGCATCGCAGCAACGCATAATTGAAACACCTAAAACGACGGACCATACTCAAGTCTTCGATATAGGAAAAATATCACTCCAGCTAGTAATACAACTGTACCATATTCTCCAATATAAACAAAGTTATTTCCGATGTCAGTACTTTTATTTATTTACTTGGTTTACGGACTTTGGAGTCCATTTGTACAACTTTACGATGAATGGTGTACACTGCTTAAATATCAAATTTAATAAAGAAAAATGGCTGATAATCTACTATTTCTAGAATTATAAACTTTTACAATATAACTAGCTTTGCCCGGCATGCGTTGCAAATCCCTTTTTTGTTTCTTAATTTGGTATGCATATACAAAACAGAGTTACATGTACTAAATAAGACATCGCGAGAAACTGAATGGTTTCATGTATAAATTTTGTTTAAGAGTGGGTGGGTTTTTGTAAACCTAATGTAGGCAATAAATTTCTATTTGCTTTAAAGTATACGTGTGCAGTGTTCCATAAAAAATCTGATAAAAACTGTGAGTTTCTACAAACAACTTTTGAAATTAAGGTTGGTGGGAGTAAAGGGGGGAGGGGTTGGAATTTTGTGAACCAAATATAGACAGTACTCTTTTGTTTCCTTTAAAGTATATGTGTGCAAAGTTCCTTCAAAATCGGATAGAAACTGTAGCTTTGTGTAAAGAACTTTGACCAAAATTAATGGGGTGGAAAGAGAGAGAGGGTTGGGTTTCTGAAAACAAATTAGGCAGTATTTTTATTTTAATGTATACGTTTGCAAAAGACCATTGAAATCGGATTGAATCTGTGGATATGTATGAGGAACGTTTACAAAAATAAGAGAGTGGAAAGGGAGAGTGGGGTAGGGTTTCTGAAAATCAAATGTAGAAACTATTTTTCTGTTGGTTTAAAGAATACGTGTGGAAAGTTCCGTCGATACTGGATAAAAACTGTGGATATGTGTAAAGAACATTGACAAAATTTAAGGGGGTGGAAAGGGTGAGAGCGCTTGGGTTTTCGCAAAGCAAATGTAGGCAGTATTTTGCTATTTGTTTTAAAGTATATGTGTGTAAAGGACCATTGGAATCGGAGAAAATCTGTGGGTATGTATAAAGAAGGTTTACAAAAATTAAGAGGATGGAGAGGGAGAAAAGGGTAGGGTTTTCGAAAACCAAATGTAAACAGTATTTTCCTGTTTCATTTGAAGTATACTCGTACAAATTTCCAACGAAATCGGATAAAATCTGCGAGTTTTGTATAAATTAAGGAGTGTAAATACACAGGGGATAAGTTTTTTGATTTTTTTTAAAAATCTAAATCATGCTCCAATCAACTTAATCACACACACAAAATTTTATAAAAATCAGTCCAGCCGTTTAGGAGGAGTTATGTCACATACACAAGGACAGAAGAAATGTATATATAAAGATAATACAGGCTACTAAGTCCAAAAAACTTCAGATTAAAATTAACTGTTACTTATTAATTCGTATCTGAAGATACAAGAACGTAACAAACTATCTTGGTTTAGTGATATGATTCCATGTTTAACCCTACTGTGACAGCAAGCTTTCACATTCTTGTTAAGTGATTATTTTCTGTATACATGTGTTTACATTTCATTAGGGAAAATGTTGTTGTTTGACGAGTAATTCTTTTGGATACGTTGAATCTTAAACTACCTAGCAATTCTGAACAATCAATGTTACAGTTGCAAGAATTTAACAAAAATTTAAAATCATTACGTTCACGAAATGATTCTTAATATGGATGAAATGTGGGTGTATGCATGATCACGACATAGGCATAGAAAACCCATCCTAAATACCATGTCTCCAAAAAAAAAAAATTATGCTGAACATTTTCTATTCTTAATTTGAGATAACGTGTACGGTGACCAGATTACTGATAAATATACTAATGTTGACCTTACAATTGGTAGATATATTATTCCAAGTGCTTCAGTTGAATGGATGGTCATGTCCTTACGATAAAAACCTAGTTTTTGTTATGGTTTGGTTACAATAGTGTCAACATGTTCATCGATACTCATTTTACTATAGAATTTTGCACCTAAATCATTAACTAAGTACACCTGCTCCAACTCGATAGTTCTTATTGAGCATTTTGATAAAAAAATTCTTGCTTGCCCATGTAAATGAAATATGTTTGCTTTCTATTGGATTTAAACGTAAGTCATTATCTGTACACCAATTATTGAGAGCAGTGTAACAATTCTGAAGATGACGTATGTCATCAATTGATTCTACACATTTAATTTTTTTTTAGATCTTCAGCAAAAAATACACTTAACATTTTTCACAATTTTACATTTCTCGTTTATAAATATGATAAACAGAAGTAGACCGAAACTGGAAACCTGTGGGACATCGGATAGTACCGATGTTTCAACTGAAGTAAATGCTTTATATTTAACTATTTGAACCCTGTTATTTAAGTAAATTTCTTGCTAGTTTAGAAAGGATGCCCCTATCCCAAATGATAAAGTTTGAAAACAAATTTTATGATTTCCCGAATCAAAAGCTTTACTGAAGTCAGTATAGATAAAGTCAACCTGAGTTCCATTTTCTAAGGAGAATAAAATATATTGTGAGTAACGCATTACGTTTGTTTGGACATTTCTTCCTTCCATGAATCCAAACTGATTTGGTGATAAGTAAGGGACACAATAATCTATAATTTTTTTAGTAACGATGGATTCCAGGAGTTTTGCTATTACATTTAAATTAGAAATAGGTCTGTAGTTTCTAATATCACTTTTGGGATCTGATTTGTATATAGGAGTGATAAATGCTGATTTTCAGAAATTTTGTTAATATTACACTGCAAATTTATGAAAATTCTGTGCAATTTACACTGTGTATTGTAACAACTATATTTATACTGAATAGTTCCATAATAGAGTACTATCGCAGTGGAACAGTTAGCGAGGAATCTCTTTCCTGCTAATTGGATATTTAAGTACTTCGTTTGGACATCTCCGTTTTAAAAAGAGTTTTCTTGATTAGATAATGGCTCGGAACAGCTGTGCCCAAACGACGGTGAGCCAGTCTTCAAGAGTTGGACTGCCGATTCATAATGCGTTCCACTCACTAACTGACTTAGTAGATGCTCCCTCAGAAACCTTTAAATCATCCATATACAGCACATTAATACTGTTTTATGAATCGCTATTTCCTGAAACCCGTTAACTCATTTAAGTAACCACTAATACTGCGTGTGGCCTAGAGATTTATTTAATTCTGTAGTTGAGATGGCGCAACAGCAATGTAGTTCAATACTTCTCAGGTATGTAAATAATTAATTATTCACCACTTCATCTACGAAAATCTACTAAAAGTTAATTTAATTTGTTATGGACCGTGGAATAACAGCAATGAAATAGTTAATCAGTTTAAACATCATAAACAAGTCTTTAGTAAGCTCTTCCTAAGCTGCGCCAACTCTCATATCCAGTTCTGTTGCGGGGCATCAAGTATTGTAATTTCCGAGAACGGAAATGAGTTGTTCGTAGTTATGACTTGTTGCTTAGATACCAGTACGTAGCCGTGCTTGGCAAAGTTAAATGGAAATGAGATGTCTTTTGTGTCCAACGACTGGTAACAGAAATGAACTTCAGTTATTCATACCGAGTTGAATGTAACATAACTAGTTTTTGTCAGTCATGTGATTTTAGCAATACTTCTAATGTTTAATGAGGGAAGATAATCTATAAATAAAAAAGTATGTTAAAATCTACGCAATCTTTCGAATTTACCAGTGATCTTTCCTTATATCTTCTTCCAGATAAGTTTGTTCAGAATCAATGAACAAAATTTATGAAATAGCAACGTCTAAATCACTCTTATTTGCTTCACAAAGCTTCCACTGAGTCTGATTGGTGAGCTGGAACGCTTCGGCCTGGCAGTAAGAAGGACGTGGGTTCGCATCCCAGTTCAGTCTTCCAGATTTCGATTTTCCGTGGTTTATCAAAATCGCTCCGGGTGATCGCCGAAATAGTACATCGAAAAGGCCATGGCCTCTTCCCTGCCTACCATTCTCTCCCGGCTATAATGACTTCGACGAGCCGTTAAGCCAAGAGAAAATAAAAAACACACAAGCAGCCTCTCAAGTGATTACGCTGAAGAGATAAATTGGAAGTGGTCGTATATAAGCGAGTTTCGGCCGCAGCGGAATCTCCAGATACTAAACTGCGATCCACGGGTCTTCTCGAGTGCGCCAATGCTCTCCGGAGTGCCTGCCTTAGTCGATGGGGGCTAATCGACTTCACTGCACTCGAGGTATCGATCCATGGGTCAGGTCGGGAGAACTCTCCATAATGGACGCTGCTCTCAGTACACAGTAGTTTCAGCCGTTATCGAATACTGACCATGGTGTTCTGACTGAATATCTATCACTGTAACATGGACGCTACACTGCATTTGACAGATAGTGCTCGGAAAGTATTTGGAAGCGCCAAATACGAAAAGTAAACTTAGTGAAAGTATTCTGGCAATTCATTTCCTCTTAACATAGATTTTGTTGTAACTTCTCTGGCCGCTGCTTATCTGCTAATGTAGATAAGGCACGTGACTTCAGCGTTCGGTGTCGTTAGCCTGTACAATAATATATATTTAGAAGAGGATCAAAGATTTAGCACCCTTGATCAGATCATGTTAATTTATGAACTCATCACGTTTACTGAACAGCCAAGAAGTACGAGTATATCTGTATAGTGGGATCATCAGTACCTTGCGAGCGCCGTTTTTTATTGCTTGCAACACCCGTAATTTACCCAACGGACTCGCTCTGAAAAATTTTAAAATGGGGATGGCTATCTGAGTTCGATTAATCGAAGAATAGATCTTTTTGACCATAAAAATCGATTTTTTTAAAATCGTTTTGTAGTACTGAATCGATACAATGAATCGATATTTCATCCGTGAAAATCGAATGTGAAAAAGCACTTTTTACATATAATGCACTTGTTCATGAAAGTCAGGGTTTTAGCGAAGAATTGAAACACTGTTTATCGCAAGCAGTTGAGCACCTGAAGTATGATCCTATACTTTACTAGCAAGAACAAAAAAAATCAATTTATCATCGCGTTTACTGAGCAACCAAGAAGTATATCTGTATAGTGGGATCATCAATACCTTGCGAGCGCCGTTTCTTATTGCCGGCAACATAGCAAGTAAAGAGCGGAACCTCTTGGATCCTAGTCTATTGGACAGACCGTTGTTCCTGAAAAGTTTGGACACTAAGCATTGGGAACTGTAAACTTATCATTTCAAAACTGGTTAATGTAACCAACAAATTTGTGAAATAAATGTGTCATTTTATACCTGATACTTTGATTGAGTTGTAAAAAAAACTTTAATTAGTTTAAAAATGATAGAAGATCGATTATTATGGTGTCATTTTTGTTTTCCATGGTTGGAATTATATTGAAAATACGAACACGAAAACCAAATCGAAAAATGATCGATTTTTAGAAAGTCTCCAAACGTGGCTCTGGAACAAAGACAAAGAAGGTGTCCTATCTTTCAGAAGCTATGCAGTTTACTCTGCCTTACATTAAGGCAATAGGTTCACCTTCAGGAAATCTGCCCCCCCCCCCCCCCATCACAACGGGAAGAAACTGAACAATTTGAAGATAACGATTCTGACTATATAATACCACTAATTCCTTTATCGCCCCAAGAGCTGCAAGAACCAGTTCCACCACAACCACTACTCTCCATTCAAACTGCTGAAATTTCTCATCGGAGAGGAATACTATCTAAACCGTCATCACAACTAAAGAGGAATCGTTCTGTAAACAATGACGTAGTGAGGGTAATCAATATATTTTCCTCAGCATCCACGCTTTTCCTGATGACTGAGTTTCTTTTCTGTACGGCAATGCAAATTATTTGCAGTTCTTTAGCAGCAGCAAATAATCGGAAATTGTTTTGCAGATACAGATGAAATTCACAGACAGACAGACTTATGTTACTGACGGAAGATCGTTGAAAATGTCTGCACTGGAATGTAAAGAAAACTTCACACTTCAGCCTCATTGGAGGAGATTGACCACCCACCCAGATCAGAAGTCCTGTAACTTACACTTGCTGACTGGTTTAGTAACGATAAAGATTTTTTTTGTGCTCGTACATTCAGTATTTTGATGAATGTGTTGTTTGTCTGTTGTGTTTACGAATTATTTATAAAAAATACTCCAAAAATAATGTAAATTACTGAGAATGTTTTTTGATGGTTATATTATTAAAAATAAATATTATCGTAATAAGGAGTTTTAAAGTTCGGTCTTTTAAGGCTGAATTTCACACTGTTTATTACTCTCTGATGACTCGTATACTCACTTTAGTTAAATAGCTTCGTCATTTTGCTTGAAATGTAAGTACACAACATACAACCAAAAGTGTTTATTCGTGGTGTGATGAATGGCGAGGGACAGCTTGTGACAGTAAACAGGGTCAAGGTGTTAAGAGTGAGGTTCTGAGATTCGCCGTTAGATGTCAGTCCTGAAGGCCGCACAGCGCTAACGGAACTACTGAAAGTGAAAGGGGAAAAACCGGTTACTAACTAGCTACATTTTGTACCACTCCGTACGGCTTCAACTACAGTAAATGCTGTCAAACGACTAACTGGGCAAAACAAGTTCGTCTCCACAGCTACATAATAACAGCGATCCTCACTCTGGGTTCAGACCAAAACGATCTGTGAAAATGCTTCTCATCGTGCAATATTTTATTATGATGGAGCATATGCAACGGAACAATTTACCTTAACACACCTGCTGTCCTATTTCATGATTTTGCTCTTTTCTACAAATCTCAAAATTCGTTGAGTGCAATATCACCATCACCTACCCTTTACGAAATTTAATTTTAAATTAGTTCAGTGTTTATATATATATATATATATATAAAACTTATACCTGAAACCAAGGGTGGGCTAGTGGACATAGTCACCTTTTCTCTTCTATGTTCCATTCATAATTCTTCCACCAATACTGCCGACCGTGGTGGGTGAACGGTTATCGTTCTGGCCTCGCACTAGGGAGGACGCGGGTTCGAATCCCGTTCCGGGCATCCAGATTTCGGTTTTCCATGGCTTCCCCAAATCACTCCAGGTGAATGCCGGGACGCTTCCTTCAAAAAAGGCAACTGCCGAATTCCTTCTCGTTCTTCGCCTCCAATCTTTTCCCACCTCTTATTACAAACACCAATTTCCATCCTAACCTCATTACCAATATATGCCTTGAAAACGCTGAGCTCTCTTTCTCCCGCATCCCGTCTTACAATAATCACAAATCCAGTTCCTATATTACGTCTGTTAAAGATTGTTTTCCGCGGTAATTACCACAAACAAATCTAGCTGCCGTTTTTTGCACCCCTTCTAACTCCTTTATTCGATACCCAAACTATGGGTCCCCTTCTACACCACCATAATCAAACAATGGCTGGACCTGCGTTTTGGTAATTCATTTTCTTTTTTAGAGTACAGGGGTAGATTCATCATAGTGGTATAGTGCAATGGCTGCTCCAAAATAATTGTATAATGTAATTAGTAAACTTAATGTTTTAATGGATTGCTGATGGAGTTGATATGTGTTGAGGTTGCAAAGTACCTAACCTTTGGGTAAAATACTATCATATTGTTTGTTAGCATTAGTGCTATCAACAGGAAACGTCTTTTAATTAAAAAAAAAAACTAAACAGGTGCTCATAAAGAAATGTGAAAGTTGAACATTTGAATATGAACAGGAAATCTTATACTTAGATGCGTACAAGTTTCAGGATTGATATTAAATAGACACTTTGGTTGAGATTCTACGAGAGGTTTCTAATGTATTATCGTAAAGTAAATCTCACAATTTATTGGGTGTAATAATCTTTGAAGTAGTGGTATGATTCATATTTTCCGTGTATTTTAACGAACTGTGTTTCAGAAAACTGTAAAATTAAATAAACAAAGTTACTTAGTCAAAAACAGCAATAACAAAATCCAGAGAGTGTATTATTTATCTGTGATGCATTGTGTTCTTTGGTGGGTATCTTTTGAGGTTAAGGTTATTTTAGATGCAGTGTGATCTGCGACATCTATATATTCTGATTACAAACAGATTATCATTTCATGTAACGCGGTAACGTATGGTGATAAAATACAATGCAGTTTTTAAGCTAGACTACTCGTTTTTCAAACTGTGAAAATTTCATCCATTATCTGTTCGGTACTTGTAGCATGATGCGGAACAAATTGAAAGTCAGACAGAGCACGCATACAATTTTATATACTCGTATGTAGAGAGACAGTTCTTTTACAATACAAAGTGCTTCTTGTCTCTATCGTAAATGTTGACGTGATTCCTGGAAAATACGAGAGCTCTTACGGAGTTTATGAGAGAAATGCAAACCAAATAACTACTGTGATCTCCATCATCAACAGAGTATATCCATGAAGGACAGGGAGATCAGTCACATAACATACTGGAGGCAGGGCCGTCAAGAGCTGGTCGCACAGTACGGAACGTGTACTACTCATCATCGAGAGACGCAAATGTGGTTTGCGATCTTTATTTTTCTTCGGGCTTTGTGGCTCGTCAACAAAGATGTTGAGAGGATAGGCGGCAAGGAACGGCGACGATGTAGACCACGGTGTTTTGAAGAACCATCATGCCAAGAGTGATTTCCCCCGAAAGCCTGGCCCGAAAGTTACCGCCTTGATTGTACTGCGCGAGAGCCACTCTGCATCACAGTGCGATGATAAGCGAGCCATCTGTAAGCAGCCTCATCTCACTCAAACAACTAAGCGCTGCCCCTCTCATCCCGCCTCTAATGAGAAACCTGGGCCAACAGGGAGAGAAAAAAGGCAACAAGTAGAAAATCGATTGATGGGTGCGAAGCGTGATGTAACGAAGTAGCTTCTGATGGGGTTATAACGCGATTGGCGGAACGGCAGCCATGTCGATGACGTCATTAACGACGCCGGCGTCGCTAAGATTGGAGCATCGGGACGCCCACCTCTTAACAACCTTCCTGGAACGCTGATGGAAGATCGCACGATAGAAAGCGAAGGCGCTACTGATCGTGAATTCAAATTGATTTGTAATTATATGTCGAAAGGACGGTGGATTTGTTTGTTCTGTTAGCAAAGAAATTTCATTTCATTAACAATCACGCGATTTAAATGTATGAGCAAATTATCGAACGATCGTTAGCTTCTAAACAACTATTATATAATTGTTTTAATGTACACCACAGACAAGTAACTATTTTCGTAATGACTACATTGTAAAAATGAATACAATTCGTGCTGTAGAAAGTAGAAAGTGTGAAAGTATTACATCAAACTTTCGTATTGTTTTATTTTCGAACCGAATAGCAGTTACAAAGAAGGCATGCGTCAGATTATTAAGTAAAAAAAAAATACATTTTAAAATCTCGCAAGGGGATCACTAGGCTTGGTAATCATAATTCCGATGGTTGTTATATATGTTTTATAGTGGTATCCCATTGGTTATAGGTTCAAGGACAGATATTGCTTCCCACAGTTTTCTTTTTTCCTTATGTTTTTATGTCTAGTAGATATTAAGATCATTAAAGGTGGGAAAAGATGAGACCAAGGAACTGGAAGAAATTCGGCCATTGTCTTTTGAGGGAACCTTCCTCGAGCAGTTTCGGGAAACCATGGAAAACCGAAATCTGGATCGATTCGAACCAGCTTCCTCCCGAATGCGAGGCACAGTGTTACTGCTCGACTACTTAGAAATAAATGGGGACCAGAAATTAAATCAAACGACTATGCAACTGCCAATACACGCCCTATTGTAAGTCTTAATAAGTCACAACTTACTAGGTTTATCTTGTGTATCCTAAGGACTCGCGTTTGTTAGGATTTAAGTCTATAAAAATACATTTGTATACCATTTAAGAAAAGTATCTCTTTCGAGTATACGTAATTACTACTGACAAGCAGACCATCAGACTTAAACATTTATCTTATACATCTATAATTTCCGTATGAGTTGTCTTCTCTTTGCTTACTAGAGCATGATAGAATTTCATGCAAATTGTCAATTGGAAGAAATTGGTATCAAAACTTGGCACTATGAATATCAGAGATCAACTGAATTACCATTCTTAGGACGGTGCTCAAACAAATGAAAGCGTAACGTGAACATTGCACTCATAACACAACGCAGTAACCGTTTTGATTAACACCACTGAACTAATGCGTTATCTATACTGAAAATCAAGTACGATGCAAAACAGTGATTTTTTTTATTTCGTATGGCCTAGCAACTAATGTAATACATAGTAAATATATACAACGTAAGAACATTGGTAGCATTCACAAACTGATGTCCAGTTGTTGCAGCCATTCAATGAAGAAGTTGTAGCACTAAAAACGTGTTGAAATGATCCATCATACTTCCTTAGAGGGCAGTTCTTGATGATATGCTCCACACTCTGGGAAGGAACTCCGCAGTCATAGACAGGAGAATCCTGAAGACCCCACTTATATTGCATGGCGTTGCATTTGGCGTGACCTGTTCCAAGGCGATTTATTTTGACCCACTGGTCTCTCTTCAGGCGTAATCCCAGAAGTCCAGTTGTGGTACCTTAATATCTGGATGTTTCGCAGACGCAGTGTTTCAGCTTTGTCGCCATTTTTCCTTGACATCAAAGTGAAACACGTCTTGCCATACTGGGTTTCTGGATTTAAGACGAATGGGGGGTAGGTCATTTAGGACCTCGTGGATTGGGAGATCCTGTGGATGATCAGGATGGTGTAGTTTTATCCACTCACGTGCCGTTGCTTCTTGGCGTCTTATCTCTGGAGGTGATATTTTGCTGATCAGGTGCAACCAGGGGACTGGGGTGGATTTTAGTGTTCCAGTTATTAATCTGACACACTCATTCAGATGAACGTCGACTTTTCTAATATGAGTACTACGTTGCCACACTGGAGCACAGTACTCAGCAACAGGTTACACGATGGTGAGAGCGGTTGTTCCTAGTATGTCCGCATCGGCTCCCCACGAAGTACCAACTAGCTTCTTGATGATGTTATTCCGTGTTTTAAGTTTCTGACTTATGTTTTTCAGATGTTTTTTGAATGCCAAGGAACGTTTTAAAGTGGTGTCAAGATATTTAGTACAGAAATTATTTTTCTCTCCGGTGCCAGAAGTTCACTTTGATCTGCTGATGTGCTGTTCTATTGCTCAAATTGAATGCGCATACTTCTGTTTTCATCGGGTTAGGACAAAGTCTCCACTTCATATAGTACACATTCGGGGTCTCTAAGTCGTTTGAGGGAGTGCTTTCACCCTCCTCCAACGTGGGAGTTTGAACAGCGATAGCTAAGTCGTCAGCATAGTAGAATTTATTGCCGGTTGTTTCGGGAATGTCACTGGTGTACAATCTGAAGAGCAATGGAGCTAGTATTGACCCTTGAGGTAACCCATTTCTTATTGTAAATGACTTACTTGTCTTATGCGCAGTGGTGACTTTGAAATATTGGTTGGTCAACATGTTCTTCAGGAGTGGTGTTAATTTCCTGCAGGGTACATGTTTTTTAAGTTTAAGTAGCAGTCCATCCAACCAAACCGTATCAAAGGCCGCTTTTAGATCGACAATAGCTACTGATGTCTTTAACTTCTTCTGAAATCCAGCCTCAATATATGCTGTCAGTGCTAATACTTGTTCACAACAGCTCCGTTTTAGTCTGAAACCTGCCAGGTATGTTGGAGGTTTTGTTATTCATTATTCTTTGAATACGGTTAAGAATGAGACGTTCTAGAAGCTTATAGCAAACACTGAGTAGAGCAATGGGTCGACAGTATTATCTGCTGGTTTGCCTGGTTTGAGGATACTCCATCACATGAGTGGACAATATCTGTAATCGAGCCTGCATATTTTCCAAATACTGAGATAATATTTGTAAAAGACACTCCGAAATTCGATCTTGGCTTCCGTTATATCGTACTATTACGCGAAGTTAAGGAAGGTTGTGTACGTAACGCACACTTACTTCGGGTGAAAGCAGAATGACAATACTTAATACAGACGTAAAAATACCAAAGAATTAATAAATATAGAAATGGACCAAAAATTCTCAACACGGAATTCCCACATTAACTGTTAGTGTTGTATTATAAGTAATCCCAAAAGAAAAAAAAAACTAACAATAGCCTTTAGATTGTCAGTATGTGACTAATCAGACTTTTTTGTCAAGAGAACGATGTGATGATTAGTTTTAAGTAATAATATATAAACAGTTAGCCCATGATTTGTTTCGGTGAGGAAAGCAGCAATTTGTGTCATAGGGACGATAATCATCTTCAATTATTATACTTGTAAAATTGTATTTGTATATGTAAATGGATTACCATACTATCGTCATGCTGGATGGGAGTGTAGAACAACGGATCCATCGGCGAGACTGCATGAGAACCCGTACCTCGTTATGTTACTGATCACTAAATACTGAGATTCTATTAGCATATAGAGTAATTGTATTGCGGGGAGCTGTCAGAGTTAACTCGGCTTTAATTTATATTACCTGCCAATCTGCCATGGGCACTGAAGTGCCAGCGTACTCAACACGGGGAGGACAACGGGTCTGCATTCATACCTATAGCCTGCTGTATCCGCCTCTCTGATTACGATTTTAGGTGGTTTTCCATAATCATCTAGTAGAATGTTTCTCGATCTTTTAACACCAGAGCACCAGTTAAATGGACCTCATTTTGCTTATGGCTTTACGCCTCGTAGACGTCGACGTCATTAGAGGCTGGAAAGGACTGGGAATAAGGGACGGGAAGATATTCGGCCGTGGTATTTTAAGGGAACAATCCCAGCATTCGCCTGGAGTGAAATGGGGAAACCATGGCAAACTCAAATCTGTATGTCTGGATGGGGATTCGAAGTTGCATCCACCCAAATGCGAGGCCAGAGCGTCGTTACCGCTCACCCACCACGCTCGGTGTATATGTTTAACATTCTGTCATATTTAATTGTAGTAATTAATTGCAAACTCTAACAATTTTGATGAACTTTCGTATTTAGATAACGTTTTGTTTTAATATTACCTAAATAGTCGTCTTCCCTGCAAAAACGCAGTTTTACGAAATACGAACAATATTTGCACTTGCTATCTCGAAAACGGATCTAACGGCATCTCGTAGACGATTCAGGTGTCAGAAAGCCTACTAATAGTTTCTCTTTGGTTTCAACAAGGAACTCTTTTATATTTAAACAATGGCCGCGGACAACAGGTTGAGAATCACTGATCTAGTTGCTTGCTGAACAGACAGTTTCCACCACCACACCAGTTAACACGTAACGTACAGAACAAAAGTTAGATGGTTACAATCGCCAGTCAACAATACTCAACAATACCTTTAGTGTTGTTTTCTGATTTGATTTTATCACGTACTGAACGTCATTAATGACGCTTCTGACGTAACGGAGGATGGTGAGTTATACCATCTGTCTGCGAAAAATGCAAGTACTGAGCAAAAGTGTTTTGTGATATTTTATTTGTGTCTGGGAACTGAAAGTGCGGACGAAACTAGAATTCACCCAGGCCGCCTTAAAGTCTGGATGCCCCTTGCTAGGCAGGCCCAAGGATTGAATCCGACGTAAAATAACAGTCACTGTCTCCTGCTTGATGTATCAAATATTAATTAGCTACTTTAATCTACAAAACAATGTATTAAAGAAATAACATGTCGTTTCACAGTGTACTATCGCAACCGCACATATTCTCGTCATTCACGTAGGGAAGTAATCCTCAGATTGTGTCAATAAGAGGTAATTAAGGTTGATCTAAGTAACGGAATTACGTCCTATTTGTGAATCACGTAAACCTCTCTAGCCAAATGTGTTATCCCCAATTTGGAACACGTGATTTGTTAGGCAGAAATTAGGGTCATTGTAGTATTGGTTACCGTGACGCCGTAATACTCCCTAAATACCAGAGGTTTGAATACAGGCTAATTGAATCTCCGCTGATGACTGCAAATCACAGACCCCTGCGTAGATGCTGTTTCAGCCAATCAAGTTTTATCTGTGGTAACTATTTGTATCATGTGAACATATAAAGCGCTAATAAAAAGAAAAAAATACTTAATGATTAAAATATAACACATAAGGCCATAAAAATTGCTGTTTAAATAAATGTCAGTTAACACAAATTTATCTTAATGCGTGAAGCAGTGAATTTGTTCCGTCATAAAGGGAACGCAGAAATTGCATTAGTGGAACATAAAAAAAAAAACAGAATTTAGCGACTGATTTTTTGATAGAATAGTGACAGCGATTATCCAAGAGCTTTAAATGCAAATAATATGCGACCCTTATTAGAAATTATTCTGCTTCCCTTTGTTTAGTTATCGATCATTCTATATTCGTAGATTAGTTGGAAGTGAGTTCAAATTTAATCTGCTGTTTAAGAAGAACATAATGTTATCGCAGAAACATATGAACCTCCTATTTTACATGATTATTGCTCTGCTTTTCTCTCCCTCCAAACTCACTTCTCAGCGTTAATGAGAGAAGTGATCACAGCCGTAGCATATTTGGATAAGTTGCCGTTTATAAGTCTATTCGAGAACTCATTAACTTGGAAATGGTAAGAGAAATATATAACTGGCATATTAATTGACACTTATTTGTTTCAGATAATGAGTTTCTTGATATTATTTCTGAAGCCAAACAAGAAGCCAGGTCTTGTTCCATTGCATTCGAGATGCTAATAACCACTTATCCTAAAACTAATGTTTCTAAAAGAGTTGGCCTTATTGTAGAAATGTACCAGAACAATACTCAAGAATAATTTTCCGTTAGATTATCTATACATCAAACTTCGTGGATGTTCGAAATTTTGCAATTATGGCTAGAAAATATGGTATTGATAATGAATCTGTTATCTGAATTACTAAATAAAAGCGTTAATTAATTTATACATTTACTTGTAGCTAAATGTAAAAATGTAACTATACAGAAAATTTATCAAAGACTTATAAATACGGAATTTAATGAAACTCGAAATAGTTAAGATGTTCAAGAGAACCCACTTGTACCAGCTATAATAATTTTAGTTGGGTTTGGAAATTTATCACTTTTAGTTATATCAAATAATTTAGTTAAATTGTTTCAGAGGTATTAAACGGAAACTGTGCGAAGAAACGTAGGAAACACCAATAAGTTGGTTATACTATGTTCAGTGTTTCTATCTCATGCTATGAGTACGCTGATATGGCAGTTTGCAAGCACAGGTATGTATCCAAGAGCTACAAGTACTTTGAGAGGAGTGTCTTCTGTCTATAGTTGTTTGGAAGAACTTCCGCATCATCAGGTGATTACTATTGTAACTCCTATATACGACCCAAAAATTAAGACGTTACAATCGCAGACATTACATGGTTCATAGATAGACGGACAAAATCATCTCCCATAATCTAGGTCTCTGTTAATAATAAAACATAAGTCCATTGGGCATGCAAAATAATAGGTTTATAGAAAATAATTGAATGGACGACTACAAAAATTCATTTAAGTTGATACATTCTGAAATTATAATAAATTCATTAATCGGAAATATCAGAAAGTGTTTTTCTGAAAGAAGGATGATTTTTCAACCTTTCTAATATTATTCATTACAGGGTAACGTGGTTTACATCTGAGTGAAAGCCGCATTTCAAAACATTGGACGATAAATTTTACTGCCGACATGCTTACCATACATTCGTACGGAAATTTATTTCACATATATCTTTCCGAGCGTCCAAGCGACATCGATTTATCATATTTCCAACAATTTCGTATCGGCAGTTGGAGGCTTGATGGCGCTGTCCCAAGTTGTGAAATGTGATACGTTAATCGTCTTTGATGAAGGACCTGCTCATCGGTACAGAAACAGTAAACAGAAATATAGTTTTTAGGCAGCTGTACTAAATGAAAACATCTACAGTTACGTACGCAACAACCCGTTATATGGTAAGAACTTTACATTAAAACCCATGATTAGATTATTTACCGATCTACCCACAAACAATGTGTGTTTGTTGTGAGAACGGTAGTTTCTTAGCGTTTAATTTCACACAATTGTGTAGCTAGAAAGTTGTTGAATGACAGATCGCTGTCACCTGAATATGACGGCAGAGGAAGGTTTTTTTTCCTTATAGTTTTACACCTCGTCGACGTCGAGGCCGTTAGAGTTGGGAAAGGAGTGGCAGCAACGAACGTGCAGAAATTTGCCAATAAACTTTTCGAAGAACTAATCCGGTATTCGCCTAGAGTGTTTTCGTGAAACTATAGAAAACCGAAATCGGTATGGTCAGACGCGGAAACGAATTCGTGTCCTCCCGAATGCGAGGCCAAAGCGTTACAGTTCACTCACCAAGCCAAGTCGCAAGGTTGTGCTTGAAAGTTAAATTCAGCTGTATGTAGGTGATCACATTTATGTGTCCATTTTCCAGTAACTATGTGATTAGAAAAAAAAATTATAAATTTTATATTGACTAGATGGCCCAAGCGAAAATTTCGGGAATGTTATACTATGAATAGCGACGTTGGTGATGTGTGGTGCTGCTGTTCAGCCGTAATGCGATCACCCCTTATCGAAGTCAGCGAAGCCTAGCGGCTAAAATCTGAACTATTGCATACCAGAACCTTCATTGTTCATAATTTTGCCATTTACGGGTGGAATTTCGAACAATTCCTTTGTTAAATAACGATGTTACCGAAACGGAAAACTTTGAAATGACACCTCATTCATCTGGTTTGGTTAAGTATGAAGGGAGAAAGACGGTTCATCACAAAAAAAACACCTTTCAAAAATCATATATAGGCCTATGATAAGTCTTAAATGAAGTTCTTTTTATCATGAACTTATGGCACTATTTTTGGCATATAAATTCAACTCTAGACTATTTTGCGAAGCGTGAAGAATTGATCTAGACACTAAACTGCTGTCCATCTTTTATGGCCAGATATTTACTGGAGAAGGATTTGAGTTTTCTTTTTTTTCCTTATCGCTTTACGCCTCGTCGACGTCTTGATCATTAGAGCGGGAGAGGACTGGGGCAAGGTACGGGAAGTAATTCGGCCATGGTCTTTTGAAGGAAACATCCCGGCATTAGCTTGGAGTGATTTGATAAAACCATAGAAAACCCAAATCTGGCCGCCCGGACGGGGATTCGAACCGGTGTCCTCCAGAATGCGAAGCCACAGAGCGTTGCCACTACCCACCACGCTCGGTTTGAGGTTCTCAGCAATTGCATACTGTTGTTAATCAATGTGGTTGTTTTCTTCCAGCTCTCCCTTTGAGCCGTGCTGTAACGTGTCGCAACAGCCCAGTCTCTAGCAGTCAGTGACTCGTAGCGTTTTCTCTTCTCCGCGTCTCGGCCGAGATGAATGGAACTGTTTGCAGCTATTTCACAACGCGGTTTCGCAGCCTCTCGTTCTCAAACACGCACAGCAGTAGCGGCAGGGTGATCAGCTTCGTCTGCAGGAAGTGGCGAAACTGCGACGGGCGTATCGGCAGCAGTGTGTGTGTACCAACATCCTGACCCGGGCAGATAGGTACCGCCTGACATTGGAGGCTTCCCGCTATTGTAATGAGCTCTCCTTGAGGACTATCTCCAGCCTGCGATGATGGTGCCGGGCCAACACTGGGTCTCAAGCACCGAAGCTCTCCGCAGTATAATGGAGTGGGGACACACCATACTGTTCACGGCGAATGGGGACGCTAAGCCCCTTCGCGTAACCCACGGGGGCCTGCACTCAGCTTAATAATCTGACACTTAACACATCGCATTTCACTCAGTTCGCAATAGCAACAGTACTGGGCTAGAGTGCCGAATGTCGCCGGTTTGAATCCGACCGAGGGCATGGCTGATTACGTCACGTGCTGTGTTGTGTATGTCAGCAACTGGATAATCAAAAAAATACTGGTAGAATCATTAATATAGAAGTTTATGGAAGAGTCTCACAGAGAGAAGATACACGATAGTGGATCACACCTTAATACGTGCCGGATTTTTTAATAGTTTGGTGGAGGGATTAGTCGAAGTAAGGAGTTGAGAAGAACACAAATATTAGAATATGTGAAGCAGATAACTGAGGATATAGTGGATATATTAAGATGAAGAGATTGCTTAAGAGAGGGAAAGAAGAAGTCTTTCATCAAACCAGTCGAGATGACAATGATATATAATCATAGAAATATAAAATCCTAAACCACATCGTCACGACCAATTCAGGTCATATTCACACGAAATGTTACAAAGCAGGGGCGTAGCTACTATGGGGCTAGGCGGTGCAGTGCACCGGGGTCCCTACGCTCAGGGGGCTCCCAGGCATACCTCTGGGGGAGCCAAAGCGCACCTCTGGGGGCCCCCAAGCGCAGTTCACAGGCCCACGAGCCTTCACGGCAAACTGGCGACCTTTTTTATTTTTAGCTCTACAGTCATCTAAGGGCCCTCTCACTGCTCAGGGGGGCACCAAACCACTGCTCAGGGGGGCCCTAAGCACAACTCAAGGGCCCTATTCTCAGCTCAGGGGGCCCTTACCAGCAACACAAAGCAAAAAAAAAAAAAAGTTCGCCCATCTGGCAAGAGGGCCCAAAATAAATTGTTTGCACCGGGGCCCTTGTTGACCTAGCTACGCCACTGTTACAAAGGTGTCGCAAAAGGTTTATATATATTTACAATTCATTGCGATAGGTTGTCCGTGATCCGTGGTCCATATTTACTTCGTTTAGGAAAAATTTTAATTACTTGTTCCGTCCCTCGGTACATATAAGTCATTAGCTTTTCTACAGATTTCAATCCGAAACCATTAGCTCTAAAAATTTGAAAACAACATCGAAATTTTGTGAGTGATACCGTTTCAAACCATCAGACACGTGCAGCTTGCTCACAGATTTATAATATTATAGATAACAGTAGAATTTTTCGTTGAAAACGATCAGTGCTCTAGTAATAGAAGTTTTATTAATATTTAAAGTTTTACAGCTGCTCGTCCACATCGAGGTTTTGAGAGACGAGGGGCGGAGAAAGGAAGGAATTTGGCATTGGATTTTTAAGAAACTATTTCTGCATGTGGCGATAATTTTGGAAAACCAAAATCTGTATGGTCAGGACGAAGATCGATCACGCGTCATCCTGAATACAAAGTCCTAGCGTTAACCGGTCACCCACGAATCTCGTATTGAATTTCTGATCAGATCTATAGCATAAGCTACGTTTTTATCGTTTCTTATTTAAATTTTCCAAGTATAATTGATATTTGTGACATCTTCAACCCGTTGGCTGATGAAGCTGTTATCATTGCGAAAATCGTAATTGTTGACAGTAGTACAAACTTATAACGTAGCTTACCGATACTTCAAAACAGCGCAAAGAACATAACTGAGAAAAATATCCGGGTTATACGAATGAGAATCGGGAAATACCTTTTCGTCAAAAAAATCGTGACAGTGAAGTCGGTAAGTTAGAATTGAATAATATCGGTATACAATCTCCGATATATTCTAAGCTCGTAGAATAATATACAGGAAATAACGTGTATGCGGTACTAATATTCGAGATCTCTACAGCTGGTTATCGCTTGTCGATACAGCGAGGCTCATGCATCATGAACTTGTAACAGAGTTCGGCCGGGAAGTTATGAATAAACAATGCAGCGTATCCGGGAGAAAATGTTTAAAACTGTGCGCTGTATAAATTTCATTTTGGATATTACTAAAATACTGTTTTCACAAACTGACTTTGGTAGTAACTTCAGGAAGTGACAATCTGTAATAAATGAGACAGCATAAGTATCTTCAATTAATGTGTAGTACTGTAGCGAAGGGAGCGTTCAATAGGACGAGGCGACTACTAACTGAAAAAGTAGATAAAGCGCTCAGGAAAAGATTTTGCCAATGTTCTGTGTGGAGTATGGCTTCTTATGGGGCAGAGACGAGGCCACCAAGGCGAGAAGATGAAAAACGGTAAGAAGTGTTTGAGATGTGGATGTGGAGGAGAATGGAAAGGGATAAGCTGGATGGATAAAGTGCTGGAAAGGGTTGGTGAAAGTAGAAAACTACTGCCAATAATAAAAGAAAGAAAGAAGAATTGGATGGGACATTTGCTTGTAGGGAAGAGCTTACTAAATAACGCCTTGCAAGGACTAGTTTGTGGGAGGAAACTGAGAGGAAGAAGGAGGTGTAAGATTACAGATTACATCAAACGAAATGGCAACTACATGGACATGAAGAGGAGGGGAAAACAGGGGCGCAGCCATGTGAAAACCTGCCTTAGGGCAGAACACTGATTAAGATGATGATGATGACCGGCTGTTCCATTCCACAGTAATAATTAGAGTCAAAACGTTTACCAGGTAGCAAAACGTAGAATGTTTAGTAAGTGCTTTTTTTTTTTTTTTTTTTTTTTTTTTTTTTTTTTTTTTTTTAAAACCAAAGCTTTGTTCTGTTGTGCGATTTTGCGTGATCAGGCCCCAGTTACAGACTCCTGGAGATCATACAGTACTTCATCCGGTTGTACTCTGGGATGGAACGAGGGACTAAGAACTTAGGCACCACAGCCTATGCTATTTGTTTTGAGCGAAAGAATTCGTCAAGGTTTTTAATAAAATCTTCTTGGCTCTGACTCGCGCACAAAATTTTTTAAACGATTATAACACGTCTCCTGAAGCTTATTGGTGAGTGACGAGGCCAATTTAGTACAATGCCGATTGCAATAGATGCATGTAATCTGTTCCGGTTTTAATTCAAATGTATTACGAAATTTGCGCTTTTGCCCCCAAGATGATATCTGCATATTTTCAGGTAGGAGGACGCAATCTGAATAGTGGTATGTATCCAGGAACTCCGGTCAGATCCACGACTGGGGTTAATGGCGCAGGTCTTGATATTTGTTACCGCCCCCATCAGTCTTTGGCTAGTGGTTTAGCTATTTTTCAGTATGACTATATTATTATTGTTGTTTTATTTGTAACTTGTGTAAATGTTTGTAATCAGATGTATCACGGGTTTCCACGGATAGTAGTGTGTTGTAGCTATATATAGAGTAGCTTCGGTCGCGGAGTCGGCCAGTTGTCTTCGCGCGGTGAATGTCGCTCGCGGTGCGAGCCAGGACACATATTTTGTTAGACGACGCAAGAATAATAATTTATCGAAGTTTTGTAAAAATTCAAATGTGTAATGTTGTGGTTGATTGAAAGAACTATTAAATTTAAAGTGTGTGATCAGAACAGTGTATCTTATTTACTGATATACTTGATAACTTCTGATTAACTTGTGGGTATATTTCAGAGTGTAATAATTTTAAAAACTTGACGAACTGTCGGTTCGCGAGTGTGAGATATGGTTATAGGGCCAGGCCACCCAAAGCTCGCCGTACCGCCGTTTGTGGAATCTAACTACGTTAATAAGTTCATTAGATTACGACGGGTGTATTAATACAAGAATAAATCGGGACAGTTCGCAATTGGTTTAACCTAGCAGGTTCCACCTTTAAACGGGGACAGTTCACTAGGTGCTGAGGGTTTCTTCAACGAATCGTTGTCTCTTCATCTGTGATTCGTCAACACTGATGCAAGGAAGGTGACATGGGTCATAGGCGGGGAAGAAATTCTGCCTTCTTCAAACTACTTCTCGTCCAAACTACTTGACAGCTTCTAAAAACAAGCATGCAATTACCTCAGTGTGCCAGACTGTAGTCGTTTTTGTTAACATAGGCGGCTCAAGGTCAGTCTGCTCTCTCCCCACTCCGCTGCCCTTACCCCTACATGCGGAGGGGAAATTCGCCACCCACCTGCCTGAACACAACTGACAGGTACGCGAGATAGGAAGGGAGAGGCTGGCAAGGGAAGGTGGCGTCCAATTATTACGTGAGGTGTTTTTTCAGAAATCTTATATGATGGGACCCTCCCCCCTTCCTATGGTGAGGAACTAGTGGCCCCCCCCCCCACCCCTCCTGTTCAAGACCTCGTAATTTTTGGAGATCCTTTTTTTAGTTCTCCTATTTTCAAGGGCGGTTAGATTTCCCCCTCCCCCTTTTTAACTTTGGAATCGACGTCGTTTGTAGACTTATTTTTTTTTAACTCTACCGTTCTTCAAGTAATTAAAAATATGACGTCCGATTTCACCTCACGTATTTAATGGAAGCCTCCTAAGGCGCGGGACCAGGGGTCCCGCCAGTTTGGAGTTAACAAGGCATAGTACAACATTGTCGGTGAAGAGGAGTTCGCAAAGATTTCTTCATTGTCTTGGAACCAACCTTTAATGTCTCTGATTAAACAGACTAACGTCGATATGATATCAACTGTAGACACTGTCCTAATGATAATGATCTGCTGAGGATCTCCAAATTTAATAAATTAACGCGATTACCAATTGAATCTGAATCGTTTGCTGCTCGAATGATTACTTTGGGGAGGGCCATTAAGGACTTGAGCAAAAAGTGATTTTTCAACCCCACTGCCTTACACTAAGATCAAAAGCAAGTATTTACATATCGGCAAAATCACGTAAAAGAGTTTAAAAATGAAATGGAACCATTTGGAAAACAATAAATACTGATGGAGGATATCTCTCTCCTTTTTCCGTTTTTGCTTGGTGAATTGAATTATCTGCGTTTTATTTTGGAAAAAAAGTTAACGCTTTTATCGAAATATCGCTGATGATTACAATTTGAGCGCTGCTGAATAATTCCCGCCAGATAGCGGTAGCAACGCCAGTGTTCTATACGCAACACGCGATCTGTGCTTTCATTTCGGTTGACGCGTGGCCACAAGCGATTTGCGATAAATTACTGCCAATATTTTACACAATGAGCAATAAATTACTTTTTAAAACGGACAAGCACTTCTACTGGAATTAATTTAATTAATTTGTTATTCAGCTCTGTACGATTACCGTTCTTTACCACGCAAATTAAAGCGTGTGGTCTGAAATGAACGTCAGCTGTTTGCCATGTTGGTTTAATTTGTATCGACCAATAAAGCGATGCGGCAAACGAATGCAACAACTAACGAACTAACTACGATAAAATCACTCGTTTCAAGAAGTACTAGAGAATACCACACATCCTTGTTTATTGTTTGCCAGTATTAATCATCCATCCTTTTAACAAATAATTATTTTTATGACCCAATAATCAGTCAGAAGTTATTCTGTTAAATACATTGTATGTATAATTCAAAACCCGAAGACGTTAAACGATGGCACAGGATGCGAAAACATAAGTAATTAGTATAGACGACTGGGACATTCGGTTTTGTTTCATTTCTTAGGTTTCTTCCTCAACGTCTTCTGTTATATTTATACGAAAATCGGCACTGTCTTTTATATTCTGCTAAAACACCTTTGCCCGTTTTCATATTCAACACTCAAATGTTTCTCCGTTCCACCAGTCAGCAATAAATCCGATCCCTCCTTCAACGTACCTATCTACATATACTTTGTAGATGAAAGGATTTATGTGCGTCTGTGTAATAATGTTTCATAATCAAGATCCAACTCAGTTCCAAGAATCCTGTTCCAATGGAAATGAATTCCTACTGCTGTTTGTCTTCACAGACCTTTAGCTCGTAGGTGAAAAAATTTACAGATATCAGATTTACACGTAATACGTGTTTCATTGATGCAAAACAGAATATAATATTCAAAATTTTGTAAAATTATGCTCTAGGGTGATTGAACAAAAACGAAGGATCGAAAAAATATTTTTTTCCTACACCAACGTATGGAGTATAGGTATTTAGAGTTCGCCAAGTAAATGACTAAAGATTTTTTTCATTTTCTTTATTAAACATAAATACGAGGAAGGGTGAAGATGATTTCAGTTTTGGATCATTTTTGTTACAGAGTATGTATCAAAAACGCGATAATGTAAAAAATAGAAATTTGTGTCCAACAGCGACAGTATCTTATATTTAAACGACAGATACTAAAAACACTTATACAGTATCTTATACACTTTGTAAGTTGTGGGTAAAATAAGAAAGCTTTTCGTTTTGAGGTTGTCACATGATTTTCTTCATTGAGAAGTGAGATGTGTTCATGAGTTATCCTGACAACCTAATTTTCCAGTGATTATTCACATTTATGTTGTTTTGCTACTATGAACGATGCAGCTAACGTACACATGGAATTTAACACATCTTTCATAACATCAACCACAACTATTGGAATAATAGAATTAATAAATGACTCATTGTATAAATAGCCAAAACATTGGTGCAAAAAAAGGGAAAATTGATTCATATTCATGAAAACTGCCAATGGATAAACAATTCTGATTTCACTGCAGTTAGTTCAATTTGTGTTTTCTTGTAAAGGTTGCATAGGCCTGAAGGAAATGCCTGATACGCCTGGATTAGTACATAGCTATTGCAGGTCAATTCTTTTATGTTTAGTTGTCATTTTTAAATATAAGAAACTATATGTTTGATTTGTTATAAAACGTTCATTTCAATTATACAATAGTTTTTTTTTGTAAATTTTATCATAATTTATCACTTTCAGCAGTTTAATACACAGGTTTGAAAATGGTGCTAAATAAGGTAAAAACTATTGGAGTGGATGGGAAAGCGATTTGCTGGGTAAAAGAATTCTTAAAATGTATAAAGTAAAACGTTAGGGTAGGAAATGCAGTATCAAAAGAAGTGGAAGTGAAAACGGGAATGCTGCAGGGTAGCATATTGGGAACATTGTTATTCATTATTCTAATGAATGATTTTGTTGATTGTTTACTATCCAATGGTAAGCTGTTGGCAGATGATACATGTCAAAACGGTACTGTGAACAGATGCAGGGTGATCTGGGCAGGATATCTAGCTGAGTTGGTAAACACGGGATAAAGATAAACGCAAGGAAGAGTCAGCTTATTAGATTCATGGATAAAAAACTAAAAGTCAATTAAGATTATAAGATGTGGAAAGAATTGCTTGTTGAAAACGTGAAATGTAAATATCTTGGCATAACATTTGATAGCAACCTTAACTGG